>OY757309.1:82235408-82703893 GCA_963583905.1 Stenurella melanura | reverse complement strand
AAGAAAGACAAGGTAGGTAAATTAATTAATTTCAGGCCTTTGTTCTCATTTTTAACTGAATTTACATATCGTAGGGGATCATGTAGATACTAGTTTAACCTGCCTAGCCGTAGAGGACTATGTTGGATGCTAGTGTTATAATGAGGATGGCAAATAAGAATTTGCTTTCCGCTGTTTTTAAAATCGTATAAAGAATATGTTTCATCTTCACATGCTTCACCTAAAAATTTTGCAACAAAATGAAAGTGCAGGCAAAAATCTGAAAAAATTCAGGGGTATATAGGAAGGCGAAATAAATCGAATGACAGCTCTGTGTCTCGTTTCGTTTTCGAGATAATGCCTCAGGAAGTGGTGAAGAAATTCGATTTTCACCTTCCGGTAATTTTGAGAGGCCATATCTCGAAAACCAAGACACGTACCGACCTCCGGCTTAGCCACTGGATTTTTCACGACTACCTACGTACCTCTGATTTTTTTCAGATTTTTGCTAGCTTTCGTTTGGCATGAATTGCCTTCGAAGCTGGGCCGTGTCGATCAAGAAGCGAAATCCTCGTACTTCTCACTTTGGCAGCCGATATCTCACTTAAAAGGCGCCAAAAATATATCGTACCTGACACCATCGGATTGTATTTAATTTTCAATCGATCTAGTACAAATATGAGGTGTCATTTTTGTCCAGAAAAAGTTACAGCAATTTATGTGAAGAGATGTCAAAATCGCTTAAATTAGGGGTTTTTGAGGTTATGGCAACTTCGGCGACCCCAACAATAAACAGTAAACATCTTCAGACCCCCAGATCAGAAACATACATTTTTTTGTGTGGCAGTGTTACTGATTCTAAACTACGCTTCAAGGAATATGTCACTTATGTTTAAAAAAGCATACACATCTTTAAAACTCATGTATAGACAAGACATTGCTTGACCAAAGATATAAATAGAATTTGTGATTCATTGGTTCTCTCCCATGTTAATCACTGTGATAATGTGTATGGCCCCCGCCTAAATAGCGCTGTCACAAAAAGGATTAGAATACCAGAATAGCTGCTTGAGACTTATTTTCAGCGTTAAACGGACAGAACGAATATACTGAGAAATGTTCACTGGCTCAATATGTTCAATCGCAGAAAACTGCGTGAGAACTATTATCGTTCTCCATCACCCCCCCACCATCATCCTTCTCAATTGTGTTAACTATATGCCGCAGATTACATTACATTTTTGTCAATAATTATTCTTTTTCGGATGCCTACACTGTATATTTATCACCAAAAACATGTCCCACTTCGTCGTCGTTAGGAGTAGCGTCAACTACCTACCACATTTTATTCTTTTCCGTTAACATACGCCAACAGACATGCAGACAACACACAGACACCAGACTGACGAAATTTTAAAATCTCAATATTAGTAATCTGCATATTCTGAAACGTGAAAATCCTAAGAAATTTCGGAGAGTGATTTTTTCACGATGATAGTACTTCCTTTAGGTACGTGAGGAAAGCAAAACTTTGTTATGAAGTCGAATTAATATAAAAAATAATTGCCAAGGCTGCGGTGTGCTGATCCTCATTCGTGGCTTTTATGATAGCAATAAGACGATGTCACAATAAACCGATAAGATTCTTTGTACCGGATTTCCGCATAGAAAGATTTTATTTCACCCTAAAATATTTATATTCAGCAGAACCGTTAGAAATAATGATATTCCGAAAGAATATACACCCCGTTGGTTTTATAAAAGAGTAGATGACCTGAAATTTAAACTGACGGGTAAACAGCGGTGTTGAATATTTACAGCATTAGTGATGGCTTATTTTATGAGCCATTTGAAACTCTGTTCTTTTCACAAATTTGGATTTATTGAATATATTCGAGCAGCCAACATAAAAATATCCATTCTGTTCCAAATATTACTTTTGTTGCAAATACTATTCTCTCATTAGAAATAATCAAACGGACTTTTAAAAATTTATAACAATCAATGAATTTATTTGCATGAAATTCAATTATTTAAACTGTTATATATTATTTCATTTCATTTTAAACGCGAAAAAAATTAAAAATATTTTCAATAATAAGGAATGGTGCGTATATTGCTGTACTAAGAAGTCGATCAACTTTGTTGCACACGTCTGTCGGCGTGAGAATATTCAACATTCTCTAAGTTAGCTTCCTCGAGTTTTATATTCAAATGAAGACAACGGGAGACCTTGCAACAAGTACAATTCATCGTCAACCTCTTATATTGCCGGCTAAAATGAATCAAATGCCCTTAGGACAGAACAATGAAACTAATCATTGAGTTATGGAAGTATTTGAAAGACATTTTCTGTCAATATTCTTGAGAGCATAATGTTTTAACGACACAAAAAAATCATAAAACTTAAAAATTGCTATATTTTTTTAGTTTCTGAGGGAGCACTAAAAATTTGTTTTATTTATTTTAGATATAATACTCTGCTCATACAGTGAGCAGAAGAGTTAGAATAAACTCATTAAAATAGTTACAAAACAAGTGACAAAAATTCTCTCAGACCTGTCGATTTTTAATTACATTTCTCAATATGTTTATTTTAAAAAAAAGTGCTGCAAATACTTTATTAAGAGTTACGACGTCAACGCCATTTTTTTTAAATGGCAACCCCTATTTCCAAATTTTCATTTGGAAGAGCACATTTTTCTGCATGCAGTACGTTAAATTCTAGGAAGGATTGCATGACGAAATTATTGAGAACAATCTTAACTACTTATAACAATGTAATAAAACAAAAATACAAGAATTTAAGAACACACAAAAAAATAATTAGATTCAATGTTCAAATTGCGCGCCATTTGATTCTTGATAATGTTCAAGTCGAAACTGAAATTCTCGCAAAACGTTAATAATTGTTTCGGGTCCAATTCTTCCAATTTCGTAAGTAATTCTGGCTTTTACGTCCTCAATATTGTTCGGTTCATTAAAATAAACTTTGGATTTAATGTAGCCCCATAAAAAATAATCCAATGGGGTTAGGTCCGGAGATCTAGCTGGCCATTCTATTGATCCGCGTCTACCAATCCATCTACGTGGGAAAATTTCATTTAAATAATTACGCACTATTACCGAATAATGTGGCGGTGCGCCATCCTGTTGAAACCATATGGAGTTTTCTGGTACATTAGGGTTTTCACCATTTGGATACAAGTTCTGGAATTATGTTTTGTTGGAGCAGCTCCAAATATTTTTCTCCATCTAATGAACCTTGAATAAAAAATGGACCCAATATTGTAATCCCAACAATTCCAGCCCACACGTTAACTTTCTGTAGAAACTGAGTATGGGCCTCCACCATCCAGTGTGGATTTTCACGTGACCAATATCGATAATTTTTCCTATTCACAGTGCCATTTAAACAGAAGGTGGCCTGGTCAGAGAAAAGTACTCGACTTAAGAAATGTGGATTGATATTACATCGCTCTATCATGGTTTCGCAAAAATCTACTCTGCGGTCGAAATCATCTTCGTTAAGCTCTTGAACTAAATTCACTTTATATGAGTGCCATTTATTCTTCTTCAAATATTTTAAAACAATGGACTGACTAATTGACTGTTCTGCTGCGACTTCGCGACTTGGTTTGTAAGGATTCTCCTCCATTGTCAGTAAAACATCTAACTGTTTATTTTCTGAAATTGTAGGACGACCTTTCGTGAAATTATCTCTTACATGACCACAATCTCGGAACTTCTTTTCTATTTTGCTAACAGTTGATTGTGTAATAGGTGCAATTAGGGTATTTACCATTAAATAATTCACAAACCATAGTTTGTGTTCGGGACTTGTCTCTATAGCCAGTCATTATCAAAATTTCAATTCTCACTTAAACGTTGCACTATCAATACGATATCACAAGTAAATATTAATGAATGGGCCTATCCCTTTCAGCGTGGTGAGGCTAATATAATTTAGTGAACTGTATTTAGGTATAATAAAAAAAATAATGTGTCGGAAACTTACACAGTAGGTTTGATGAATTCTCCGTCGTCGATGTTGGCCCAGGCAATAGGAGGGACAAAGGGGGGCCAAAAGGAAAAGGAACAAATCTCCGACACACACAATTAACGTAACAATTATTAAATTAACTTAAGAAAGGACAATTATAATTCACTTATCACTGATAAATAACTATAGCGTTCTGCGGCGTAGGTGACTATTGTCTTACTTACTATCATACTACAGTCTCTATGCGGGTCGCGCTCGACCCACACGGCGTTAAAAAAACTAGCTAAAAAAAACTTCTTAGTATTATCATAAAGAATTCAAAACATATATTTTTCTAGGTATAATACTACAAGGCGCGTAACCAACTAATGTGTTAGAGCCAGGTCCGCGTTGCTAAGTAAATGAAAGAAAAGCGTAAACACAAAAAAAGTGTAAGTTGTAAAAAGCTTCGACGATAAGTAATGAATGTGTTCTATTAATTTTAAATGGTTTTTTCTCGATAATTTCGCCATGCAATGCTCCCTAGAATTTAACGTACTGTATGCAGAAAAATGTTCTCTTTCAAATGACATTTTAAAAAATGGGGGTTGCCATTTAAAAAAATGGCGATGACGTCATAACTTTTAAAAAATATTTGCAGCGCTTTTTTTAAATAAGCAGATTGAGAAATGTGTTTAAAAGTCGACGGGTCTGCGCGAATTTTTGTCACTTGTTTTGTAACTATTTTAATAAATTTATTTATTCCAACCTCCAGCGTACTCGCTGTATAAATATTTTCATATTTTTCGGAGGGGTTTATGGTACTTAATAGAGCGAGTTTTGCTATTTTTTGAACTTTCTTGAAAAATTTACGGTTGTATTATTATGCTTTATAATTATTAATGGTAAAAGCTAGATTGACTGGTGTAGATGCACCCTTAGATTACAGATTTTTTAAGCTTATTTCATTAATTTTTAATTTTAAAACCGAGGACGCCACGCCATGTCATTGATCAAAACAGTTTTTCATTATCAGGTGAATATTTATATTAGACATCTTATGTTCAATTTTTTGTAATATCATATAAATAGACTTATTTGTTCTGGATAATATGAAAATTTATTATACCGAGGTAACAAGAGTCCTCTTTCAGTGGATTCTCCAATACTGTATCACTTGCTGTAAGATGCCAATGCTGATGTATTACCGGTTGTAAAAGTGCGTGTAAATAAATTACATTGCTTGTCACTTAACGTCCCCTTTTATTTCCTGTAAACCTACATTTCACAAAGTTACCTTAGAAAAATGCGAAATATGTTATGTTGAAGTTTTTGTTTAGGCACTTTAAAGAACGTTACTTAGATTTTTCTCGTGTAAACCGCAACATATATGCATAAAAAACTTTTGCTGATCTTTAATAGGGCAATTAAAAATAACACCGCAACACTTGGTTAAATACAAACAGCAGCTAAGATATGTGTAATTTTTTTTTGTTTAAATTTATTTTTTAGATTTTTTTTTCCTGTTTGATTCGATTTCTTTAGAGAAATACATTAGTTTATTTTAAGTTGATCGACAGTTAGGTACTATTTTTATTATCATTAGTGTTATTGTGTTATTAAATATTTTCCATTCCATTTCATTTGAAAATTTCATACTTATATGAAAAAACCGAATGTTTCCAAACAATGTAAATGTGAAGTTTTAAAATTCGCTTTTAAACACACAATGTATTTGTATTAAATTCATTACACTTTATGATTTTGCACTGAAGTTGTGTTAAACTCTTTATCCTATGTATGAAGTTAATTCTAAATCATATCAAAAGAAGAAACGTAACGGACAAACGGACGGGCGGACAGACAAACAGACAGACAGACGGGCGGACGGACAGACGGACCGACAAACGGATGGATAGACGGACATTTTGAAAGTTGTTCGATCACAAACACAGTGATATGAACATTTTTCTCTATGAGCCATATTACCGGTTTTAGACATGTGCCGATCAAATTTGATATACTCTTTGTTTTAGTAGTTGCAAAGAGTATAATAATTTTTTACCACTTTTAGTGAAGTGGAGTTAATAATAAATATATTCTAATACTCCTTCTTTCCAGTTTCTTATCTAGTGTTTTTCTGGGAGCGTCATTTTAAATCAACGTGTATGATTATTTAGTTAATATATTAACGGCATATACACTGTAAGAGAATGCTATTTATTAAAGCGGCTATTTCCTAGAAAGTGGCATCCCATAAAAATAAATAAGGCGACTAAAAAAATACATTTATTATTTTTGGGAATAACTTTTTTTTCTTAGTACGTTTATTTAAAAAACTATAAGACTACCTAAGTAGAACCATAACAAGACTATTACTATGAATTTTCACTCAATAATTTCAGTGGTTTGCAAAATAGTTAGATTTAAATTTCGTCTTATGCTAATTTTCCTGCTTCCTGCTTTTTTCTGAAAAACGATATAAATTGTAAATTAACATATCATGTGGTTAAAAACATTTTCTTTTGTGTGTCATTGAACTATAACTATATATTTCTCGGCTCAGAACCTTTTATATCGCTAAAAAGTAATCCATTTCCAGACAATATAACAGTCAAACCGTTGAAAGTACCCTATCGCTGTGCAAGATTATAAAAGCAAAGTGAAAACACATAGTACTATTATACTCGTACGATGATTGAATTTCATTTTTCTCTACTCCTGTCTAACTTGTTGATCACTAAATCCGCTTTTTAATCCTATCTTATGTGATTGCAGGACATCGATAAGACCCATCCTCCGGACGCCTTCGTGGTCCTTTATTCGGTTGTGGACAAAGCGAGCTTTCTCAAGGCAGAGGCCGAACTGAACCGGCTACAGGACGCTGACCTACTCCGATCCCGACCTGCTATCCTCGTCGCGAACAAAATAGACCTGGCTAGGAGCAGAGCCGTTTCCACGCAGGGTAAGTCCTCGCTCAGCAATCAGGATTAAATTGAATTTTGTGGGAAAACTAACGGATTATTAATTTATCCCACACTTCCAATCTAGGTAAATAAAAGAAAACGAACAGTATAATCTACTGGGTGCTTTTTATGTTTACAAGAAATTATGACTAAGTTTTAATTTTCGAATATTAAATTAAGCAAATAGATTTTATAATTACTTTTTCACGAAACCAATGACCGAGAATATTAATTTTATGTTTTTTTGCAATTCTGTAATTAAGTATCAACTTCTTAGTTGTTATTACTGATGTCAGAGTGGCATACTTTAATGATGTTTGCAAGTGATATTATCTTTTATTTCTCTAGTCTACTTTGTGAATCATTATTTTTTTCATAGCATTTCGATACAACGCAGTATTCACTTTAAAACTTTGTGAAACCATCACTATGTATAATTTCTATGACAAATATGGAATTTTGGGGAAGAGTAACTAATGGACTTTCCAGCTGTGAAAAAATATACAGGGTGTTCCGTTTGAACTTCAAAAGTTGCTCTATTGCCAAAAATACGCTATGTCATTTCCGGTTAAACCGGAAGTGAGCAAAAAAGTCGGAAAAAACGTATCAACATTAGAAGATTGGCGAAAGCCGCATTTCGTTATCTCAACAAATTCAAAAGTTATATAGATTTAATAAGGGTGAAAATATAATTGGGCACCCAGTATCATAGTTTTCATTATAAATTTACGTAATTTTCCACTACTCAAACACTTCACACATTTATTTATCAATTATTGCGGTTTTAATTTTAAACAATAATTCAATCATATTATACAGGGTGTTTGGTGCATCGTGTGCCAAATTGAAATGGCCGACAGAAAGGGTTATCTGCTATCCTTTCAGGCCCCTTAACACTTCTCATGCCCTGCGGAATTTTTCATATCGACCTTCTATCTTTTTAATGAAAAAAATCCCAAATTCTACATTTAAATTCAAATTATAAAAAAAGCATTAGGCGTAGACTGCGAATTTCATTTTTATTTTGATGTGTATTGTTGAGGGGTTCTTTTAAATCAAAATTACTGACATTAGTCATCTAGTTGTTTTTTAATTCATTCGGAAACTTTCAGAATAGGTAAAATTTAAATTTAAACTTAGACTTTAGACGGCTATAAAAAAAAACTCAGAGCAATCGGGATCTTCCAACTCCCTCAAAAATTCTCTAGTCTATCCTCTTGCTAATGATGTGCCGCATGTCATAAAAATCTTGTAATAACTTCGTGAATTCGCTAAATTAATGAATCGGGTCACATAAGGCTAATATTCAAAATTTCGAATCAAAAATTATATTTGCTTAAATTATGCATGGCAAACAGGTAAAATCTGTTACCTCACTCTTGCGAAGTAAAATCTATCTTCTATCTCTTTCTGTTCATTGGTTTTTTTGAAATAAAGAAACAGTTACATTTTTATCATTTATTAAAAAAATTTAAAAATCTTGCTCAAAGTGTTGGTGTCTGTTGCGAATGCAGGCCCGACATCTGCTTCGTATTTCGACAGTTGTTGTATGAAGTCGTATTTCCTCCCTAATTGTACCGAAAGCCGTTTCTATGCGTTGGACAAGAGGACAAGTTCCTCCCTAGTCGCAACCTCCGTTGTGTACGCGAGCTCTTTGGCACGTCCCTAGACATAAAAATCCAACGGAGTTAGGTCTGGGGAACGTGGAGGCCATTGAATAGGGCCATCCCGCCCAATCCACGCATTTGGGAACACATTGTCTAGATATTGTCTTACAATCAATCGCCAGTGCGCGGGACAGCCGTCATTTTGAAAAACTATAGGCGTATGCGTAGATTGGGCGAGATGGCCCTATTCAATGGTCTCCACGTTCCCCAGACCTAACTCCGTTGGATTTTATGTCCGAGGTCGTGCCAAAGAGCTCGTGTACGCGACGGAGGTTGCGACTAGGGAGGAACTTGCCCTCTTGTCCAACGCATAGAAACGGCTTTCGGTACAATTAGGGAGGAAATGCAACTTCATACAACAACTGTCGAAATACGAAGCAGATATCGGGCCTGCATTCGCAACAGAGACCAACACTTTGAGCAAGATTTTTAAATTTTTTTAATAAGTGATGAAAATGTAATTGTTTCTTTATTTCAAGAAAACCAATGAACAGAAAGAGATAGAAGATAGATTTTACTTCGCAAGAGTGAGATAACAGGTTTTACCTGTTTCCCATGCATAATATAAGCAAAAATAATTTTTTATTCGGAATTTTGAATATTAGCCTTATGTGACCCGATTCATTAATTTAGCGAATTCACGAAGTTATTAAAAGATTTTTATGACATGTGGCACATCACTAGCAAGAAGTCTAAATTTAAATTTAAATTTTACCTATTCTGAAAGTTTGCCAGTGAATAAAAAAACAACTAGATGACTAATGCCAGTAATTTTGGATTTAAAAGAACCCTTCAACAATACACATTAAAATAAAAATGAAATTCGCAGTCTACGCCTAATACTTTTTTTATAATTTGAGTTTAAATGTAGAATTTGGAATTTTTTTCATTAAAAAGATAAAAGGTCGATATGACAAATCCCGCAGGGCGTGGGAAGTATTAAGGGGCCTGCAAGGATAGCAGATGACCCTTTCTGTCGGCCATTTCCATTTGGCACACGATGCACCAAACACCCTGTATATTAATTATTTGCTCCCAACAAGCTATAATCACTATGATCCGGTTTGATGTACTATAATTATTGGGGCGAATTAATTTACCAGATTTTTTATCAGAAATTAATTCGTAGATTTCTTTAAAATAGTTACAGTTAGTGGCTTATTCCTGATGATGCTAGTTTTATTACCGAGAATCTCGCCAGTGTACTATGCAGCATTTTTTGTTTTAAAACTTATCAGTCACAACCTTTTTCAAATCCACTTTTTTATTAAAATGTTTAAAAGATTCTGTAATTATTAATTAAAAATCCTCATAAATAATATAGGATTCATTCTGCAGTTAACACTAAAAATGGAGAAAACTAAAACGTTGGCAAATTTTATCTTTATGTGCGTCGTATTATTCCTGTCACGCTGAATATTGCTATAGGTAAATCATCCTGTTTACTGTTTCACAATCGCCTATCCTTAACCTGTCTTGATGGGTTTCTTTTGCTATAGATTTACAATTTTTTTATTGCAATTTATCTCAAACCGTACGCAGAGCTTATTATTTGGAGGTTTCCAATTAGGTGCATGAGCTCATCCTCGCGTGCTGCAACTAAGGTTGTATCATCTGCAAATCTCATTAGTAATTTTGGTTCCACCTATAACTACTTCGCCCAGCCTCCTCTTTGTTTATTGTTAGCGATTTGCATTAACCTATTTTTTTCTCACATTATAACCAGCTTTGTCATAGCGGCGTGGCCACCACTAAATGTATTTTGAGAAGCGTGAGAGTCGACCTATCTTAACTTGAGTTAGTTACTACTGTGCATTTAACCGAGTGCAATTAGATTTTTACCTCGGAACGCGTCTATAGTGAATGAATTTTCATGAAACTTTTTCATTGGGTTTCTAAGAATAAGTACAAAAAAGTTTTCCTTTTAAAAATCGCAGATTATTACCTGAGTATGGTTCTCACCCCTTCTGAAGGGGCGGACAAGAAAGTAAAATAGTAACCACCTAATCTGATATAGAATCAAATTTTAAGAGAAAAAGATGGTATACAATTTTTCATGTAAATTTATATTTTTCAAGTTTATGAAATTACTATTATTTTATTTTTTGTTTATTTCTTTACGATGGATACTTCTAAGAATATGATACTTTAAAAATGACGCTCAAACGTTTATCAGTCGAGATATAATATTTAAATCTCAAATATGTCAGAAACAATCAGTATGATGTAAAAAATATATATAATAGGAATTAAAGGGCTTGAAGTACTCTAGGATTTTTTCTATCTCTACGGCTTGAAAGATAACAATGTTATGTGCAAAACAATGAGGGCTTTGTAGGTAAATCTTTTTGGAAAAAATAATTTGGATTTTCCAGCGCCATAGGCCATATAATAGAAATTCAAAAAACCTGTATTGGTTTTTATTAACATATAGAACTACGGATATGCTCTAATTTTTTGGCATTTTTAAAGCAGTCGTTTTTGAAATTATACTTTAAATTAAGAGAAACTTTACGATTTTGCTGAAAAATAATCCTTTTTTGTACATAACTCCAAAACAATTGCGTTAACTAAAATATGACAACAAAGAGAAATAAAGCCTAAGGAGCGATATATAAATTTGTTTTTTTAAATATTTGCAGAATTAATAGTTTCGGAAATATGATAGTACAAATGCGGGGCTTGAACTTTTAGTGGCAGAGAAATACATTTAAATTTCATATTTCTTTAAAACTTTTGATAAATTGAAACTCTCAAAATTAGAGCATGATGGTAATATTATATATTAATAGAAACTGGTACACATTTTTGGAATGTTTATTCTACGGTCAGTGACACCAGGAGAATCCTATTAAAAAAAATACAAGACACTCATTGCTTTGCACACAGCATCGTTATTTTTCAAGCTGTACGGATGGGAAAATATCGTATTGTTATGCATTACACCCCCTATAATACACCCATGACTAATAGTGACGTCCTGGAAGCTTGTAGAAAGAGATAGAGTTTTCTGGAGTGTGGTGAAAGAAGATTCTCGATTATGTTCTAGATAACTCTAGAGGCAATTTCAGAGTATATAAGGCGAGATTCCATGGCGAGAAGAGGAAGTTTTTACTAAAGTGAAGTTGGTAGCGATAAGTGAGGTTAAATCCGAAGTGTAAATATAAACATTGTTAAAGTTAATTAGAAGCATTGTGTAATCAGTAAATTATTTAATAAAGTGTTTATCCCTTGTTAGAATTATTTAGAACCTACGGATCCTGAAGGGTGGTATCAGGGTGAAAATAAGTAACGGTATCAAAGAGTAATTCAAGCCATTTAATTTCTATCATATGTATTTTTAACATCATACTTTCTATTTGAGATTTAAACATTACATCTCGACTGATAAACGTTCGAGCGCCATTTTTAAACTATCAAATATTTAGAACAATTCATCGTACAGAAATAAACAAAAAATAAAATACTTGTAACTTCACAATCTTATTTTTTATACCGTACCACGTTTTCCATAAATGTAAGACTTTTGAGTTATTTACGAAAAACTGTCTCAAGGTACCAAATTTTTACAGCTAAAATCGTAATCTTCGAATCATTATAACTTGGATCATATAATTTTTTCTTTTCAATTCTTTGGGATTTCCTGCCAAATGTATTTTTTTCTTTTTAAGCGGTGCTCGGGGAATCTGCAAAATATCACAATTAACCAGTATGTTACTGGTAAATAACCTCTACGCCTGTGGCTTTTACGTCAAAGGATCAGTTAGAGGTTACTTTTTTTAATAAATAACACAAATAAGTATAAAAACTTGAAATTAAATATTTCGCCGACGTTTCGGAAATCTATTCTGTTTCCTTTTTCATGGCTTTATGTAAAAATCTTTTTTGCTGTGTATGATAAATACTCAGCACTAAACATATTTGTCATATTCAATATCCATAAATACTTACTATTTACACAGAAGTTGATATAGTTAACAGTTTTTTTTTATTTTTATACAATGGCAATTAAGTTGTATAGGCATCTACGGAACAATTCGACACGCATCTATCCTTATTCAGCTGTACAACTTAGTTGCCAATGGTAAAAGAAGAACTTCACAAACTTAACATTGTATAAAAATTAAAAAACTGTTACATATCTCAACAGTTCTATGTAAGTAGTAAGTATCTATGGATATTGAATATAACAAACATTCTTAGAGCTGTGTATTTATCATACACAGCAAAAAAGATTTTTCAAAAAAGCCTTGAAAATGGAAACAGATTAGATTTCCGAAACGTCAGTGAAATATTTAATTTCAAGTTTTTATACTGATTTGTGTTATTTATTTTAAAAAAGCAACCTCTAACTGATCCTTTGACGTAAAAGCCACAGGCGTAGAGATTATTTATCAGTAACATACTAGTTAATTGTGATATATTGTAGATTCCCCGAGCCCAAAGAATTGAAAAGAAAAAATTAAGATAATGCTACAAATAACATTTAGACAATATTTGGAAAATATAAATGTTCAAGAGAAGTTATACACTACCTTTTTCTCTTAAAATATGTATATGATTTTATACTAAATATTAGAAACTCCATGCAAAGAAAATCATGATAATCCATTCATTAAAACTGGGTTTCGTAATTTTTTACTTTTTGTGTCTAATTCCACTCGATTAATTAGGAACTGTGAACCGAACATGCAGCGCCACTACCTACCTACGTTCTGATTCCAAAACATTCGATTCTTGTGGAATCGGCTCCGTGAATTGACTCTTGAACTACTCAGTGAGTTTACACACTCCAAAGAATGGTTATGCCCATGTCTAATGAAAATATTGTTATGAATTACACCCCCCTTGGAAAAGGAGATGGCACGCCTATGCCTCTGATGGTGACTGGAAAGGCTCTAGAAAGAGCCAAGGACTTTTCTAGATTATGGTTGAAGAAGATTCTGGATTGATCTAGAGCTAATTTCGGAGTATATAAGGCGCGATTACAAGCGCGGGAGAGGAAGTTTATTTGAGAAGTGACACGTTCGGGAAAAAGTGAGGTTAAAGTAAACAAAGTTTATTTTGAAGTATTGTATAGTCAGTAAATTGTGAAATAAAGTGTTAGTAGTGTTTATCTCTTGTTGAAATTATTTAGAACCCACGGATTCATACAGGGTGTTTCCTAAAAGGTGGAAATCCGTAACATTTTGGTGTAGGAAGCGGAATTTTGACAAGAGGATTTTTCGGAAGCGTTCGAGAAGTTTTGGCAGTGTATTCTCGAAGTTGGTGCTAACACGGAGGACTAATTTACTGGATATTGTTCGAGGATTATTTTCAAACAAGAAAATAGTGTCAAGTGCGTTTTTTAGACATTGTAGAACATTTTTGTTGGACATTAGTGGTTAAGTGATAAAGACTCTGAACAAGACTTTCGTGTAGTTATTAAGTGCATTTTCGTGAACTTTCTAGAACTTTTCTATTTGGACAGTAGTTTAAATAAAAGACTTTCTCGTGCTGTTTTGCGATTTCTCTGGACAATTCCATTACCGATATTGACGTGATTAATAAATTTTGTTGATTTTATCATAATTATATGCCGGTAACAACCAGAAGCATGGCATCCGAACAACAAATGCAAGACTTTATGGCCCAAATGCAGAAGATGATGATGGATCAGGAAAGGAAGCGCCAGGAAGAAAAAGAAGAACAGGAAAGAAAGCGCCAGGAAGAGAAAGAAGAACAGGAAAGAAAGCGCCAGGAAGAGAAAGAAGAACAGGAAAGAAAAGAACAAAAACGTCAAGAAGAATTAAGGAAAATTTTTGAGGATCAAAATAAACGACATCAAGAAGAAGAGAAACGACATCAAGAAGAAGAGAAACGACGTCAGGAAGAATTGAGAAAAATCATGCAAGACTTGGACATTAAACAACAAGAAGAAAGAGGCGAACTAAGGAAAATTATAGAAGGCCAACAGAGTGCCATATTTGCCGTTACTGAAGAACTCAAAAATAAGGTAGCAGAAGAAGTCTGTGGAGTCAAACAAGAGGTAAGCGAAGTCAAAGGAGAAGTAAATGAAGTCAAAGAGAAAATGCACCAGGTAGAAGGAGAAATTGACCAGCTTAAACAACAGTTGAGGGATAGAGGAAACCAGCAACTGGTATCGTCAGGCCAGCGATTGAAAATTCCCTCTTTTGATGGTCACAGTTCCTGGATGACGTACAAGACACAGTTTGAGGCAGCAGCGAGTGCAAACAACTGGAATGACGAAGAGAAGGCCAAGGCATTAATCGTGGCTTTAAGAGGCCAAGCATTGGAGTTGCTCCAGACAATTCCGGCAGACCAACAACGGAATTTTAGAGTTTTAGAAGCTGCCTTAGATCTACGATATGGAGATCAACACCTTGCTCAAGTATACCAGACCCAGCTGAAAGTGCGCGTTCAGAAAGATGGAGAGAGTCTGCAAGAATTTGAAGCTGCGGTGGAAAGACTGGCACACTTAGCATACCCTAATGCGCCAAAAGAATTTAAAGAGCAATTGGCAGTGGGGGCATTCCTAGATGGTATACAGGACGATGAGATCAGGCGAGTCCTCAGGTTATCTCGATACAAGAACAGCAGTGAAGCGTTGGTGCATGCACTTGAGGTGGAAGCTGTCCTTCAGGATACCCCGAGTCCAAGAGTACAAGCTATGAGTCTCGAAAGATCGCAGTCGGAAAAGGAGAACCAGAACGCTATGTTGAGCGACATACATAAGATGTTCAATCAGTTAATGGCTCAAGTGGATACTGCAGAAAGACAAGACAAGCCAAGCCGGGGTATTAAATGCTACAACTGCGGCAAGATAGGACATATCAAACGAGACTGTCGACAGCGGAATTCGAGGAAAGTGAATGTTGGAAACAGGGCAGAGACACAGAATAAACAAAGTAGTGGAAGGCCAAGTGGATGGCGTATGAAATGCTACAGGTGCGGTGAACTAGGACATATCCAGCTTGAATGTCCACAGAGGAGCTTGGAGAGAGTGAAGGCCGGAGATGCTGTGAAGCCAAGGGGAAAACCAGAGGAAGCCGGTACCAGAGAGGCTGTGACAGATAACGAACGTGGTGCCCCTAGAGAAGTGAAGATTTCCCAGCTTCGGAGCATTACAGAAAGGCCACCACTACAAGGATATGACGATAAAACGAAACCTGAGAGAAATGCAAACATTTCATCCGGAAGAAGGTACAAGGAAGGTTGCAAGTACTACCACCAGGAGAAACTGCAGGTCAAGGGAGCAGTCGACACTGTCAAGGTGGAGGTGCCGGATGATAGGGCAGATGAAGCGCTCAGACAAGAGCAACTAAACGATGTGGAAATTGGGCCTATATTGAGAGCCAAAGAAAGGGGAACTCGTCCAAAATGGAAGGATGTTTCGGACAAAAGAGTGGGACTGAAGGCACTATGGGCGCAGTGGGACTCACTGAGTGTCAGGAACGGGCTGTTGCGGAGAGCATGGGAAAGCCCGGATGGAAAAAAGGTGGTTATGCGTCTAGTGATTCCCAGGTGTCGAGTAGCGAAGGTGCTTCAGGAAGTGCACAATGGGGCATCCGATGGACACTTCGGTGTGAACAAGACCCTGAAGAAAATACGAGAACGATTTTATTGGATAAGAAGTCGTCAGGATGTGGAGGCTTGGTGTCGCAAATGCAAGATTTGTGCAGCCAGTAAGGGACCACAGACTGGAAATAAGGGTGAAAAGAAGCAGTTCAACACCGGAGCTCCTTTCAAGAGGTTGGCTAACGATATAGCGGAACCATCATCAGCCAGTGACCGAATGAAGGCTCGATACGACCGGAAGGGTAGTTCAGAAGGATTCAAGGCAGGAGACCTGGTTTGGCTGTACAACCCACAGCGGAAGAAAGGAAGGTCACCGAAACTTCAACCGCCTTGGGATGGACCGTATACTGTTATTACCCGAATTAATGATGTCGTCTATCGGATTCAACGAAGCAAAAAGTCCAAGATGAAGATCGTGCATTTGGACAGGCTGGCGAACTACATCGATGATTCTGAGTTGCCTGATCGGGACGATCTAGGCTTAAGGAGGGGGCAGTGTTATGAATTACACCCCCCTTGGAAAAGGAGATGGCACGCCTATGCCTCTGATGGTGACTGGAAAGGCTCTAGAAAGAGCCAAGGACTTTTCTAGATTATGGTTGAAGAAGATTCTGGATTGATCTAGAGCTAATTTCGGAGTATATAAGGCGCGATTACAAGCGCGGGAGAGGAAGTTTATTTGAGAAGTGACACGTTCGGGAAAAAGTGATGTTAAAGTAAACAAAGTTTATTTTGAAGTATTGTATAGTCAGTAAATTGTGAAATAAAGTGTTAGTAGTGTTTATCTCTTGTTGAAATTATTTAGAACCCACGGATTCATACAGGGTGTTTCCTAAAAGGTGGAAATCCGTAACAATATCCTCAATTCACAAAATGGCGATGGCGCCGGTTACAACCTATGTCTAGCTATTCAAGTGGTCAGGTCATGATTGAACTTGGTGTTGAGTATTACATATAATATCTTAGAATTTGTATTTTGCATTTCCTGCATAAACTATGTTAATTGCTGTATTTATTATTGTACTTAAGATTTAATTTACCTACTTCTAAGAAGGGTCTCCTTTCAAATTAAAATTATTGTAGATAAACTTTTATTTATTGCCTGGGTTTTCTTAGTATGGGTAATTAGGAAGGGCTAGCCTTGCAAAACTATAAAATTAGAATTCATTATCAACACAACAGCCTAGCTATAAGCACCGTTTATTCTAATATTATGTTATTTTTATTCAAGTGTTTATAAATATATTTTGTTAAGTTAAAGCTTTGCTGTTTTACATAAATCAGTCCATGGTCCTTCGCATTTACATTAAAAACTAGTAACGTGTTTATACATTTTACACGGGGTTAGGCAACCTAATAACCCCAACATTTTGGCCTTCGAGCGGATAGAAAGAAGTCGAACATTTTGGTCTACTTCAAGATAAAAAAGAAGTTGATTCAAGCTGCAACAGTCCAAGAGTCCCGAGTCCAAGTCCAACGTTTGTAAACGAACTAAGCCGCCATCATCAAATTAATCCGCCAAGGTGAGTGAATTTTCAGTCCTTATTCCTATACCTACAATACTAGTCCAATTTTTGGAGTCAATCTGATGGTTATGGTGTGTGCGTTATTGGTTTAATTGTTTGTTAACGTTAAGTCCACATTTTTACGAAACGAATTCACGAATTCAGTCCAATTAAATAATTATTTTAAATCCAATTAATTAATAGCATAATGGTTGAATCTGCACAATTAAAATATTTGAACACTAAAAGAGGTCAGATTAAGGCAAAAATAACTAGATTAACAAAGTTTTTCGAAGATAGCGTGTTCGGAGATAATATTAACGTATTAAAGGTACGTTTACAAAAAGTAGAGAATGCGTGGGAAGAATTCGATCAAGTCCAGTCAGAGATTGAAATCCTAACTGATAGTGATCCCAATCAATTAAAACAACGCGAAATTTTTGAGGATGAGTACTCAATAATTGTTGGCAAAATTACCTCATTTATTGAGTCAGGTAGTGATAAAGAAACACCTAACATAAAAAGCGAAAGAAGCACACATATCAGATTACCAGTAGTAGAACTTCCAACACTTAGTGGCTTATATGAAGAAGTGCTTTCATTCCGCGATCGATTTGAATCGTCAATAAGGCACATAAATGCTTTATTTAATATTCCAAACATAACGAAACACTCGGCTAGTTCAATTAAAAAGGTGCTTGATATTATAGATACCAACTTAGCTTCTCTAAATTCATTAGGGGTGCAAACAGACAATTGGGATTTAATAATTATATATTTTATTATGACAAAGTTTGATGTAGAAATGTTACAAAGTTGGGAATCTTTTAAAATAAACGGGCTACCAACTCTAGTCCATTTTAAAGAGTTTCTAACAAACAAATATAAATGTTTAGAGTCCATAGAATATAATAGAGCATTGTCAACAAATAACTCAAACAAAAAGTCAAAACATCCAAATAATCATTACCCGCAAAATCATCATAAAATGCATAAATCTCTTACAGTTTCTAACATCAGAACTTACAAACCATTTTGCGCACTGTGTAAATCAAATCACTTATTATACCAGTGCCCAGATTTCTTGAAAATTAACTCAGAGTTACGTCTTCATAAAATACGCGAATTAAAATTATGTGCAAACTGCTTTAAAACTAATCACCAATCATATAATTGTCAGTCCACTGCACGATGCAAAATTTGCAACAAAAAACATCATACATTGTTACATTTTGAAAAAATAAATACAGGTAATTCGACAGAGGTAATAACGAATCCACCCGATTCAAATCCTAGTGAGGTACATCCTCAGCCATCAACGTCTGCGTTAACTAGCATTCGTAACCATTCACAAGTCCTATTATCAACTGCTGTCATCCATGTATTCGACAGTAAAAATTGTATCCATTAATGTAGAGTGTTGCTTGACGTTGGCTCTCAGATTTGTGGTCAGGTTACCGTTTAAAAGTGATGCTATGACATTAGACATGTCGAAAGACATGGATGGCAATAAACCATGATTTAAATATTCAATATGCAGCTTTCATGAAAGAATGCATAACATTAGGTCATATGTAACCTATAAACTCTTATGATTGTTTAGAGTCCGAGGTTTCAAAGTCCTATTACCTACCACACCACACGGTTATTAAAGAGTCCAGTTTAACGACAAAGTTAAGGGTAGTATTTGACGGTTCCGCGAAAACTACGACTGCTGTAAGTTTAAATAATTATCTTCTAGTAGGTCCCACCATTCAAGACGAATTAGTTTCAACACTACTTAGATTTCGGTCGCACAAATATGTTTTAACCGCGGACATAACAAAAATGTATCGTCAAATACAAGTTGATCCACTAGACTGTGATTTTCAACGAATTTTCTGGCTTGAAAATCCAATGGAAAAAATTGAGACATACAGACTACCCACGGTCAGCTATGGTACATCGTTAGCATTGTTTTTAGCTATACGATGTTTGCACCAATTAGCCACTGATGAGCAAACGAATTATGCTTTGCTTCTGACACGTCTTTTGTCAAAGGTAATATCTTCACTTTCAAACAGGACATTCAATAAAATTTATTTGTGGTCCGATTCAACTATCGTTTTATCATGGTTAAATACTTGTCCATCCGAATTAAAAATGTTTATAGCTAATAGAATTTCGGAGATCCAAAATTCGTCTAAGTCCGCGATACGGAGACATATTCCCACCGAAGATAATCCAGTAGATATCATTTCTCGTGGGCTCTCCCCTAACCAGTTATTTGAATCAAAATTATGTTGGCAAGCTCCTGTATTTTTACGGCAATCTTTGCAACAATATCCTGAATTTAAATACGCCCCTGTAAATGATATTCCTGAACGACGCCTTCAAATTTGTCTAACCGCGACGGTTCATAAGAATCCCGTACTTATTAAATATTCGTCGTTTCCAAAGTTGCAAAGAGTCATTGCCTACTGTTTACGATTTATACATGATTGTCGAGTCAAAGTAAATAAATCAAAGGATTACTTATCATGTTTAGAACTCAACAACGCTACCAAACGCATCATAAAACTCGTTCAATATGAATCCTTTACTAAGGACCTTACACAGTTAAAAAGAAACGGGCATGTTTCAAACGAAAGTAACATGTTAACATTAAATGTATTTCACGATGAGAATGAATTGATTAGAGTTGTTGGACGTTTAAGTAATGTACCTATTTCATACAATCAAAAACACCCAATACTTTTATCAAAAACTCATTTTGTAACTAAACTTCTCATTATTCAAGAAAATGTCAAACAATTACACAGCGGTCCTCAATTAACTTTAGCATATTTGAGACATATGTATTGGATAATGTCTGGTTAAAGTATAGTACGTAAAGTTTTACATATGTGCATAACCTGTTTTCGCACAAAACCAATTATTTCCCAACAATTAATGGGTAATCTGCCGAGAGCTAGAATTGTATCAGTTTGCCCTTTTTTGCATTGCGGCGTTGATTACGCAGGTCCAATTTTAATTAAAGACGGTTCTGGTCGAACTCTAAGTCCTACATATCATTATTTGTATGTTTATCGACTAAAGCAATTCACTTAGAATTAGTCTGCGACTTAAGTTCTGATACTTGTTTGAGCGCGTTGGAAAGATTTATATCTCGCAGAGGTAATATATCAGGCATGTATTCTGATAACGGAACAAATTTTATTGGCTCAAACAATGAGTTAGACGCATTAAAAGAATTATTTGATTCTGACACTTTCAAATCGCATGTCATTAGCTTACTAGGTTCAAAAATTATTAATTGGCATTTTATTCCTCCCGTGGTCCAAATTTTGGCGGACTCTGGGAAGCCGGTGCAAAATCAGTAAAGTATCATTTAAAACGAATTACTGGCAATACAGTGTTAAATTATGATCAAATGTACACACTATTGACTCAGATTGAAACCTGTTTAAATTCACGTCCCTTGATTCCTTTGTCCAATGATCCAAACGTCTATCTGCATCGACACCTAGACACTTCCTAATTGGAGATTCACTTACGGCCCCGGTTGAACCAGATTTGACGAGTGTACGAGAAGACAGACTATCAAAATGGCAACGAATTCAACAATTGTTGCAACATTTTTGGAAACGCCGATCCAACGAGTATCTGAGCAATTTACAATCAAGATCAAGGTCCAGATCTACTCAGAATCTCAATTTAAAAAATGGTACAGTCGTTGTTATAAAGGATGATAACTTGCCACCGTTGCATTGGCGACTAGGAAGAATCGTCGAAGTTCATCCAGGAAAAGACGACAAGGTGCGCGTTATCAGCGTTAAGATACACGCAGGAGTGTTAAAACGACCCATTTCAAAAGTGTGTGTGTGCTACCAATTCCCGACAATGACACAGACTCTATAATTTAAGTTTATATCGTATTTATCCTATTTAAGTATTTCATTAATCTATATATCTCCATGTTTTATTGAATTTTTATTTTTATACTCTAGAATTAGTTTTGTATCTAATAATCAAGTCATATGTATTTCGAAAGCAAATCATTTCAATGTGGGCGGCATGTTGAGTATTACATATAATATCTTTTAATTTGTATTTTCCATTTCCTGCATAAACTAATTTAATTGCAGTATTTATTATTGTACTTAAGATTTAATTTCTATACTTCTATACTTCTAAGAAGGGTCTCCTTTCAAATTTAAATTATTGTAGATTAACTTTTATTTATTGCCTGGGTTTTCTTAGTATGAGTAATTAGGAAGGGGTAGCCTAACAAGATTGTAAAATTAAAATTCATTATCAACACAACAGCCTAGCTGCAAACACCGTTTATTCTAACAATACATTATGTTATTTTTATTCAAGTGTTTGTAAATATATTTTGTTAAGTAAAAGCTTTGCTGTTTTACATAAATCAGTCCATGGGCCTTCGCACTTACATTAAAAACTAGTAAAGTGTTTATACATTTTACACGAGGTTAGGCAACCTAATAACCCCAACACTCGGTTAGTTTGGGTTGCCACTTAGTAAATATATTATAATTATTGAATATTCTATGCCTCTCTGCCTCCCAAAAATTAAATAAATAAATTTAAATACTCAGTTGGTAATATTCGCTTATAGGCGAGTTGGGATAGCCCGAAAATCATCGATGTGCGTTTCTTTCGAATAGAAAGCTGATTTTTTGTGTATAACGAGTAAAAATCACAAACAATAAGTATATTTTTCCGACGCTTCAAATCATGGTAGGTCATTATTTAAAACTCGATAAACATATTGTGATTTTAAAGCCATGTTTGTGTATTGTGTATCTTTTATCCCACAGAAAAATGATTCAATACTTTTTTGTTTGTTTTCAATAGATCTAGAAAACAAGACCAACTGCGTTTGAAAATATTAATTAGATGAAGAGCAACTTGGAAAAACTTTTGCGTTATCATTATTTGGTTAATTTTCATATAAATCATATACAAGTAAGTTATTATTAATTTAACGTCTTCATATTACATTGGATTATTCTTTGCTACAGGCAAATTATGCATACGAAAGCTGGAATGTCTAGGTGAAATTGTTTACGACTTATAGCCTTATAAACAAATTAGCCTAGTGTTTCTTTTAATCGGTCTGTACGAGCCGGACCATTACCCAAACTGGAACTAATTTTTTTGTAGATATATTTTATACCAAGGAATCACAGTCCACCAATTTTTAAGCAAAAGACTAAATTTTGCAAGTAAGGGAATTTTCCGAATATTTTTATTCATAAACAATTTTTTTATCGCTACTCGCTTAAATTGTTGAACAACAAGCGGTCAACTTTGGCTGCCTGTTTCTCCGTTGTTTGCCAATGAATCTCAACTTTTATATTATATTAATTTTTAATATTTTATATTAATAATAACTGACTTGTATATGGTTTTTTTGAAAATCAACGAAATAATGATAACGCAAAAGTTATTTGCAAATTGCTCTTCGTCTAATTAATGTTTTCAAACGCGGTTGGTCTTGTTTTGTAAATCTATTGAAAACAAAACAAAAAATCGGTAAAGGTATTTACACAGAACTTCCCTCGTTATCTGTGCATAACAGTCACTCAAAAATTATTAATTACGAAATGACATTGAGAATAATAATCGGAATATAGTTATTGCTATTATTACAAAGAAAACCTGATAACTCTTGGCCAAAAAAATATACAGAGTGCTCATCCAACAGCAAAAGCTCAATAGTAAATAACATATGCCAAATTTGGAAGGCTTGCGCAAATACCTTTACAAACGTCCACCATGACTGAATTATTTCTTGGCATGACCACCCTGTACATTCTTCAATAAAAGTATAATAGGTGCATGTGCCAAATATTATTGCCATCTGTCACATTTTCAATCCCACATTCACGTAATGGAGTGGAAGTATAGTGGTGGTTGAAAAATAATTTTTTTTTTGAAATTTTTCAAAAATGATGGTGAAAAAAATTTTCAATTTTTTTTTTCTGAAGTAGGCTTAGGATGTCATGAAACGTGAAAATTTTAAATTTGAGCAAAGAAAAATGTTTCCATCTATTCTAGTACTTACCTATATTTTTTTCCAAAATGGTTAAAAAAATTTGCAAATTTTTTTTTCCGAAATAGCTTTGGAATGTCATGAAACGTGGAAATATTAAATTTGACCAAAAAATTTTTTTCTATCTATTCCAGTGTTACATTTTTTTCTAAAATGGTGAAAAAATATTGCAAATTTTTTTTTCCGAAATAGGTTTGGAATGTCATGAAACGTGGACATTTTAAATTTGAGCAAAAAAAAATATTTCGTCTATTCTATAGTAGCGATAAATAGATTAAACCTGTTTTCAATTTTTACTTCCCTCGCATACCGAAGGGAAGTATTGTATTCGAGAAAAAATCACCCTCCGAGATTTTTTCGAATTTTGAAGTTTCAGATCACGTAGATTACGAAAATATATGTTTTTCAATTCCGTCAGTCAGTCTGTCTGTCTGTCTGTCTGTTGGTGCATTTACCAAAAAAACTGCTTGACGGAAAGCAGTGAAATTTGGTAGGGAGTTGACCCTACTGTCAGCGAAGAAATGGTAGAACTTTCATTGGAAAATATATAGGGTGGACCGTCTAAAGGGAACAAATAATGAAAAAAATGTTTTTTTACTTAAATTTAAAATTTCCACGTTTCATGACACGCTAAAGCTATTTCAGAAAAAAAATTTAGAAAATTTTTTTCACCATTTTTGAAAAAATTTTTAACACTAAATTTTTTTTTCTTTCAAATTAAAAATTTCCACGTTTCCATGGCATTCTAAACCCATTCAAATAAATTTAATTTTTTTTTTAAATGTTTAATAATTTTTTCAATTTTGATTTATCACTACTTACTATAAAATGGACGAAAACATTTTTTTTGCTCAAATTTAAAATTTCCACGTTTCATGACATTCCAAATCCAAACCTAATTCGGAAAAAAAATTGGCAACATCTTTTTAGCACCGAAAAAAAATTTTAAGACTAGAATAGATCCAAAAAAATTTTTTTTGCTCAAATTTAAAATTTTCACGTTTCATGACATCCTAAACCTATTTCAGAAAAAGAAATTTTGAAATTTTTTTTCACCAACATGTTTGAAAATTTTTTTACCACTAAAATAGATGGAAAAATTTTTTTTCCTTGCTCAAATTCAAAATTTTCACGTTTCATGACATTCTAAACCTATTTCAGAAGAACAAAATTTTGAAAATTTTTTTACCGACATTTTTGAAAAAATTTTTAAAAAGTGAAATTTTTTAACCACCACTATAATTCCACTCCACTACGTGAATGTGGAACTGGAAATGTAACAGATTGCAATAATATTTGGCATAAGCACCTGTTTATACTTATTGAAAAACATATAGGGTGGTCATCCCAAGAAATAATTCAACCATGGTGAATATTTGTAAAGGTATTTGCGCAAGCCTTCCATATTTGGCACCTGTTAATTAGTATTGAATTGTTGTTGTTGGATGAGCACTCTGTATATTCTTTTGACCAATACTTATCAGGTTCTCTTTGTAATAATAGTGATAACTACATTCCGATTCAGGGGCGGTTTTAACGTGCTTGCCGCCCCCGGCACTATTTTAAGTTGCCGCCCCTACTCTTAAAAAATATAACATATATATACTTGATTGATTGATTGATTAATTTGCCAGCGTAAGGTGAGCATTGCTGCCGATTCCGAGCATCCATGGAGATTCGTTCCACCACGCAGCTTGATCGTCCGCCGGACACGCCCAACGGACGGCCAAACCGCGTGCCGGAACCAGACCTCGGAGTGTAAGCGTTTGCGAGATGCTTCTTTTCAGTTTGCATGCTTCTTTTAAGTTTCCATCTATCAGCATCTCCTTATTTTTCTTCTTCTAAGTTTTCTGTTTCTCAATCTAGTAGCTTTTATTTTTATTTATTAACCGTTCCACAGGTAAATAACCATTTACGGTGGAAGTGCTGGGAAGGGCCCTATTTTGCGGCAAAAAAATAAAAGCTTTTTATAGCGGGTTATGAGAAAGAGGTTCAAAGGAATACTTTGCACACCTTGTATTTTGTGTTTTCTTTTTTGAAGCAATCAGTTTCAATTTCCGCTTTCCAGTTCCGGGAAGTTTTGCCATTTCATCACCTATGTATTATGGTTAATACCTTTTCAATTTTAATCTTAATTTCTTTTTAAAATTTTACTAAAGAGATAAATAAATAAGCCAGTGCTAATGCTACAACAAATAAACAAAACTTATCTCCCTTCATCCGCATCTGGCTGGCTGGCTGGCTGTTTATATTGCCCATTTTGCTCTCCATACACTTGAAGAAGGTAGTATAAATTCTACTATGTTCCAGCTATAGTGCACTAACACAGACACTATTTGCTTTTATTTTTAATTAATTATTCAATTATTAATTCGATGCGTGCTTTGCTCCACTACACCACTACACCTCATTTTACGCAGGATTTTTTAAATCTACCGACGATTCAAATTTTATCGAGTTTAATGGAGTTTTGACAACTTTTTTTCGAGTTTTCCCAGGAGCGTCGCACAAACACATCCGCTCTCAACGAAGATAAACCGACTCCTCCATTGCCACTGAATACCTTCATAATGTCAATAAAATAATACACCATAACATATAATACATAGTAGCCAAAAAATGTTTCCCAAAAATAGAATACTTATTAAACATTTCTTTTTTGTATATTTTAAAAGAACAAAGGACACTACACATTAGAGGTGAGTGGTATATAAAATGACTTTTCTGTATAACACATATTTATTAAAAATAAAGAAAAGATAAACTAATTTTAAAAATAAAATAATTTTAAACAAATTTTACAAGATCAAGACGAACTTTTCTTGCTTTTTTCACAGCAAAATCATTGATTATATCGCCTGTTTTCATAGTTTTTAAAATTTCATTTTCAATATTTAATACTGCTAGTGAATTTAGCCTTTCCTGCGTCATTGTGGACCATAAGTAATTCTTTACCCGTCGCAAGGTCGAGAAACTCCTTTCTCCAGAACAGTTTGTAGTGGGTATTTATTTTCTAATAATTAGGTATGAAAGAAAGCCGCTTCTGTCTGCCATCCATATCGCTCGATGCGTTGTTTTGGCTTCAATGGAACTCTCGCATTAGCGGAATCATAAAAATGATATTTAAAAGAAAAAAAATGCCGCCCTTCTAATTTTGCCGCCCTGGGCACTCGCCCAGTGTGCCCAGTGGTAAAACCGCCACTGTTCCGATTATTATTTTCAATGTCATTTCGTATTTATTAATTTCTTAAAGTGACCGCCATGCTCAAATAAAGAGGGAAGTTCTGTGCAAATACCTTTACCGATTTTTTTTTATTTTTTCAAAAACATTTTTAAATTTGTTTGAATAGTTTTAGAATGCCATGGAAACGTGGAAATTTTAAATCTGAGCAAAGAAAAAAAATTTCCATCTGTTTTATTGGTAAATTTTTTCAAAAATTAAAAAAAAAATCTTTTTTTTTTTTTTTCATAGATTTAGAACGCTATGAAACGTGGAAATTTTAAATCTGAAGAAAGAAAGAAACTTTTCCATCTATTTTAGTGGTAAAATATTTTTCAAAAATGTTGGTAAAAAAAATTTCAAAAAAAATTTTTTTTTAAATAGGTTTAGAATGCCATGAAACGTTGAAATTCTAAAATTTGAACAAAGAAAAAAAAATTTCATCTGTTTTAGTGGTAAAATTTTTTTTTAAAATGGTGAAAAAAATTTTCAATTTTTTTTTCAGAAATGGGTTTAGCGTATCATGAAACGTTGAAATTTTAAAATTGAGCAATAAAATATTTTTTTCACTATTTATTCCGTTTAGACGGTCCACCCTGTATATTTTCTAGTGAAAGTTTTACCATTTCTTCGCTGACAGTAGGGTCAACTACCTACCAAATTTGACTGCTCTCCGTCAAGTAGTTTTTTTAGTTAATGCACCAACAGACAGACAGACAGACAGACAGACAGAGAGACAGACAGATTGACGGAATTGAAAAACCTATATTTTCGTAATCTGAAACGTCAGAATCCGAAAAAATCTCGGAGGGCGATTTTTTCTCGAATACAATACTTCCCTTCGGTATGCGAGGCAAGTAAAAAGTATTGAATCATTTTTCTGTTGGATCAAAGGGAAAAAAGATATAAGCGAAAAACGCAAAAATGGCTTTAAAATCACATATTTATCGAGTTTTAAACAATGTACCACGATTAGAAGTGTCGGGAAAATACATGTTGCTGTTTGTGATTTTTACTAGTTGTACACAAAAAATCAGCTTTCTGCTCGAAAAAATCCCCTATATCTCTATCTCAACTGGCCTATTAGGTGTGTGTATTTGGTTTAATTCATTTCAGTGACAAATTTGGGACAAAACTTTTTATTGCTTATTTTACTTTCATGCAATGAAACGTTATCACTGATATTATATTCGACAGGTTAGTGTTAAATTCTCTTTAAGTAGATACAATTTGTAGCAAAGCTATTTCAAATTAAAACTTTTCTCTATAAAAGTTTGAACTGCCATGGGGGTCGTTGTGAAAAATTCTCAAGTGACACGCTTTGGTACACTCATAATTAAATTGGGCTGATGCAGCTCATTGCAGAAAATGAATTTGAGATTGAAACTTAAATTTGAAAATAAAGAATGTTTCTTTTTACACGGGCGTGATGTGGCGTACTTGCTTTGATTGAAAGAATTAAAAAAATGGATGAATGCTGTGACGTCGAAATTATAATAAAAACAAATATTGTATAAGTGTATCGAAAGTACCTAACTTTTTTACTACTATCTGTTTTTTTTTAATTATTACAATTTTCAGTTTTACAGTTTTGTGTGAAGACTTGAATGTTGATTACCTAAATAAAAAGAAAGACTGATCTATTATCCCGATTTATTGACATCAATCCCACGTGTATTTTTTCTAATATAAATGAGTGTTCTACATCTGTTCAAAAAACTAGTGTAAAAGACATTTTTCATAGGAATTATATATTGCCTGTTAAAAATTTAGACAAGAATATCCGAAAAATATATCAAACCTGATAACAGTATTAGTGAAATGAACGATGCATCTGCTAATATCTCAGGGTGAGCTAATAACTTGTATTGCCCTATAAAATAATGTAAGGATAATGCCCAGATCGATTAGTTTGGATGAGCTCTAATAAATATATTTAGGTTCAAAACAAATATTAATGATGATAAATTAAAACAAAAGTACCAAAAATCTAAATCGTTGATTCATTGAACTGGTTATATAATTTTTGCATAATCTATAGGATGCATTTCGTAATATTTTTATAAATAACGTAAATTCCACACTACTTGTCTTGTCAGGATATAACCATTTCTTTTACAAGCACATTTTGCAGAATTTTTATAAAATTACAAAACAATAAAATTATAAGGACAATTTATTTAATTTAAATGATTATACTCCATTTAATTTAAGAATGAATCTTTCTCTAATTCTGATATTTTAATTGATCAAAATGAGGCTTGAGCAGTGACCGCTGGATGCACTATAATAACTTTTACTTCCACATCCACATGTGCAGTGGAAGTATAGTAATCGTAAAAAAAATAATTTTTATTTTTTTGTTGAAATAGGTTTAGAATGTCACGAATCGTCGAGATTTTAAATTTAAGCGAAAACAATTTCTGTCGATCTGTCTGTCGGTCTGTAACTTATATTTTTGTGCACACGATTTCTCTGGAACGGTTTAAGACTTAAAATTTTGTACACGTATATATTATAACGAGATCTGGAAACGGATTGTTTTTTGAAGATATCCGGTGAAGGGTTGGGGGGTAAATAGGGGTAAATAGGGGAAAATATGTACAGCAAGTTGGTCAGAGTACAGAAACTTGGAATTCGGTGTATGTACCAGAAGCCAAGGTCTCAGGTTTTTTATAATATTGTTCAACCCCACCACCCCTACTCCATTATTGAAGTGGTTGGTAAAATAAAATTAAGATATTCATTTGAAATTTGGTACACGTATGTACTATAACAACATCTGGAACTAGATTATATTTTGAGATGATTCCGTTGAAGGGTTGGAGTTAAATAGTGGTAAATAGGTGAAAATAAGTAATAAGAGTACAGTAATTTGAAATTAGGTGTGTGTACTAGAAGCCAAGGTCTCAGATTGTTTATAATATTTTTTAACCCCTCACCACCTCTACTCCATTATTAAAGAGGTTGAGAAAATAAAATTAAGATATTCACTTGAAATTTGGTACACGTATGTATTATAATGACACCTGGAACTAGATTGTATTTTGAAATGATTCCGTTGAAGGGTTGGTGGTTAAATAGGGTTAAATAGGGGAATATAAGGAAAGCAAGCGGGTATGTATGAGTACAGAAACTTGAAATTCGGTGTATGTACTAGAAGCCAAAACCTCAAATTTTTTTATAATATTTTTCAACCCCTCAATGCCCTACTCCATTATTAAAGGGGTTGATAAAATAAAATTGATATATTCACTTGAAATTTGGTACAAGTATGTATTATAACGACATTTGGAACTAGATTATATTTTAAGATGATTCCGTTGAAAGGTTGGGGTTAAATGGGGTTAGATAGGGGAAAATAACTAAAGCAATCTGGTAAGAGTACAGAAATTTGAGATTTGGTGTATATACTAGAAGCGAAGGCCTCCGGTTTTTTAAATATTTTCCATTCCCCACCCTTATTAAAAAAGTTGATAAAATTAAATTTAAATTTTCACTTGAAGTTTGGTACACGTATGTATTATAACTATATCTGAAACTAGATTATATTTTGACATGATTGCGTTGGAGTGGGGGGGTAAGTAGAGGTAAATAGGGATAAATAAGTAACTAAAATACGATTCAAATGCGTTAACCCCTCATTTTACCACGAATATTTCAAAAATGACGAAGCGGAAAAAATTTAAAAATGTAAGTTTCATTATGTGTCTATTGTAAATCATCCACTGAAATTTGAACGATGTACATTGGACGGTTTTGAAATTCTGCTAAGTTATATTGAAAAATGCCCTACTTTTTAAGGAAATTTTGACCATATCAGTTTTAAATCGATTATATCTTGGAAAATATATCTACTACATAAATAATATTTTACATGCCGATAAAGCACGTCATTTTTTGTACGAGGAAATTTTTTCCTAATTTTTTATTCCAAAATTTTGCAGTTATTTTCAAAGTATTTTCAGAAAAAAGAATTGGTATATTATATCAAATATTAATATAGTTATCAACTGCAATAGATAATATTATGAGTGCGAGCAATAATAATTGCGCTTGATAACTAAATTATTATTTGATATATACCAATTCTTTTTTCTGAAAATTCGCACATTCTGTATCATATAATTTATCAAAAATTTTTTAAATACCTTGATAAATAACCGAACGTGAGGTCACATTTTTTAAAATACCCGCAAAATTTTAGAATGAAAAATTATGAAAAAATTTCCTCGTTCAAAAAATGTACTGTTATTGGCATCTAAAATACTATTTACATAGTAGGCATATTTCCCAAAATATAATGTATTTAAAATTGGTATGGTCATTTCCTTAAACACTAGGACATTTTTCAGCAGAACCTCAAAACCGTCCAACGTACATTATTCAAATTTCAGTGGATGATTTGGAATGGACACATGATGAACACATACTTTTTTCAATTTTTTCCGCTCCTCCGTTTTTGAGATATTCACGGTTAGTTAGTGAGGGGTCAATACATTTGAATCGTGATTAGATTATATTTTGAGATAAATCCGTCGAAGGATTGGGGGTTGAATAGGGGTGAATAGGGGAAAATAAGCAAAGCAAGCTGGTAAGAGTACAGAAACTTCGGATTTGGTCTATATACTAGGCCTCAGATTTTTTATAATATTTTTCAATTCCTCCCGCCATCATCACTCCATTATTAAAAAGGTTAACAAAATAAAATTGAGATGTATTATAACGACATCTGTAATTAAATTATATTTTGAGATAATTCCGTTGAAGGGTTGGGGTTTAATAACATTTTTTAACACTTTCACCACCCCCACTCCATTATTAAAGGGGTTGATAATATATAATTAAGATATTCACTTGAAGTTTGTTATACGTATGTATTGTAAGGAGATCTGGAACTAAACTATATTTTGAGATGATTCCGTTGAAGGCGTGGGGGTAAGTAGATGTAAATAGAGGAAAATAAGTAAAGCAAGCTGGTAAGATTGCAGAAACTTAATATTTTTTATATACTAGAAGCCAAGGCCTCAGATTTCTTTATAATATTTTTCCTTTAAGGAGACTTGGATGAAAAATCTAGATGTGGAAGTAATGATTTCTTAGGCAGCGGTTTTTTATTTTGTTTTATTTTTTTATCGATTTTATTTGAAAACAATAGAGTTTCGACTTTAATTAATATTAACTTACTGTTTAAATTTCAGTACAATCTGGCTAATAAAGTTTGGTAGTGTTATTCAAAGACATTTCAATTTATTCCAAAAAATTTTTAATGTAGTCCTCTGAAACTAAATAATAATTTTTGGTCTTATTTCATATCGGAAAAAAACATATTTAGTAATAAATTCAATACATGTTGATAGTTTCTTGGTTCTAAATGGTAATGATAAGTATTTTAAGAAAAATCATTCACGCTTTTCCCACAAAACATTAACGATATAAATTATGTGTATTTTTTATTACTGTTTACTTATTTTTAGAGTTAATGTAAGACCAGATAATTTTAATGTGACCTTTATTAGATTTTAATTTGGTCAAGATAAACCCTACTGAATTTATCCGATATCAGATCAACGTGTTTGCTAGAGCAGTGGAACCTTATCTTTTAGGTAAACCATATTGTACAATAAACCCAGAGCAAAGTTTGATTAAAACTTTTTAATAAACGTAATATTATGATTGTTAACCTTTCCGATACCACGCAATGTACATATAGGCTGACCACTACAAGGAACAAGTTTCTGTGTTCAATATTCTCAACTAAAAAACAGTAGAATTATTCGAAAAATTCTTAGCGCTGTTGTCAAGTAGAAAGTTTAAGCTAATTTAATAGAATTTTATTTTACGGTAAATCTTTGAATTGGAGTTTATAACATTTTGTCGATCATTCAGAAATACAGTCCTACAATTAGTGAAGTCAATGAAGAAAAAAAATGCCTTAAGTTCAGAAAACTTTCTAACAGATTGAAATCGAATGACACTTTTTTTTATTATATTTTTGGGTTGTGAATAAAATTTATAATGTTGGTACTGCAAAAATGGCTAATATACATAAAATGTATGAATTTTAGTCCAAAGTCGTGTCACCTGCTATCAAATATAAATGTCAGAAGCAATTTATGAGTTAGTGGTCTATTACTAAGTAAGTAGGTAGTATTTAGTCTCGATCTATTTAAAAAATCTCTTTCATCGTATTCTTCGAAAAAGCTAGGTCTACACAGGATTACCTTGGCTACTCATCACTGCTATATGCATTTACTTCGTACATATCCATTTTTAGGGAAAATATCAGAAAATTATTTTGTGACAGTTATTTTATAGGATATAAATTGCCAGTAAACTGACAACTTCTAGTTTACCCACACCTCATCTGCTAGTAAAGTTAACTACTAGATAACTACCACATCAAAAATGCCTAGCTATTGTACAACCCAATTTCTATAATAACCTGAAAGTTAACTATGACTGGAAGTTAACTAGCGATTGTAAAACCAGCTGTTATTAATTTTCATAAATTTTCTTATTTTTTGTATAAACTTAGAAATGCGACAAAGTTGAATTGGAAAGTTCCTAAGTATCCAAGAATTTTATTGAGTGTTGAATGTGAATCCATTGTCAAAATATTTTTTTACAAAATGGCGGACTTGATTAGGGGTGGCTTAAAATGATAAAAGTTGTAAAAGTCAAGGTATTCAAACCAAATTCTGTACTTGGGGTTACTGATTACTTGTTGACGAAATTTGAAAATTCAAGATGGCGGATCCAATATGGCGGATATATGGCGGGCATAAAATTATAACATCGTTGTAAAAGTCAAGGTATTCAGACCAAATTCAGTACTTGGGGGTTTTCGGGGTCGCTGGTTACGAATCTGAAGATTGAGAACTAAAAAAAATGAAATTTTATCTTTTAAGGGGCTAATAAATAAAAAAGTAATTTATTGAATTTCAAAAACAGAACAATTACAAAATTTAAATTAAAAAATTTATTATCATTTCTTAGTAAAGTTTATTCGATGTCTTCGTTATCGGCTTCATCCCCTTCCATATCAACATTCTCTGAATTAAAAAGGATGGGTCAACGTTTTAACATATTTGACCGATGCACCCTGTGCAAGCTGCTGAGCAGTACAGTCCGGCTTTTACGTAACTGCAACTGAAAAAATTATATATTATATTATATATAGTGTATTTTTTATGCTAAATCCGAATCCGCAGCCCAAAAACCGATTTACCATGTAATTTTTTACTAAAACGCAAAACATCCCCTAAAATAAAGTGAAATAGTGAAGATAAGGCAAAGCTTTATAAAGAAATGCAACAATTTGTAAATACTTTGAGAAAACATTTTAAAATAAAATTTTGAGCATTAGGAAGAAATAAATGCAAATTAAATCCATACCCATCCCTACGACGGGGTTAATTCCATCCCTAAGATCAAATAACGAATGTTGGTGCAAAATAATGTGAAATACCGACATAACGGGTCCGCCATTTTGGATTTAAGAATTTCCTAATATAAACCTTATACTCGTGATTAGCTACCTCCGAGTTTCAACCATAATCTTCAAAATTTGAAGGTTTAGATACACCATATTGGATCCGCTATATTTCACTCAGGAATTTTCGAATGCTGACTTCAGATTCGTAATCAGCGACCCCTAAAGCGCCTCGGAAAAATGTGTGACTTAAAGGGGTAAGTAGGACCATGGTCTGTGGGGGTGGTTTCTAACCCTTTGAGGGATAAGCCTTATTATATTTTTTTGGTATGTTCTCTATCAGTCTACATTTATATATTTGATAGTACAAAATACAAGGCTATGATTTTCCACTTTGTTCTTAGCGGCGGAAATGACCACCTCGCAGGGTGTAGATTTAATATGCATATATTTCTTTCCAATGCTCAAAATTGTATTTTAAAATGTTTTCTCAAAGTATGTACACATTTTTGCATCTCATTATAAAGTTTTACCTTACCTCACAATTTCACTCTATTTTAGGAGATGTTTTTGCGTTTTCCTAAAAAATTACCTGATAAATCGGGTTTTGGGCTGCGGATTCGGACTCAGCATAAAAAAATATACAAAGTCTCTGTACTCATGGCCCTGGTCAGGGTTGGCAGTTTTAAAACAAAATGTTTTAAACACATTTTTTTAAGTGTTTAAAACACAGTAACCTGTTTTAAACACATTTGTTTTAAACACGTTTAAAACAATTGTTTTAAACATGATTTTTTTCAATGCGTTTTTTCAGTGTGTTTGATGGACAATTTTTGGAACATCGTTATATTTGATAAGGTAAAAAAAATAAATAAATAAAAAAATAATAAAATAAAAAAATATGAACTTTTATGTAATGCAATGAAACTAGTTATAATAATATAGTAGTATAAGTACAAGGAACGAAACTTATTACTATTATATAGAAGATTTACCTGTTATTTATTTTCTTAAGTGTTAATTTTAAAGCGATTAATAGCACAGGTACACACAAAAAAAAAGTCGAGTGTGGGAAGGTAGACCTATGTATTCCAATGCATTTTGACCTGTTGAACACGAATCAGATGTCCGTTTTGCCCGATTGGCTCTTGTATTTTTCCTAACCTCAAAAAAAAACACCGTAAGAATGCCCGAGAAAATGAAAGTGTAGCTAAAAATCTGAAAAAATTCAGAGGTACGTAGAATGACGAGAGAAATCGAATGGCACAGACTAGAATTCTATAGCTTTTTTGGTTTCCGATATAGAGCCTCGAGAAGTGCAAAAAAAACTAATTTTTTCCTTCCGGTGACTTTGAGCTGCTCTATCTCGAAGGACCGCAGGGATGTCTGGTTTGCGCCATTCGATTTCTATCGCCATCCTACGTACCCTGAATTTTTTCAGATTTTTAGCTACATTTTCATTTTTTCGGGCATTCTTGCGCGTTTTTTGAGTTAGGAAGAGTGCAAGAGCCAATCAGGCAAAACGGACATCGAATTCGTGTTCAGCAGGTCAGAATTCATGGGAATACTTAGGTCTGCCTTCTCCCACTCGACTTTTTTCTATGTGCCTGTGTAGTCAATAACCAATCACCAAACAATTATTGCACTATTGCACAACTTGACGTATTTATTATACCGAATTGGCCGAGCCGTTGACAAGTATCGTCCTCGTCTTGTTATGATGCAATGTGGGCATCGCTTATAGAATAAACAATGTATTGGGTCGACGCGCGCCCGTATAAATTTTAGTTTAAAAACATATTTTTTATTGTTTAAAACATGTTTTTTTTTTCAACAATTAAAAATCTATGTTTAAAACACATTGAATTGTTTTAAATAAAAAAAACGTATTTTTTTATTAAAATAAAAAAAACACAATTTTTGCCAACACTGGCCCTGGTACAGAACTTTTTTTTAACCCCCTCGTAGGTGTGGGTATGGATTTAGTTTGTATATTTCTTTCTAATGCTCCAAATTTTATTTTAAAATATTTTCTCTACGTATCTACAATACAAATTGTTGAATTTCATTAGGTATATAAAGTTTTACCTTACCCTCGCTATTTTACTCTGTTTTAGGGGATGTTTTTGCGTTTTACTAGAAAATTAACTGGTAAATCGTTTTTTTTTGGCTGCGCTTTCGGATTCAGCATAAAGAAATACACACAATATATATACTCATGTCTCTGGTACCGAACCTTTTTTGTGAGGCTGTGTTATTAAAGAAAGTTCTCATAGCAAAGCAAAACCTGGGCACCTAAAGGATGGTAGTGACGAATTTGGTGGGTGCGCCGGGTGTCGAATGACTATCTTTGAGTGACCATGTCTTGCTTGAGTGAATGTTTATTTTATTATGAGAATAAGATTAGCAAAATAATAAAACATAATTTATTGGTTAAATAAAAAATCACAAGAACTTGGTACTTTGTCAGTAATTGCTGAAGGATGGTTATTTTTACATACTGCTTCATATGTCTGTTAATTTAACAGATTCAAATCCGGGAATTCGTTTGTTTGGGTTTAATTTAACCAATTAGTTGCATTTCTCGATGTAGTGGTACGCCTTCGTGCCCTCTACCATCTGGTCAAGTGGCACTTCAATAATAATTCAGTAATTGGTGTAATACTGTTGAATGGTGTATGTTAAATAAATAAATAAATAAATAAATAATTAAATTCAAAATGATATTTTCAGGTAGTTTCAAGTGTTACTCCAAACATTGACGCGGAAAAGTTCCATTTGCACCATCCTCAATAAGACACCCTACAACACGAACGAAATAAAGTTTTGCACGTTGTTGAAAACTCTAGTCACAATAGTAGCCTAGGGTGTTCCATTTGAAAAAATTGAGTTATGATAGTGTCGCATATTTCCACCCCTGAAGCCACCTTTCAGGATCCGTGGGCTCCAAATAATTTCAACAAGGGATAAACACTAACACTTTATTTAATAATAATTTACTGACAACTACACAATACTTTTCTATCAACTAATATGCACTTCTACGGCCTAAAATAGCCAATATTTTTATTTAATATTTACTGTTTCTATTTACTTCGGATTTCTAACCTCTCACTTGTCACTTTTTAACTTTTTCCTCTGCCGTGAATCTCGTCTTATATGCTCTCAAATTGCCAGTAGAAAACACAATCGAGAATCTTTTCCCACCACACTCCAGAAAACTCGATCTCTTTCTAGAAATTTCTAGAACAGTCACTATTAGTCATGACCGTATCAGTCTTCAGTTTCTAGGGGGTGTAATGCATAATAGTTTAAAAATATTTGAATTTGAATAATCGCGCAGAACTAAGTTCAACTTTGTACCCCAGTATGTTTTGACTTAAAATGTTTCAGCAATCGAGTATCTACACGCTGAAATCCATATTGACAATTAATCTTTGACGTGAATTTTTCAAAAACTGTCGAAGAAAAGTGTTCGCTATGAGGTATAAAATTAAAAAAGTATTATAAAAATTATGTATTATAACAAAACATTTTTTATTGTATCCATTTCAAAAATTTAATAACAGAAAATATCAACTTTACGAAAGAAGTTATCTAACATTTCTTGTTGGAAATCGGTCAAAAATATTTAAAAAAATGATTTTGTTGAAAAAATGTAATATCAATGGTTCCCTTTGTTATAAACAAAATTGTTTTAAACCAAATCATACCAGGTTACCATCTGGTAACATGGATTTTCATAAAGATCGTGTTTCCTGGACTGATTCCAGCAAAAAACTGTGTTCGAAACGTATTCGAGGTGCATGCGTCCATACCTCCTGGTCTATAATGCAATATAGTTCAACATGTCCAGAGCGTATTCACTATCAGATGATAGCAAATTTTCATATTCAATTAATAAATGAAACAAAAGCGAAAAAGCGTAAACTTCTAATAACTGAACTAATACTATAACTAAACTCAAATGGTCGGGTCTCCATCCAGATAATTTGCCAGGGAGTCTATTCTGTGTCTCCGTTACAGGCTACACCTCCGTCGTTCACGTCCACGTAACTAATAAGTTAGTTCCTCGATTCAAGACGAGTGAAAAATAGATCCAAGTGCGTGCGGTTGTACGGGTTTCGTAAATTCCATAATTCATTTTGATTGTTATTTATTTATTTTCTGCAGTACGCGATCTACGGCCGATAAATAATATTGTTGACGGTCAAGAAAAGAAAGAGTATGTTGGAGTTACCTTTTGTGATTTGCAGAAGGCTTTTGACTGTGTTTCACACCATGTGCTGCTAGAAAAGTTAAAGTATCTCAATGTTGAATTAGTAAGTTGCGAGCTAATTAAATCCTACTTATCAAATCGTAAGCAATGTACGAGTGTAAATAATATAAACTTCAACCTGTTAAAAGTGGGGTACCGCAGAGGTCAGTATTGGGACCCGCTTTATTTCTGATTGATATAAATGACCTTAAACAAGCCATACCGGAGGCATACCTCGTATTATTGATGATACCACGTTGTTAAGATCGGATGAATCATTAAATGCTCTTCAGCAGCACATGGAGAATACACGATCAAATGCGGCAAGATGGTTTTCCTACAACAAATTGTCCCTAAATCAAAATAAAACAATAAATATGATTTTTACTCATAGGCCTATAGTGAACTATGAAAATCCAGAAAAAATCAAGTTTCTTGGACTTTATCTTGACCCAAAGTTAAATTGGTATCACCATGTGGATTTCCTTGCAAATAAACTGAGTAAAAATAGTTTCATCCTAAGAAATTTGAGAAATGTTGTGCCAATGAATATTTTAACTATTGCCTATCACTTAATTGCATCTCATACAGCATATGGACTGTTAAACTGGGGGCATGCACCTCAAGCTAGTAGAATATTTTCTGTACAAAGAAAAGCTATTAGAATCATTTCAAATCTGGGATATAGAGATGATGTTAAACAAAAGTTCATCGATTTAAATATATTAACATTCCCTTCACTATATGTTTATACATGTTTATTATTCATTTATAAGAATGTTCACTTGTTTGAAAGAAAAGGTTCTAATCATGATTATAATAGTAGACATGAGTTTGACATAAAACTCGACTATAACAAACTGAAATCAAGTGGTCATACATATAATTACTTCGGCCCTATTTTTATAAGCTTGCTTTACATGTTAGAAGTCTCCCAGCGGCGAGGTATAAACATGTGATAAAGGATTTCCTTAACAAAAGCGCATTTTATGATGTCCATAACTTTTTAAATTGTATTTACGCTGTGATAAGCGGAAATATTTCAGATCTTCTGTAAGATTTACTATTTTAGTAATATGTAGTATTTTAGTGTAACGACGACTATAATAAAGTGTAATGTTTTCTTTTTTAATTACGTATCACCATTTGTTGCTATCTTATAGCATTTATTCTAAATTTTAAATTTTATATATGTATGATGCTTTGTGTATATTGACGTGTATAAAATACATACAGTGTTGTGAGCATCAATACGTATTTGATTTGATTTGATTTGATTTGATTTGATTTGATTTGATTTGATAAGTGTTTCACCCGTAATATCTCTCTAACATAAATTTGGCAACATTTCACATTTAATAACTAATTAAAAATCGTATACGTAATATACAAAACTATCCAGAGCAACGCCACTGCAAAATAACTCGTGCTGTCGGAACTCCAATTAAGTTTTATGGCCTTTCTCGGTTTGCCTGTACGTCAGGCAAAAAAATGATTGAAAAACAAATAGTGCGGTTTCTCTTCTTATTAGGCGGCAAAACCATTTAATATTTAATGTACTCCTGCGGTAGAACGTTGTCAAACAGACCTGCTATTGACTTTGATAAAAATGCCGCTCATATTTTGCTTTACATTTCAGTATCAGTCTTTATGTTCCTACTAGTTTCAAATTGGTGGCGTTGAAAGTGGAGATACGTAAGATGCGATCACATTTATTTAATTGATTTTTTATTTAGTTTTTACATGTAACAATAATTATTATTGAATAAAATTAAAATTAGAGATAACATAGTAAGTAGAGAACTTCCGCTTAAAAAAACACCAACATTGATCAAGTGGCAGTCGGTGGCGAATTAGGGATGCAAACGCCTTATGTTTTAAATAATTACTTTACATTTTTTTAGATGTTTCCCTGCTTTTCGGCAACATTTCCAACATAATCGTAGTATAAAATTTCGCGATTTAGTTGCGCTTGTAAATTCCAATAAAACAACTCTCTCTAGATGTGGAAGAGCTGTACGCTTTATGTTGAGGCTATAAACCCACGTAATGAAAAGTGAGCAGTTCCCGAAAGTAATTTATTTCATCGGATTTCTGTTCGCAATTCGTTAACCCAAATTAATAGTTTCTTTTTGTGACTACTTTTGATTCGCGGACCACACGACGCTTTGTAAAATGCGGATCATTATGTCCAGCTAAAATTAATATTTTATTTTTAAATCTTTGTTCGATATTTTTATGTCACTCACCACGCTCATCCTAGTTAACCCAGTAGCCAGGTCGGAAGAAGAGGTTTTATCTGGAATTAATTCAAAATAGTATATCTAGTAGAGTTTAGGGTTTAAATGTTAAGAATCAATTTAAGAAGAACAGATAGAACACTTTCTTAAACATCTTTTGCCTATAGTTTCAAGCTTCATCAATTTTTTCCCTCTAATTTTCCCTACTTGACTGGAGAATTAGTCCAGACATTTCTCAAATTCATTTGCTGTTCATTTACTGCTGCTTCTCATCAGTCACACTGAACATAAATAAGAAGGGAAAACTTCCTTTTGTAATCCTCAGCTGTATACAATAAAGTAGCACTGGAAAAGATATATTTTTAACGTTATACGTAGCACAATATACGTGCATCCTACAATTTTTTGCCATTTTATTACTCATGGATAAAAGGGATCCTTTCGTTCCTATAGCCTTCAGCTGTCCGGTGTTTGTACAAATTATTTATCTCATGTTACATTATATTCTACTTTGTACTTCTTTTGTAAAGGAAACAAATGTTAAACCTTTCTAGAGTGCTCTACTGTACACGATTTAATAAGTTCATGAAAAATAATGTATTCTCGTTTATGAAATTAAATTAAAAATGGAATATCACTTCATTTATAAATCTTCTTGCTATTATTACTTTTTTAATTAAATCCTTAGGCGTGATTCATTTGCTAAAACAGATCTTTAAAACTACACTCTCATAAATAAAATTTAGTAATTATGAGATATAATTTTTTAAATACTGTTTACAAGTATATATGATATATTTCGTAATTATTACGTAATTCGATTAGTACGTATAATGGTAATGATTTCTTGATTTCCTGCAACAATGTGTTTCTCATGAATCACATTGATGGTTGAGATTTGTTTAAGATTCAAAATAGTAGTCGTCAGTGTAAAATATAGGAAGATGTTGTAATAGTTAATGAAAACAGTATACTTTAAATCATTGAATAAAAGATAGGATTCCTTTAGTCAAGGCTTAAATTGAATTAAAGTTAAAATATGCTATTACCGGCGACTTCGCCACAACTTGAAATTGTTATTGTAGGTTTGCTCTGTGGTAATTCCGTTTCAAATATGAATTATTTGCAATATTCATAATACAATCAAAGAGACTCTGTAAATTCCGTACAAATAACAAAAGATATATAGGTGAAATTCAGTTAAAAGAGAGCTACACAAACTTCGTCTAATTTATAAGAAAAAATTACTTTCTTTAATACCCTAAATTTTCAAGAATATACCTCGGTGACTTGAGGATTGGTTAAGAAAACAAACCTTCTTGCTTTTGGTACCGATGTTTATTATGTAAGTATTGTGTCTTGTTTCAATTTTAAATATCTCAATTAGCAATTCCTATAATGTTTTATTATGATTGGGGGAATTAAATTTTTTTTGTACGATCAAAAATGTAGGCTCCAGATTTTTTTGTTTCACGCACGAGAATGGAAAGTGACGACACATAAGTACGGCTCGCGAAGCGTGCGCGGTCTCGGACGCGCTACACTAAATTTTTTGTAACTTTTGAACTAATGAATGAAGTTGAGCTCAACAAAGCTTAAATAAAACGAGAAACATGTGGATTTTGGATTACCATATTTTCAAATATAAAAATGAATGTATGTAGGAATAGTACATATATGAAGTCGGAACATAAGGAGCTTTCTGATGAAATTGGTAAAAGCTCTACCATTTCTACAATCTTTAAGAGATAAATCTGAAACTTTTCACCAAATTGAGTACTGTGTACTGTGTCTTCACTTCCACATCCTCTTTATTAAGCTAATGAGTAACAGTGAATCTGAAACGTACTTTGATGTTTCTTGTTTAGGGGATTTGGTGCGATTTTCTTTTTTCTATAATATTATTAAGGGAAGAGCGAGTCGAAACTTTCAAAATATAACGCTATAAAATCACAAAGATAAACATGACGGGTTTAATGTTTAATTGTAACGAACTCATAGCTCATGGATATCATTGTTAAGCTATTGCTCATTGCTAGGACGTTATTTTTTTACTATTATCCTCTTGAAATCCGTCGCGATGTGATGCTCTCAATTATAGAGACCCAGTTGAAGTTGACCAGTTAGATTCGGGTATGTATGTATACTTTTTCCCAAACTTATGGTCAGTATAAGAAATGCCGGAATATTTGTTCTTTACCGCACTATCAAAGTCGCCGACACTTTTTATACTCAGAATAAGTCTGTAATAAAATATAAATCGATGAGGATATCCAGTTCAGAGTTCGAATGTGCGTGGGAGCTTTAAGTGAAAATTCTGCTATTAGTCCAGTCAACGGGAGGGTTTCACCTCTAACTTCTGTGCTAGTGAACGAATTTTGATGAAACCTTGTGCAATGTGTTTGTAATGACGTTAATAAAGAATTCGAGAAAATATTAGAGTATAAAATGATCGGAAGGGGTAGGAAGCACCCCTTTTATCAAGAGTTCCGTAACTTGTAGTGTCAAAAATGAAAAAAAACAATGTTTACCCTTTTTGACACAAAATAAGATGTTTTTATTCTCATTACACTCTTCAAGATATGGTCATTGCTTATTTTTCGGGATATGGCCATTCGAAAATTCCGAAGAGTGGAGGAAGGGAAACGTGAAAGTTGAAAAAAACTGTAAAAAAATTCTTGTGAATGTATCATTGAAGTATAAGATTTTTTTTTATTTGCAATCTTTCTGTAAAGTGTGTTTTCACCGACTATTTCCGAAAAAACATGAAAACTATCCTTTTGTTTGAAATTGTAGCGCTTTAAAAGTATGTAATTTAAAAATATAAAAAAATTCAGACGTATGCATTGAGACCTTCTATACATTTTTCGTCTCCTAGAATTTTTTTGCAACTTGTTCATTTTCCGAGTTACAGTCAGTTTTTCACGGTGAATGATGCACTACATTTTTTGCAAATTGTCAATTAAAAAATACATGAAAATTCAAAAAATGAGCATGATTTATATACAGGGTGTCCCAGAATTGAGGTCCCGGACGGGACGCTGTAATTCCTGAGGTCATTTTGAGTTCACGTAACCCATGTTACCTCAATCCAAAAATGCATCCCTGGGGAAGTACATCCTCTTAAAGTGAGACAGGAAAACAATTTTTTTTTCAATAACTTCCGTTATATTGAAGGAAATTTTAAGTTAAACATACACTTGCTACTTTTTAACGTTACTAATGAATTAATTTTTGTATTTCCATGACAATGTAACAGGTTTTCTGTTTCACAAGTACCTATATGATCTATAGTGAAAAAACGATAATTCATGATTTTTGGTTGATATTAAACAACATTTTTAAAGTATTAATTTGTGTACTAAGACATTTGGACATTATGTGAAGCTACTTTTCTGTTATTACAAAATTTTGTTTTAGTATTGTAAATAAATGTTAAATACAAATAGTGGAAAAAACGATAATTTCTTGTACTTTGATTAATATTACAAAAAATTTTAAGAGTACCTTTTTGCAGTCCTTTTAATGCTCTGCAAAAATTTTCAAGTATTCCGTAATTTTACAGGGCGATAAAAAAACCATTGCCAGTCGAATATTAATTATTATGAAAAAACATTGAGAAACAGAAGATATTTGTGTGTTAATAAGTTTATATAGATTACTTATAGAGATACAGCTCCGACCAAAATTTCAAAATTTTATTTTCAATATAACGGAGATTATTGAAAAAACATATTTTTTGTGACTCACTTTAAGAGGATGTACTTCCTCAGGGATGCATTTTGGACTAAGATATGTTGGGTTACATGGGCCCAGAATGACCTCAGGAATTAAAGGTTCTCGTCCGAGAACTCAATTCTGGGAAACCCTGTATATTGCTATAAAATAATATAAACCCTTATATAGTTATACCAATGAAACATTTTCTTTATAGGATTTTGCAAACAGTGGAAAGAAAAGCTATCTATGAGAACTAAAGGAAAATCCTATAAAGAAAATGTTTCATTACTATAAGCAAACAAATAATAAATAATTCACTTTTTTTAGTTATACCACTCTTAAAGATTCAATATAATTTTTAAATTGAAAATGTGCAAAAAATGTAGTACCTACATTATTTATCGTGAAAATCTGCCTGTAACTCAGAAAATTAGCAAGTTATAAAAAAATCCCTGAGACACAAAATGTTTAGAAGGCCTCGTCTGAATTTTTTCAAATTTTTAAATTACATATTTTTAAATCGCTACAATTTCCAGGAAAGGGGTAATTTTTCATGTTTTCCCAGAAAAACTCGGTGAAAACGCACTTTACAGAAAAGTTGCAAATAAAAAAGTCTTGTATTTCGACGACATTCACCTGAATTTTTTCAGATTATTTTTTTCAACTTTTGTATTTCCCTTCCCACACTTTTAGGAATTTTCGAATGGCCATATCTCGAATAATAAGCATTTCTCGAAAAAAATTGACCAAAATAAAAACATCTTATTATGGGCCAAAAAAGGTAAACATTTTTTTTACCTAGTTCTACAAGTTACGGATCCCGTTGTAAAAAGGGTGTATTCTACCCCTTCCCCCGATTATTTCCTACTTTAATCTGCTTCTCAACTTTTTTATTCACGTCATTACAAACACATTGCGCAAGATTTCATTAATATTCACTAGCACTCAAGTTAGAGATATTAGTCATTTTAGCTCTCCGTTGACTGGGATATATTTTAAATTTATGTTTAATAACAGTATAATTGCAATAAAAATAATATTAAAAATAATATTATTAAATATATAATATTAAATCTATGTGTCTTATATTAAAATCAACGTACTAAAACTAAATCCAGCAATCGGAATCGGTTGGCAATTATGCATGTAGTGTGCACCTTGGTCTTGATTGAAGTAAAAGTTGTTCACTGTTTCATTTTTCAAAAAAAATTGAAAAGAGAAACTGCCGTAAAAACAACATAAAACAAAAATTTTATAAACGTGAAAATAAAAAATTGTTACTATTAGTGCCAAATATAGAGCACATGAAAAAATCCTTCTTTGATAATAGAACAATGGATTTAAAATGAATTTTTGGGATATTTCTTACCGTCTGTATAGTATATCGACTTAATTTAGAAATATTTTAGTATATTAGATATTATACTTTTATGTAAATATTTTCTGTTTCAGATGGGAAATGTCTAGCCTGCACATTCAGAGCCAAATTCATAGAAATCTCTGTTGGGATTAATCACAACGTCGATGAATTACTGGTAGGAATTTTAACGCAAATTAGACTAAAAGTATTAAACTATGATGAAGGGGGCCACAGTCAGCAATGGTACAAGAGTCGAGGAATGGTGAAAGCCAGCATGAAGGCCAGACAAATGTTCACGTGGCTTTTTGGTAAAGAAGATTCGAAATTCAAAAATTGTGAAAACCTTCATATCCTGTAGCACAACTAGAAACCCGAAGTTTTTATATGAATATATATCGTAATAGCTCGTAAGGAATGTAAAAATGAATTTATTCAACGGTTTTATTGTTGAATTATTGGTACATTCTTTTTACATTTACCAAAATCTAAAAAGTATTTGTTTTTATCGACTGATTTTTAACACAAGATAAAATTTTTAAAAAATACATATTTTTTGTATAATAGTTATTTATCACAGGTAGCTAATAGATGATGTGAAATAGTAATCAAAATATTTAAGCTGAATTTAAAAGGGGACTGGTTATTTAAAATGTTCAGTATTTAAGATGGCACACAGGAATATATTTTTGAAAAAACCTTTAATGAAATGGAATATACTATGTAAACCAGTCAAGATGAGTCACTTTCGTTTTCTATGAGGCACGGATTTTCTATGTATTCCAGAATATTCAATCATGTTCAACAAAGAAGTACCACTTGGTCTTGGTATTTGAAGTTTTCTGATATCCTAAAAGTTTAGAATATAATCCATACTATTTTCAATCAGGGGCATTTTGTCGCCCCAGGGACGGATTAATGAATTTGCCGCTTTATGCAATAATATTAGGAAAACCGCCTAATATTTTTCGTCTCGGTTGAAATTTTGGCAAGCTGGCCTTACGACAAAATACTAATATCGATAGAAAATACAAATTACGATTTTATTTATTCTGATTTTGCCTGCCGCTTTACACCCATGCGTAATTAGCGTATAGGGTAATCCAGCACTACGCCCCCCCCCCCCGCCCTATAAGCAAAATATTCATATCGCTACGCCGATAATTCCGCCCTTACAATTCTGGCACCCTGGGCAGCCGCCCACTATGCTCATCGTCTGGAACGACACCTGTTTTCAGTAAATGGAATCATTACCAACGAGTGTTTCAAATTTGAAGTCTTCTATGTGACAGGAAAGGTAGCTGCTACCTTTTTTTCCACATAGATAATCATATACATAACCATTTCACAATGAATAACATGAGAGATGTGTTCTCTAATTTTATTTATTTTTTATTTTTCTGCAAGCGAGTTAAACGAATTGATGGAATTGGAATTGATTTAACTATTTTACAATTCTTTCACATTTTTGCCTGTATCTTTTATCTTGACCAACCAAGAAAGTCGTAACTTTTTATTCTGTCGAGATATAAGCCCTTGAACGCTTCGGTTAATGTGATATTACTTTACCATTAAAAAATATTTGCATGTGCGTCAGACTGGCGTGGCCACTCTACTAGTTGCTCCTAGCAATTGACGTCACGGCGGAGATTGTAGTAAGCAGTATGCTGACCAACTGCAACATCCACTCACACTCCTCCACCAAAATATAAGAAATTAAACGTGCTTTTAAAGTTTGTTGCTCCTCTGACTATTTTGTACCTTTACACTGTGGTAAAAAATGTCAACACTGTAGTAGGGATGCAACCTCGCATGTGCTAAAAGTATATACAGAATTTTATATCTACAAAACATCCCTTCATTACCACACAAATTAATAAATCCATTTTGGAACATCTGTTTATACAGGGTGTACCAGAATTGAGTTCCCGGACGGGAATCTGTAATTCTTGAGTTTTGGGCCTATACAGTGTGTCCCAGAATAGATGTAACAAGACTAGAGGTATAATGGACCAAAAATTTTGGAATTTTGGAATGGTATTTGGGGATTGAGTCCTGCTTGTTGTAAAACTAAAGTATACCAAAAATGACTTGATTTGGTGTTGTACAGGGTGTTTTATAAGCAAAGTTGTAAAAATCACCACTAATAAAAGTACCTTTATTTTTCAAAATATGAAAAAATTCCACTAAGTAAAGTTATTTAGAATGCAATTTTATACCTCTATAGCAAATTTCAGTAATACAAAATTATTTTTTTGAAATTTCCCATTTTTTGCGAATTAAGAGTTGAATTCATATTTAAAGTTGTGTAGGAGCGAATGTTAATCATCTCAAAAAGTAGGCTATTGGTAAATAAGAAATTGAATATACGAGATGTAAGAAGGTATAATGTTAATCGATCTAATTGTAAAACAAGAAGATTAATGAGGTTAAAAAATTATAACAAGTAATAAATGTCAAAAATGTAACAGATTCACAAACAAATTAATTATTGACCAATACAAAACAATGTTTACAATTTTTTTTTTTTATTCGACGTAGCTACCACCCACATGCACACACATTTCGATCCTTCGCCTGAAGTCCTTAAAACTGTTTCGAATATGATCTAACGGTATGGAGTTTACGGCATTTGTAATTCTCTGCGTCAATACTGCTACATCGTTAGGAAGTGGTTCAGCGTAAGCCAACTGCTTGAGGCGACTCCATAAAAAGAAATCCAATATTGATAGATCTGGGGATCTCGCCGGTCACTTGATCGGTCCATTCCTGACAATCCAATTTTCTCCAAAATTTAAATTCAACCACGGATTAACCATTTCTGTGGAGTGGCCAGGGCAACCATCATGTTGAAAATGAACTAAAGGCATATCTGTTAAAATATTTAAATGTTCTTTAGAAAATCTTTCAAGAAGCTGTAAATAAGTGTGCTGGTTTAACCTTCCCGCAATGAAATAAAGTCCAATAACTCCAAAGTGATAAGAAACGGCACATCACACATTCACTTTTTTATAATGTTGTCTTCTACAATGAATTCTAAAATTTGGATTTTCAGAAGTCCAAAACCAACAATTCTGAGATGAAACAACACCATTGGTTGTGAATGTGGATTCATCTAAGAAAATTATGAAATGATGAAAAAATCTCTCTTCCATACTTTTTTCTCCAATGGTCAAACAAAAATCCAACCTGCGGCCGTCATCTCCCTCTTCAAGCGTACGTTTACAATTTGCCTTATATGTCCTAATTTTCTTTGCCTTGTAAATTCTTTGGAGTTCAGACTTGCTAATATTAATAAGAGCTGACCTCTGTTTTAGTGGCATCTTAGTATTTTCTATAACAGAGGCATGAGCTATAATAGCCCCAATAACATTGTCTTCACCATACGCTTTTATTTTTCTTTTCATGTTAAGAACACTACCAGAAGCCACAAACCTTTTAATTATTTCATAGCCTGAGTACGTGACAAAGCAGTGTTTGGAAATTTCAAATTAAATTGGCTTACCACTTCTCTTAGAGAGTTTTCACCTCCAATTCCGTAGCATTGCACAATACAAATTTTTTTCACGCACTGTGAGTACCATTTTCACTTAATTTTTTATGCTTGGTTCGTTAATTTGAAACAGAAATTAAGGATAATATTGACTACGTTTGACAGATATGTCAATAATAAATGAAAAATGTGTATCCACTGCTTTTCTCATAGCCTACTTTTAGCTTCTACATAACTTTAAATAGTAATTCACAAGAAATAATTTCTATGCAGTTTTAATCGAATGGTTCAAAATAAAATACTAATTTATTGAAAACATGGGAAGTTTAAAAAAAAATAATTTTATATTCCTGAAATTTGGTACAGAGGTATAAAATTGCATTCTAAATAACTTTTCTTAGTGGAATTTTTTCATATTTTGAAAAATAAAGGTACTTTATTAGTGTTGATATTTACAACTTTGCTTATAAAGAAAACACCCTGTAGAACACAAGTCATTTTTGCTATACTTTAGTTTTACAACAAGCAGGACTCAATCCCCAAATACCATTCCAAAATTTTTGGTCCATTACACCTCTGGTTACATCTATCCTGGGACACACTGTATAAGCCAACTTACCTTAGTCCAAAAATGCATCCCTGAGGAAGTACATCTTCTTAAAGCGAGACAGAAGAAAAGATCCAATAGCTTCCGTTATATTGAAAATATAATTTTCAAATTTTGATTGGAGCTGTATCTCTATAAGTAGGTACCTAATACCTAATATGTTTTGTTTCTCAATTGTTTTTCATAATAATTAATATTTGGCTAGCTGTAATTTTTTAATCGCCCAGTAAAAATACGGAATACTTGAACATTTTAATACAGCATTGAGAGGGCTGCAAAAAGGTACTCTTGAAATTTTTGGTAAAATCTATCAAAATACAGGAATTTATCGTTTTTTCCTGTATTTGTATTTAATATTTATTTACAAATCTATAACAAAATTTTGTAATGACAGAAAACTAAAGTTTATTTAAAAAAAAATTACGTTCATAACAAATACTTCACATGACATCCATCTGTTTCAATAAGCAAATTAATTCTCTTTATCAACGACGAGCGAGTTCGTTGGAAAATACGTAAAATCCCTCTAAATTCATCTCACGCGTTCTACACACACGTTACCAAAGTTGCTATCTAGTGTCAATTGGAACAGAGTATAGAGTGGTATTTATATAAATAACACCAAATACAAGAATCACAAGGGTTAAAATCTGGCAGTGGCGGCTCGTGATATTGTCTGCAGAGGGGGCTTGATATTCTGAAAGACAACTGATGTGCAATATGACTACAATTTGTACATTTTCGTTAAAATTTTCTAGTTCTCTCTTATGTGCAGAATCCAAGAAATTTACAATATTTTGTTTACCAAACATTTCGAATTTAATGCAAGATGAAATGTGCTCCTGGGATTTTTCGTGCCTTTCTAAACCTCGCGACAAATTTTTCAAATTATTAAACCCGGCCCTGCCCCAAATTGAGGATTGATCATTAGTAAATAATAAACATCTCCAACAATATAATTTGTTTCTAACTGTTGATGCCGTTAACCACTCGACTTTTTTATAATTGTCATCACAAAACCCTCTGTTTTGTTTACCACTTTTAAAAACTAACGAAAGCATTGCTGGTGTAGGCCTGGCATTTCTTTTAATTCTTACCTTTTCGTCATAAATAAGAGTAGTAAATCCATTTAATAACAAATAATCCACCACGTCTGGACAACAAGACATGTTGTTGGGAATCTTGTCACCTAGAGCACTCATTTCTAGCCCGCCTATCAAATGTTTTATGTATTTTTACGTCAAGTTGATCTTAATCGGCTAAACGCAACTGACATTTCGTTTTCTTTGTGAATCACCTGAAGTCCTGAACTGCACATGCGATATAAAGAACTGAGATCTGAGGCTAGACTCCTACTTGGCTATTCGAAGTGTTGCTATTTTACACAGCGCAAAATAATTCAAGGTCATTCAGGTTATAAGTAAATGCGTTAAAGTTGGAAGCTATTTCGTATTAGCCTCCAGCGAACCGCAGTGTTCATTCAGTAAAAGACCGGCCGACCGGGAAATATGCATATAAAGATTATCCGGACTGTAACGTTATGGTATATTTGTGGAAAGGAAATGCAAAACTTTTACATATACACTGAAAATTAATTAATGAGTTATAAACAATAAAAAATATTGATAATTGAGATATACCTAAGTAGAAATTTCTTAAGATATTGCTTTTGAAGATATGGTGGTTCTTCCAAGGGGAGGCTCCCCTGCCTCCCCTGATGAGCCGCCACTGAAATCTGGTGACCTAGCTGGCCACGCATAAACTCCTCAAACTCTGCCAAGAAACTGTCGCACAATAATGTTAAAATAAGCAGGACAACCGTGGTGCATAAGCCATAAATTACGTAGTATTTCCAAAGATACATCATCGAGCAGAGCGAGTGAGCCATTTTGTAAAAAGAATAAGTTCTCTTGTCCATTTAAACGGTTTGATAATTTAACTGGACCTGTGAGTTGATTCGTAACTATGCCTATCCACACATTTATTGAGAATTTCTGCTGTTGGTTCATTTGCTTTGTGACAAATAGAGGAAAAAACGATAATTTCTTATGTTTTGATTGATATTACAAAAATTCTTAGGAGTACCTTCTCTGCGGCACTTCAGTGCTCTGTAATAATATTCAAGTATTTCATAATTTTACAGGATGATTAAAAAATTACAGCCAGTCAAATATTAATTATTATGAAAAAAAAAATTAAAAACAAGAGCTATTTGGTTATCAAACTTACATAAAGTACTTATAGAGATACAGCTCCCATCAAGTATTGAAAATGAAATCTTCGATATAACGGACATTATTGGGAAGAAACGTCTTTCTGTCCCAGTTTAAGAGGATGTACTTTCTAAGGATGCATTTTTGGACTAAGGTAAGTTGGGTTATATTGATCCAATGTGCACTCAGGAATTACAGGTTCCCGTCCGGGAACTTAATTCTAGAACCATTCTATGAACGTCTCGGAATATCTTATAGTCCAAGCGCCAGAGACGAAAAAAAACCACTAGATGGTCTGTCGTTTGGTCTGTTATAACCACAAATATGTAAATTTGCATTAGAATTGAGTAGAAAGGACTCTGATTGGATTACCTAGAGATTATTTCACTTCTGTTTTGAGAAAATGTTTTAGTTTTACTAACCCGAATTTTATATTTTGTAGATTTGTTACTCTGTTTTAGATAAGTTTTTAAATATATGTTAAGGCCTAAGAAGATCTATTAGAGTTAAAAACATAAATAATATTTATATATCAATGACTATTAGATATTTTCAAGTTTACAAAAATCGATCCTTCCAATCTACATGAAAATGTACTATACAAACTATCTTTTCAATGTGACTATATCTTTGTAAATAGAATTACTACTAATAGATAAACCTATAAAAAATGACCAAAACAAACAATAATATACATACTACTAGAAGAGAATGTTTTTCTATTTGCTTCTTCGTATTTTACTACGTAATAAAGTTAATGACAAAAGTATTGTAATAATTTTTTTATTACTCTGTCATAATTTTGCTTTATTTTAGCCTATTTTTATGTTTAGAATAGATTTCCTATGTATTACTACAATTTGTTATATAATTCATTTTTCTACATCGATTTTTCTCCTATACTTTTGACAATAATTGTTGTATGTTGTATAAAATAAACGACATTTGTAAATATATATTGTTTTACTATACAAATTTACTAGTCTAAGAGCCAGAAACCAAACTAGTATATACTAATCGTTATATCAAAATTTGATTTTATTTCAGGTTCTAAAAAGTTTTAAAAAGGAGGAAGTTCTCAATTCGACTCATATATCAAATCAAATCAAATGAACTTTATTATACTCTTCACAAATACAAAACGAAGAGTACCTATATTGCATTCGATCGGCACATTTCTAAATCCCGTAATATTGCTCGTAGAGAAAAAAATTTCATATCACTGTGTTGGTGATTGAATTCTGAACAACTTTCAAAATGTCCGTCCGTCTGTCTGTACGTATGTCCGTCCGTCTGTTTGTCCGTCACGTTTCTTGTAAGCACTCCAATTGTATTGAAATTTTTGCAGCAAGTTAGTGTTGGCTAGAGGAAAAACCCAATTTGAACAAAATTGATCAATAAATAAGAAAGTTATTAATTTTTTAAATAAAGAAAAAAATTAATGTTTTGTAATTAAACTAAAAACGTCTCATTGGTCGGACACTTTTTTTTTGTTTATAAACCAGTGTAGGTAATCAGAGAAACATTGACTTTAAAAAATTGGTAAAAAATATATCTTTTCTATAGTGGAGTCAAATAGTGAAAAAAAAGGTCGGATTGGCAAATTTTTCAAGATGGAACGCGACACGGTGCAAAGTGTTTGTTTTGGTAAGAATAATAAAATTCCGAAATTTCTCCCTCCGCGAAGGGGTGCAACCATGTTTTTTTGGTCAAAAAGAGGTATTTTGGACATTTTTAGCGGTGAATTTAAAAAAATATAGTTTTCACCAGTTCCATAATGAGTTAAGGAACCAAAATGGTATCCTTTTATTGTCAGTGTTGAGGGAATTTTCAGTTCAAATTTGGCGACGATCCGACCATCCCCCTCCTAGAATAGGAAAAATTAAATTTGGGCTAGTTTGGTCAAATCTTGACCGATTTGGCTGAAATTTGGAGAGTAGTCCGCTGAAATTTGTAGGGCAGTTTGCGTGTGATAATGACTACTTTCTATCCAAATTTCAGCCCAATCGGTCAAGATTTGACCAAACTAGCCGAAATTGAATTTTTTCTATTTTATATATATCTTTATCAGGAGGGGGGGATGGTCGGATCGTCGCCAAATTTGAACTGGAAGTTCCCTCAACATTGATAATAAAAGCATACTATTTTGGTTCCTTAACTCAGTATGGAACCGGCGATAAATATTTTTTTTAATTCACCCCTAAAAATGTCCAAAATACCCCTTTTTGGCCAAAAAAACATGGTTGCACCCCTTCGCGGAGGGAGAAATTTCGGAATCTTATTATTCTTGCCGAAACAAACACTTTCCACCGTATCGCGTTCCATCTTCAAAAATTTTCCACCTAAATCACTATTTGACTCCAGTACTACTTATTGCATCAAATTAAGTTGAATGGGCATTGTCGGGCAAAAGTTAATTATTCTTAACCCTTACGGAGGTAATAATATCCCCTCCTACTCCTAAATAATTGAAGCAGGCTTTGAAAAGTGAGATAATTATTTTTGCATTATCATTTTATTTTTGATGAAAAATTACTAGGATTGTTTTGAAATTTATTCTAACCCTTTTGGAGGGTTAAACCACCCCTATATCGGAATATAATTTAAAGAATTGGTAAGAAATATTTTTTTCTACTTTTTGTTTCAAATTTAGTTGAAAGGGCATTTCCGGGCAAAAGTAAATTATTCTCATCCCTTAAGGGGGTAAAACCACCTCTATTTGGCAAATTGGTAAAAAATGTATATTTACCTTAAACTTCAAATTTGGAAACATGGGCTCCAAAATATTGTCTCCCTTTAAATGGGTAGATTTACCCCCTTAAGGGTTGAGAATAATTTACTTAAAAAGGTAGAAAAAAAATATTTTTTTACTTATTTACCAAATAGGGGTTTTAACCCTCTCTGATTATCCCTAATCATATAATTTAGCTAGATTTGGTATAAATCAACCACCTTTGCAAATTAATATTTAAAAAAGAGGATTTCATTGGATCCTTTTTAATTTTTATTGAAATAAGCGGAAAAATCCCTATAAGAGGGGTGTTTTTTGTGTCTTCAGGGATGTTCCCCAAACTTGTAGAATTGCGGGACCCCGATTGTCGTAATTTGCTACCCAAAAAACGCATAGTCAAGGTAGTTTCAATGGTAGTTTCAGATCGGTGTTTTTTTTTCTACAACCGAGGAGTAATAAAATTTAGAGTAGGTACGATACCTAATTACGATTCTGGAGCCATCTATTGAATAGTAGTTTTATTAGACTGGCTTGCTACAGACCGGTAGATCACAGAAAATTCTGTTATGATTTTGTTGTGATTTTAATCACTATAATAAATGAATAATAGTTTGAATTATTATAATAAACAAATTGGATCCGTCCTTAGATAAAACCAATGGATATACCTACAATAATACATCTACCAGTTTGTTCATTTATGTTGACTTATAGCAATTTAGAAACACGTTATCTCTCTCACACTCACAATATTTGTGATAGCACTATCTATATTTAACTGCTTGAAGCTGCTCTAAATCAACACAAATGAATAAACCTTACATGTTTAACAGAAAAATAGGGAAACAGCGTAGACACGTTGTGGTCTAACTCCCGACGAGAGGGGGGGAGTCGGGGGTGTTTCCTCCCGTGCCCGGAGTTTTTGAGGGGGCCCGGATTCCCCGAATTTCTAAGATCCAGGAATAGTCGAGATGCATATGCAAATTTTGATTGCATATGTGCATTAAGTAGTGAAAGCAAGATAAATATTCTATTCTATGACCAATTGGTAATTGTGTGGCACAAAGGAATGCCACCCATCGCTCTTCGATATTATATAAGCGGGGCGGGGGGCCCGTATGTTACTACTCCCCATACAGCACAAGGACATCCTCCGAACATACTGGGGACAACTTTTCAGGACATATGGGATATCCTGGGAAGATCCCATTATCACCTTAGGATGTCAGTAGGATATCCAAATGGGACAGTTCGGGCTTTGCTGATGACGTCCTCAGGTCATCAGTACGGGTGTGTACAGGACATCATCAGCTCTTATATGGGTCATGCCTGGGCTTTACTATGAACAACCTGAGGTCATTGATTGGACTTTGTATAGGACATCTTCAGTTCTTTTAGGGTTTATTGGCTGTTTCTAAAGACAGCAAAAAATACATATTATTTTATAATATACTAGATCATTACTTTTAAACTGAGCCAATAAGCAAAGACAAAGGAATACAAGTTTATGTAACGGCCGAGGTAAAATGACTAATAAAAATGTGATACATATATCCAATGAAATAGGTCGACATATCAAAATTTTGAGGTAAATACTTGAATTTTTTACATAAGTTACTTTGAAGTTGAACACGACTAATGAAAGGAATTTTTTTTCAATCCTGAGAAGGGGTCAAAAAAAATATAACAAAGTGTTTTTCAAAATTATTCAAAATATGTAAAATCTAGTAAAAAAGTTTGAAATAAAAATTGTAAAAGCATGAAATATTACATAAAAATGATCCCTTGCCTTTTTTTGGTATTATTAAAATCAATAGAGTTTAGGGTGGTGTGAAATTATAAGGGATATGTACAACTTTAAAAAATCATAGCGTGCTGCAAAGTTATAATGAATTAAAAAAAAATAATTCACTCAGAAAAATATAAAAGATTACGTATCTGACAATAACATCTGCGGGCAATAACCAATCACATTTTCCCCTTTTAGATAATATAATAAATACAAAGATATAACATAGCAGCATTATATTTATGAAATATTTAACATAATCTAATTTGTCGATAGAACTTTAAAATGAACGTGGGAAAGACATCGACATCCGGCGGATTTCTTAGAACTTTTGACTTGTCACAAAAAGGCGGCTAATTTATTAAAAGCAAATTATAAATAACTGCTATTTAAATAAGATATACATTTTTAATGAATTATTTGTACTGGGGGGGATTATCAAATAGAACAAACAAATAAGTTTTTAGAGGCAAATTTTAGAAACCAATAAGACACAATAAATAGCCTCAAAATAATAAATTGTTATGAATTACACCCCCTTGGAATTGGAGATGATACGCCTATGCCTACTAATTGTGACTGGGAGCTGTCAGAATAAAATGGACTTTTCTGGAATATTGTTGGAGAAGATTCTTGAATGTTTCTAGATGGATCTAGAGAGTCAAATTCGGAGTATATAAGGCGCGATTACCAGCGCGGAAGGGGAAGTTTCATTAAGAAGACAGTTTATAAAAGTGAACAAGTTGAAAAGTGAAAAGTGAGGTTAAATAATATTAAGTAAACAAGTATTGTACAGTCAGTAAATTGTTAAATAAAGTGTTAGTAGTGTTTAATCTCTTGTTAAAATTATTTAGAACCCACGGATTCATACAGGGTGTTTCCTAAAATGTGGAAAAGTCGCTACATTGGTGTCAGACGCGGAATTTTGACAAGAGGATTTTTCGGAAGTATTGAGAAGACTGGGACAGTATTCTCGGAGTTTGTGCTAACACAGGGAGGACTAATTTACTGGACATTGTTCGAGGATTATTTTCAAACAAGAAAATAGTGTCAAGTGCGTTTTTAGACATTGTAGAACATTTTTGTTGGACATTAGTGGTTAAGTGATAAAGACTCTGAACAAGACTTTCGTGTAGTTATTAAGTGCATTTTCGTGAACTTTCTAGAACTTTTCTATTTGGACAGTAGTTTAAATAAAAGACTTTCTCGTGCTGTTTTGCGATTTCTCTGGACAATTCCATTACCAATATTGACGTGATTAATAAATTTTGTTGATTTCATCATAATTATATGCTGGTAACAACCAGAAGCATGGCATCCGAACAACAAATGCAGGACTTTATGGCCCAAATGCAAAAGATGATGATGGATCAGGAAAGGAAGTGCCAGGAAGAGAAAGAAGAACAGGAAAGAAAGCGCCAGGAAGAAAAAGAAGAACAGGAAAGAAAAGAACAAAAACGTCAAGAAGAATTAAGGAAAATTTTTGAGGATCAAAATAAACGACATCAAGAAGAAGAGAAACGACGTCAGGAAGAATTGAGAAAAATCATGCAAGACTTGGACATTAAACAACAAGAAGAAAGAGGCGAACTAAGGAAAATTATAGAAGGCCAACAGAGTGCCATATTTGCCGTTACTGAAGAACTCAAAAATAAGGTAGCGGAAGAAGTCGGTGGAGTCAAACAAGAGGTAAGCGAAGTCAAAGGAGAAGTAAATGAAGTCAAAGAGAAATTGCACTAGGTAGAAGGAGAAATTGACCAGCTTAAACAACAGTTGAGGGATAGAGGAAACCAGCAACTGGTATCGTCAGGCCAGCGATTGAAAATTCCCTCTTTTGATGGTCAAAGTTCCTGGATGACGTACAAGACACAGTTTGAGGCAGCAGCGAGTGCAAACAACTGGAATGACGAAGAGAAGGCTAAGGCATTAATCGTGGCTTTAAGAGGCCAAGCATTGGAGTTGCTCCAGACAATTCCGGCAGACCAACAACGGAATTTTAGAGTTTTAGAAGCTGCCTTAGATCTACGATATGGAGATCAACACCTTGCTCAAGTATACCAGACCCAGCTGAAAGTGCGCGTTCAGAAAGCTGGAGAGAGTCTGCAAGAATTTGAAGCTGCGGTGAAAAGACTGGCACACTTAGCATACCCTAATGCGCCAAAAGAATTTAAAGAGCAATTGGCAGTGGGGGCATTCCTAGACGGGATACAGGATGATGAGATCAGGCGAGTCCTCGGGTTATCTCGATACCAGAACAGCAGCGAAGCGTTGGTACGTGCACTCGAGGTGGAAGCTGTCTTTCAGGATGCCCCGAGTCCAAGAGTACAAGCTGTGAGTATCGAAGAATCTCAACCAGAGAAGAAGAAAGAGAACCCTATCTTGATCCAGATACAGGAGGTAAATAAAATGATTAGTCAGTTACTGGCTCAATGAGATACTGCGGGAAGACAAGGAAAGCCAAGCAGGAGTACTAAATGTTACAACTGTGGCAGAGCAGGGCATATGAAACGAGACTGTCGATATCGGAACTCAAGGAATGTGAATGCTGGAAACATGGAAGGGACACAGAATAAACAAAGTAGTGGAAGGCCAAGTGGACGACGGAGTATGAAATGTTATAGGTGCGGAGAACTAGGACATATCCAGCTTGAATGTCCACGGAGAAGATTGGAGAAAGTAAAGGCCGGAGAAGCTGTGAAGCTGAGGGGAAAATCAGAGTAAGCTGGTACCAGAGAGACTGTGACAGATAGGGAACATGGTACCCCGAGAGAAGTAAATATTTCCCAGCTTCGAAGCATTCCGAGAAGTCCACTACTACCAGGACGTGGAAGTAAAGTGAAACCCCAGAAAATTGCAGATATTTCATCCGGAAGAAGGTGCAAGGAAGATTGCAAGTACTACCACCAGAAGAAACTGCAGGTTACGGGAGCAGTCAACACTGTCAAGGTGGAGGTGCCGGATGACAGGACAGATGAGGCGCTCAGACAAGAGCAATTGAATGATGTGGAAATTGGGCCTATATTGAGAGCCAAGGAAAGGGGAACTCGTCCAAAATGGAAGGATGTTTCGGACAAAAGAGTGGGACTGAAGGCACTATGGGCGCAGTGGGACTCACTGAAAGTCAGGAACGGGCTGTTGCGGAGAGCATGGGAAAGCCCGGATGGAAAGCAGGTGGTTATGCTTCTAGTGATTCCCAGGTGTCGAGTAGCGAAGGTGCTTCAGGATGTGCACAATGGAACATCCGATGGACACTTCGGTGTTAACAAGACCCTGAAGAAAATACGAGAACGATTTTATTGGATAAGAAGTCGTCAGGATGTGGAGGCTTGGTGTCGCAAATGCGAGATTTGTGCAGCCAGCAAGAGACCACAGACTGGAAGCAAGGGTGAAAAGAAGCAGTTCAACGACGGAGCTCCTTTCAAGAGGTTGGCTAACGATATAGCGGAGCCATCACCAGCCAGTAACCGAATGAAGGCTCGATACGACCGGAAGGGTAATTCAGAAGGGTTCAAGGCAGGAGACCTGGTTTGGCTGTACAACCCACAGCGGAAGAAAGGAAGGTCACCGAAACTTCAACCACCTTGGGATGGACCGTATACTGTTATTACCCGAATTAATGACGTCGTCTATCGAATTCAACGAAGCAAAAAGTCCAAGATGAAGATCGTGCATTTGGACAGGCTGGCGAAATACATCGATGATTCTGAGTTGCCTGATTGGGACGATCAGGCTTAAGGAGGGGGCAGTGTTATGAATTACACCCCCTTGGAATTGGAGATGATACGCCTATGCCTACTAATTGTGACTGGGAGCTGTCAGAATAAAATGGACTTTTCTGGAATATTGTTGGAGAAGATTCTTGAATGTTTGTAGATGGATCTAGAGAGTCAAATTCGGAGTATATAAGGCGCGATTACCAGCGCGGAAGGGGAAGTTTTATTAAGAAGACAGTTTATAAAAGTGAACAAGTTGAAAAGTGAAAAGTGAGGTTAAATAATATTAAGTAAACAAGTATTGTACAGTCAGTAAATTGTTAAAGAAAGTGTTAGTAGTGTTTAATCTCTTGTTAAAATTATTTAGAACCCACGGATTCATACAGGGTGTTTCCTAAAAGGTGGAAAAGTCGCTACAATATGTACTTTTCATTATTTTTGTTGTTGAAATCTCCTGAACAATAATACCTTTAATAGGACGACTCTAGAACTTGCCCAGGATATTCCCACAGTGGATATTTTGTTAGGCTTTTAATATCTTTGCAGGATATTACTAGGACATCCTGCCAGGATTTGTCTAGGATATCCTTATTTGAGATATTCTCAGGTTGTACATATTTTATTGGGATATCCTAAGGATATCCTGAGGAATGTTGTCCTTGATTGGGATATACAGGACCAACTGAGGATATTCTAGGGATGTCATGTGCTGTGTGGGCCCCGGGCCCCGATTTTCTCTCGGCGGCCCTGGGTATGTCCGTAAAAGTCCTAAAGGCGAAAAATATGGAAGTAATTCATGATAGCGTCAAAAACGATAACGAATGTTGAAAAATATTCCTCAATGTTCCCATAATAAATATACTTAATATGCTGGTCATGTTATCTACCTATTCAATCGTGTTTATAATGCATAGGTAAGAAAAGAAGAAAACTATGTTTAATGATGTTAGATAGGTATATGCAGATACGAAGATTTAAAATACCACTGTGTTATACTTATTTTCAAAGTTTAGATTATTAAATGTTAATTTTTTAACAAGATAAAACAGTCAGACAGAGAAGACGAAAATAGACGAAGATCGTTGTTAACTCTAAATTAAGGGACACACGACAACCATAACTTATCCTCGCATTGATATAAACCGGCCCTAAATATGTCGGTGTGTGTAACATCCGAGGAGATATGTACTTCTTTGTCTAACATCATAAGAATAATTTTGTTCTTGTTCTCCATTAATCATGTAATTAAAAATATCATCATACAAATTAAATAATAACATAAGAGGTAAAGAAATAGTTATTTATATAAGTTCCATTTTTATTCCATACTGAACATGACGTCACGGGGTCAATACATTTCCACTTTATATTCTAATGAAGTCTGCGATAAATGAAGTAAAATGATCGGTTTATTGGATCATGTAGAATATATATAACTTCTTAATTATTAATTGAAAGTAAGAAGAGCGAAATATCTATTTATTTAATAACAGAGCGCTTGCCTATTTTCCTGCATTGCATTAGTAGTAGTTCTGACAATGCGCCACCTGGCGCCACATTGTGTTTCGATGAGCATGGTTAAAGTACAGCGTGCCTGATCCTTCTCTCTATTCTTCATGGTTCCTATCTAGTTCAGATTTTTTTTAAACTTGACCTTCTTGATTTTTGTTTTTGTCATTTAAATTTATAACCTAAAAAATGTTCGCTGGTTCAGTGACGCTTAAACATTTATGTATATATATGTTATTAATTCTATGAATTATCCACAATGTTTAAAGTTTCACATTCAGTCATTTATGTTGCAATAATTACTTTACCTTTAGTGATAGATTATTTTCTTAAAAAACAATACAGGAAAAGGAGAGACGCCTTAAAAAATCAAAAGGAAGACTGCTTTTATGAATGTAAATTTTTAAACATGAAAAATTTTAACTGTAAGCAACATCTAATAGATAAAGTCGAATGTAATTATTATTGTTCGTATGCACATCTGAAGATCCTACGTAACTTCATAGCTACTGCCAAGGAAAGTATTAATATTTGTATGTACACATTAACATTACAACCGATTCACGTAGCAATATTAAATGCTTATGAAAGGGGTGTTGCTGTTCGAATAATTACAGACAGAGTTATGTTGAGAACTAGAATTTCCCAATTTCATTTTAGTAACCTGCAGGAAAAAGGTATATGTCATAAAATGTATATAAAATTGTCGATTTATATGAATATAAATTGTTTTACAGGAATCCCTTACAGACTTCAGCCATCTGATCAAAGTATGATGCATCATAAGTTTTGCTTAATCGATAAGGACAATCCAGAGAATGCCAGAATGTGTTTTGGTTCCACGAATTTAACAACCCAAGCTATTGTTTCAAATTTTGATTGTTATATTTTCACTAATAACAAGAATATCATGAAAAGATATAACGAGGAATTTGAGGAGCTATGGGAAAGTTTTCGTTAACTTTTTGATAAATTTTTAATACTGTTTTAAATTATTCCTTAAAGGAAATAAAATATATATTTTGTAAATATGATATTTATATTTTCTGTAATTTTTGTAAGTACTGTATACCTAATTAATGTTTAAATAAATGATTTGAAACGTTGTTTTATGAAACGAACTAAGTATTATTAGGTATATTCAGTAGACGAAATCATTTATAGACCTTATAAATTATAACGATTCCTCTCATTTTATCATATGGTAGTTTGTAAACGTTCTTAAGTTAAACCCATATATTAATATAGGAGCCAGTGTGGAATTACCTAACATTTGTATCTGTTAGAGACATAATTAATCCTTTACTTTAATGCATAACGGACAATAGTGATATGAGAAATTTTCTTAGTAATGGAAAGTTAATTCATAAATTAAATAAATTCGCTTGATATTTACTTGTCAATAACTAAATGGTAACTAATCGATAACAAAGAAATCAGTTTGATACTTCTTTTTATATCCCTCTCGTTGTCTGCCATGCTCTAAGGAACAGGAGTAAATAATGCCTCTAGCTGGCTCCTATATGCTAATTATTTATTCTTAAAAATGAGTTTAAGAAACTACTGATCTTGAAATAAATTTATATGGGAATATATATGAGCAAGACTCATCAAAATTGTTACAGATCCACAAATATGAACCCGAATAAAATTGTGTTGTAATGTATATGGTTGAGCATAACAGCAGTCTTGAATGAACCTGCTAAATAAAATAATAATAATTATTATTTATTGAACATGAATCCTAATAACTACCAAAATTTATTCTATATAGCACAATTTTTGCATATGTATATTTTAACAATTACTTAGGAATATTTTGGGTCCAGAAAATTTGCTGCTAATTTCCTGGTCAGCTCGATTCGCCATGATATACATTCCCTAAAGTTGCTCTCTGTCATGGTATTCTGGCTAATCCACTCTTATTTTTTGGTTACATCATCTTGAGAGAGAACAATATAAAATGGTAGCTAGGTCAGAGATAACCAGATGGCACAAGGGGTAGAGGCTGCCCTCCAAAATGAGGCTGTGCACCTAAGGAGCAACCACGACAGATGGCGTGATGCTGTCATACGTGCCAACTAGAATAAAGCAAGGATCACGAAATGGCTGCCACTACATGTGAATAAAAGGAAATTTTGATTACGTTATTTTGTCACCAATCCTCTCTCTAGGTTCAGTTTATTAGTTATAAATACACACTACAAGTAGTATTTTCAAAATTTAAATTAAGGGTTTTTTTGCCATAAAAAGTAAGAGTGTTTCTTTGATCTTTTTTTTCAGTAACTGATATCAAAACTTCATAAAAAAAGGGATACAAATTGACGCTATTAAAAACTGGTTTATGTTAAAGGTGAAATATCAGAATGAATTACTATCACTTTACCACTTCAATCATTTTATGAAAAAGAAATATATCTAAAAATTTAATCACAGGCGGACGTATATATGTTATATTCGAACTTGTGTTCGTAAGTTTTTAAAAAACATTTATTTTATTTAATCAACGCTGATGACTCAGTAAATATACAATTGTAATGTAAAAAGTTTTATATACGTATATGTTGTATATACGGATGTGAGTATAATAAATACTGAATATAAAAGCATCTGCTGGAATATATTAAATTTGATACTTAGATTACTAAAAGAAGCTGTTATATGTAATTCGATTTTACTGAGAAGTCTGCTTTATGTCTCAGAGCAGCTGGTGATTTTTAACATAACATATACGCTTTAGGCTGATGGGTATATCTTTGTAAAAACTGTTGCCTAAAGAATCACTACTTCCAACTTCCACATCTAGATTTCCCTTCCAAGTCTCTTTAAACGGAAACATCTTGGTACTATATTTGTACTCCAATTGTGGAGGATGATGTTTTAAGAACTTTTGTACTTGTAGACACAGTAAACCACAATTTTATTTTGTTTACCTCTTTAATAATAGAGTGGAGTGGTGGTGTGGGTAGCAGATGCCATAAAAATAGTGAAAACTTGATTTCTAGTATATACACCAAATCACAAGTTTCTGGACCCTTATTATTAGCTTACTTTACTTATTTACCCTCGAACACTTCAACAGAATACAGTCAAAATATAATCTAGTTCCAGATCTTGTAATAATACGATTGTGTACAAAATTTCAAGACAATATCTCAAACTGTTCGTTCGTGCACACAAAAGTTATAGATCAACCAAGAGGCAGACATTTTTTCCCTCAAATTTAAAATCTCCAAGTTTCATGACATTCTAAACCTTGAGAAAAACATTCTCTGGATATTTTGCAGACAACTTTCATACAGCCCATCTAACATTTGATTTTTTCATCTGTATACTTTGACATGTGTAAGCACTTTGTGTATTTACCACCAATAAATCATTCTATTCTATTCTATGAGAACCAATAAATTACTTATTCATTATGATACTGATACTGATGATCTACTTCCGATGACAATCCAAGTACACAGCTAACGTCAAACAATGACGTCATTTGAAATTACAATAATACATTTTTATCTGAAAGACAGTGTATTGCCCCCTACAACGGCCCTTCGCATCTTAAGTAGCCCTAACTAAAGAACGCTTGGGGTATGTAAAACAATTGATTCCTTATTGTACATTAAATGTTAGGCAAGTAAAAAATATCTACTCTTCAATAGAGAAGTTCGGCAAAATTTCCAAGTTAGGTGTAGCTCGTCTCCTGGCTTTGGTGATTGGCCTTATTAGTAGCAGAAATAGGCCAATTAAATAAGTAATAAAAAATATAAACAACCGTGCATGACCAAGAGACAGTTGGTTCGTCAGTTTTCCCTTTGATTAAAACCTTATTTTATAATTGGCAGAATTAGAGATCATTGATAAATATTATAAATAAAAAGACCCAAGGATACTTAAGGGATGCCCAGACTCGTAGTCATATTCTAAGCAAATCTCTGAAGCACCATTCCAGATAACCACACTCTGAAACGATTTAGGAAGTAGGACTGTAGCCATGAATCTGCGGTGCCCTGTACACTATGCTGAGTCGTTTTTATATCCGTTCACGGTCAAGGTAATCAAAGGCTTTAGAGGGGTCCAGAAAGAAGCCAGAAGCTATATCTCCACCCTTCAAGGCTTTAAGAATTATTTCTGTGAAGTCAAATATTGAGATTTCAACTGAGTTGCCTTTCAAACGTTTGCGCTAGAAATTATGCAATAGATCGCAAGAAATAAAAATGCTAAGTATTTTGAAAATGATGACTAGAGGCTGCGTCAATCGATAATTTATTACAACTAAATTGCAGTCCCCTTCTTATACAGTGAGGTCCATATAAATAATGGATAAATTTATTATCTACATAATTTACAATTTATGAGTAAAATCCTAATACATGTCAATTTTTACTTCTAAACTGACATTTTTTGAGCATATAATTTTATACCTTCCCCTTCAACCCCCCTTGGAGTAACAGCCACTCCTTTAAAATTTTTAATTGGAATGAGGGTGTGTATGATGGCTCATTTGAAAGCAATATAAGATTTTTTTAATTTCTCTAATTTTTTTGCTAAAAAAATATTACATTTCTAATATTTACTGAGTAAACAAAAGAACATGAAACAGTTTAAACGAAATGTTTAAACTGGGCGCCTGTTGCTTCATGACAATAATGGAGGCGTTGCTGAAATTTTTCTAAAACATTTGGATCGTTTCCGGGGTGTTTTGATTGATATCTTGCCTTATTCTGTCTTTTAAATCATCGACGTTTTCTAGTCTGTTGAAGTAGACTTTCAATTTTAAGTAACCCCATAAAAAATAGTCAAGCAGGGTCAAATCGGGAGAACGGGCAGGCCACTCAATTTCACCGCGTCTATCAATCCACCTATTGGGAAAAATGGGAAAAACTTAATTTCGATAGGCTTTTATAACCCATATAGCATTTTTGCATTCAGAGCATGTGCTCGGAATGTACTTTATGTACCAAGGAACTAAGAATGAATATTCATTTTGCATGTAATGTATATAATCTGAATGTCAGAGAGCGGTACAGATGACCGCTTCTCAACATCCGAAGAAGATTCCCACAACATTCCCATGAACCAAAATGGTACTTGATATGAACCAAAGAGGTATATTGAAATATTGCTAGATACATGAGATATATAGAAGGAAGGTCCATGCTACATTCATAATGTACACTGCACGTTCACGGTATACGCGTACTACCTTCGTAGGAATGACCATTACGTATCAGTGGCAGCTATAAATACTTCACTCATGCCATGTATCTTTTTCAGAGTTTAATTACTACAATAATTTATGACTTACTGTAATCAATGAGTCGCTGCTTCATTCTGAGTATGTTCATGATGAAGCAGCCACTCATCTATGATTTCAATAAATAATAAATTATTATAATAATCAAACTCCGAAGAGAATACATGGTATGAGTGAAATACTTGCATATAATAAATCCAGTATCTAATTTTAGTATTTAATTGTTACAGTCAATTATTACTTATTCTAATTTTCCACAATACACATTCCTCGTGAAGAACATTATGTAAGTAAATGTGGAATGTATGCACAGAAAATTTGTTTTTACCACTAGTTTTCAATTAAAGTCAATCATGTTTTATCGATCAAATTTTGTTTGAATAGAGCACACAAATGCTGAATTTGTTATAACAGTACTTTACAAACACCCAAGAATATCATTTGTAAAAAAATTAGTTTTACGTTTATACAAGATCTGTTCAAAATCATTTTAAAATACATCAAACATTTATCACTGAAAATTTGAACTCTAAAATCAAATTTAACACATTATTTCTGATGATCATATTACGTTAGCTTAAAGTTTTATCTAATTCAAATTGTGTTTTAAATTGTCCAGAGCAAAACATGATTCTATTCTATTAACTACTAATTATTGTTGTAACAATTATGCATCTTGAATTATAAAATAGGAAGAGGTATAAATAAAACAGTTAGTGCTACTTTAAATATATTTTTATTTTTTGTTATAGTAGACGCAATCGTTACAGTGACTCTACGAGTGAGACACAAGACGAGGTTTAACTGGCAAGGATAACATTTTCCGTCTTTATTATACTTTCACCCGTTGAGCCACTATAACGATTGCGTCTACTATACAAATATGAATTGCAATAATAGAAAACAATTGTGTCAAGAATTTAAATTGATATTTTGTTAACAACAAACTGTTCTTTGCTACTTATAAACTGTCATATTTTACTATAACCAACGTTTTGCCAGTAAATAAAAAATAGTAAAAATTGGAGGGCTTACATTTCCAAAACCAGTACGTGTCTACATGTTGCCGATGCTGATATTTGTAATTGCGAAACTCCACTTGGCATTCTCAACACATGATCTGTGACTGCTCCTATTGGCTGAATACTTTCTTTTGGCTTTTCCAATTTTTCGGAGAAGGTATTCTCTTCCTGTCTAGAGGAGGTGGGGATACGCATGCTAGTTCCAACTGTAAAAGAAACGAGAGCATATTTGAATATTTGTTTCACTTTAAAAACTGGCCATAATAAAGTTGAAAAATATAACATCTTACAAACATCTTGCAGAAAAAAATAAAAATAATCAAAAACAAATTAAACAAATTGATATTATCATTAATTTACAAAACAGGTATTTTTTTTGGAATTCGGAAATATTTGTACTTGTGATTTTAATACCTACCAAAGTTATTAGAAGAACAACATATTTTCCCTTAACTTCTAGTAATAGCAAAATTTATTTCACTTTGGGAAGTCGACGTCTTCCAATATGTTCTTCGATATCACTATCTTCATCTCATAATAATCTTTTGGGAGGAATAATTTGCTTTTTGTACATAGTCCTTTGATTCGTTTTTGTTCACTCTGTATATCCGATGTGAGTTCTGCTCTTTTCAATTTAACTGCAGCTTATAATCTTCTATAATAGGTATAAAGCAAATTAGTACAAATATGACAACTTATATGTTGCAATCAAGACCGATGGTTGTGATTTACATAAATAAAAGCTCCTTAATATTGAAATAGATCGAACCTACCTTCTTGAAAACAAGATTTATAGTGTCCACGCTTCATATGGGATCTCTCTTGTTTTTCAATGATTTATCAAATTGTTTCCGTTTAAATGGTGACCACCATTCGTGGAACGAGTCACTTCGAATTAAACCACCTCCGTTTTTTCCCCAAAAATCGATGCCTACAAACATCATTATTCGTATTACAATAAAAGCAAAGATTAGACCTAATCTTTGATAAAAGTACAAAGTGATAGGTAAGTGTAAGTACATTCAACTTTAGTGTCTAAACATAAATTAAAATATCTGCAAATGACAATAAAGGGGACCTTAAACTATGTGGTAGTTGTATTATTGTACATAATTATTGTAAAATACTTACTGCAATGCAATTAAGTATGTAGTAATAATCATAGGCAAACAAAACACAAACCATAAACAAATTGAAATCGACATTTGACATTTTGACAGCAGAGGCCTAGCGGAATCAACGAAGTGGAAGGGAACCTTCACTTCGTTGAGCGGAATGGAATGAGAATATTGAGCATGCGCACTAACCTAGGGACCGTGGCGCGCGATCACAAGCCTAGTTTGAATTCAAAATTTAAATCATATTTCACATCTACAATTTTGCCAACGATTTAAAATTTATAAAATGGATGTTATTTACCACTGGACAGGGAATGATTATAAATGTACTTAAATCAAATCTGGATAGAGAAGCATTTATTTATTTTTATTATAATTAAAGTTAAAGTAGATACTATATAAAAGTAGTAATAGGTAGTCTCATCAGTTGTGATGCAGTTTTATTTTTATTAGTTCATGCGATCCAAATATTTCTACAAAATGTACACGTCTCTATCATACAGATAAAATCATCGATGAACGTTTATACGAGGTACATGAACACATATACGAAGAACATTCCCTGACATATATACATAGTACATGCGACTATGAACATAAACTTTTGTGTATGTTCGATCCATATCGTCTGTATATTCATATTGTATATGAAAATATTATTTATATGAGAATGTTGGGGGAACATACATGGCTAGTACAGTATGCAATTAGAACATTAGGAATGCAAAATGTACATTCGTGGAATAATAAATGCTATCTGGGAAATAGGCCCTACTAAATGCGGTGTATAGCTCCATCCTGCTAATACCAAATATTTCTAACAATTTCATTAAGGTAGTCATCATCTGGGAAAAGTATTCTTAATAACAATAATATTAATAAATTTTCTTGATTCAGAGAGACCACAAAGGAATAAAACAAGTCAAAAAATGATATACACAAACTTACATAAAGTAATTATACAAGGAAAAAAACAAACAAGCACATTGACATACCTAATAAATACTAAAAAAGAAAGAGATAAATTTGAGAAGAATTTACCTAAATTGTAATACATGCTATGAAGAAGGTATTTTTTCAATGACTTATTGAAAGTGAAGTAGGTAGGGTGTTCCTTTATAGAGGTTAGAATTTTGTGATAGATTCTAATGCCAGTACTTAGTATACTGGCCCTCTTAGAGTTGAATTTAAATTATTTTGGGGTGTACAAAGTGTCCTGGTTTCTTGTACTATAGCTATGTATGTCACACTTTGACGATGAATAATACATTTACATTCAAATATAAAACAGGCAACTTCTTGAATATAGAGGCAGTATAAGGGAAGTATAATATTTAGCTGTACAAACAAGTTTCTGCACGACTCTATGGCTTTTATTTAATATAGCGCGTAGGCATTTTTTTGAGTTAAAAATTTTTTTTGCTGCTGGGGATGTACCCCACAGTATAATTCCATATAGAAGGCGGGACTGTATTTCTGCAAAGTAAAAGTTTTTCATAACTTCTGTATCGAGTAGATCTTATTTGATATATTTTGCTATTTAATTTTTTTGTTTCACTGCATGTATCACTATCCCATTCAAGAGTATCACTAGTGTTACCTTTAAAAATTTGACAGTGTTACTTCTGTTTATATCCATTTCACCTAGGTTTATATGTTTATACTTTCTATCTTTCTTCGTTTAATATGAAACAATAAATATTCGGTTTTACTAGAATGTAAATATAACATATTTTTGGCGAACCACTGTGCTATTCTATCCTTAGATTGCTGCTTGATTAAGTTCAGAGGAGATTCGCTTGAAATTAATATCAATAAGTCATCAGCAACATAGTTTTAAATTTTGATAAATATTTTGCGATGTCAGCTATGTAAAGAGAAAATAATGTGGGTGCAAGAACACTTCCCTGAGGTACTCCTACATCCACATTCGCACATATAGAGCAGTTTTTGCTGGTGCTCCCTCCTTCACTATGAGATATTTCAACATATTGTTTTCTATTTTCAAGATAAGATGCAAACCAGTGGTGTGCACTGCGTCTAATGCCTAGCATCCAGAGCTTGTGAAGTAATCGGACATGAGAAACACAGTCAAAAGCTTTGATCAAATTGCAATACACTCCTAATGGACATCTCTTCTTGTCGAGCTCATCAAAGATGTAAATATAGAATTCGGTTTGTGGCTGGCATTGTTGATTTGTTCTTTCTGAATTCATGTTGTTCATTAGGTATCAATCTGTATCTTTTGATGAAGAAGTCTCCAGCATACAATACTCAAAATTTTAAAGATCACTGATGTTAAAGAAATTGGTCTGTAGGTATATCAACACAATTTTTTGCATTTTTTTATGGATGGGTACTACCTTCGCTACTTTTAAGCTATCTGGAGCTGTCCCAGATTCAAGGGAGCAGTTGACTAAATGGGTTATAGGTCTTAATAAGTATCTACTAAATTCTTCTATGATGTTGCTTTTGGCATATCATCACATCCCGCAGACGATTTGTTTTTCAGCTTAGAAAAGATTTCTAACTTAAATCTGGCACTAAGAAATTTTGCTAGAAATCCAAGTAACATGCGCCAGTTAATGTGCTATCAAAGAAATATGGACTGATAATTTGAGAATTTATAATTCCAGCCCAAACGTTCACCTTCTCAGGATATTGAGTGTTGGCCTTAATTATCCAATGTGGATTTTCTGTACTCCAGTACCTACAGTTCTGTTTGTTGACTGTTGCATTTAAGACGAATGTTGCCTCATCAGAAAAACGAATGTTTTTTATAAATAACGGATCATCTTGGCATCTATTGGCCATGATTTCGTAAAATTCCAATTGGCGATCAGGGTCATCGCCATTAAGTTCTTGAACCAAATGAATTTTATATGTGCAGAATTTTTCATTTTTTTAAGACAATCAGTGTGTCTATATTTCTAGTATTGTTATTAATGTGTATCCAATTTTATGTATTTTCTGTATTAAGAACCTTATATTCTATAGAGAAGTAAATTAATGACAACGCATAAAAATCACTAAAAACATGTCCTTTTGTTAATAATTTAAGGTCTAACCTGCCCACTGAGAATTTAAATGGCCGCAGAAATAATGAAATAATTAAAAATCGGCGGCATCATTATCGGCGGCAACTTGTCTTGTAGGTTGATATGTGGATTATCTTGCATATCTAACAATATATCCAGTTTCTTTTCATCGTCTAAAATGGATTTCCTATCAGATTTAGGCATATCTGTGGCATTCCCAAATTCAGGAAATTTGTTTTCTACTCTACTAACCATAGACAGAACTGCGATGGTCAGCATGCTTAGCATTGAAGATTTTGCGTACCTGCTTCTGCGTTCTTGTTCAATTCTTTAGGTAACCGAAAGACTCGTTAAAATAATGATGAACTTTACAATTAGCTATGAATAACTAGAATCCTAAGTTTGCACAGATGTAGCAAATAAAGAAATTATATTTTTTCTGATATGTAATAAGAAACCCTTTTTACTTCTCTCTTTTTGTTGGGTATGTTGCCACCGGCATATCAGAAAAAATGATACATTTAAATTGAATGTTATGACATGACACAGAATTAATTAGATTTGACAGATTTTTGGTACATAGGTATAAATAGTTCATAATACAGGGAATAGAGACATTGCAGTGCGGAAAAAATAGGGGAAAGCTGGATTTTTGCATGAACCTTCCTTCTGTGATTCTAAACAACATCTCAAAAGTCCCCATCAATATGTGTGCCGCTAAAAGTATTACTTGGGGTCAAAGGTCACAAAAATGGTTTTTCGCGAAAATCTCATTAACGGTTTATCGAAAAAATGGTGGTAATCAAATTTGTAGATTTGAAAATTGCCTGCAAAAAAACATAGTATTATTTTTTTCCGTAAGACTAACGGTTTTCGAGAAAATCCGATTCAAAAAATTTTACCGCACAGTATGCAGTGATAAATTTAGTTGTGGAACTAGGTCTGATATGATCATTGAGCAGTGTCCCATTTTTGTGACCTTTGACCTAGAGTAACATTTTTAACGGTACACATATCGATGGGGACTTTTGGGATAATGTTTAGAATCACAAAAGGTTCATACAAAAATCTAGCTTTCCGGGAATTTTTCCGAAGTTTGACCTTGTTTTTTTGTCTTTATTCCGTGAATTATTAGGATACGTTTCAAACACATTTCAAAATTTTCAAATTTAATATACAAAATTCAAAAAACCTTATATTGCTGGATAGAGAATTAATTATGGACCTCTATATATGGGTGCCTTAAATTGCTAGGATACTGTTCTTGTTCGAGAATATATACATATGTACCTCCTACCCGTTTTGTGTATTAATTCATCTATCTGCTTAGGTTTTACCCCACAGTACTGTTTATGAAAAGTTTCAATTAGTACCTATTTCTTGTTATGAGCCTCCATGCACAATTACCAATTCAACTAAAAAAATAAAAAAGTTATTACATATTAACGTTCGTTTATTATTAAATTTAACATAACTATAAAAAATTGAATACTTAAAATTGATTCAGCGTTGGCGTTTTTCAAAATAAATTAGGTACGTAGACAAGAACAAACAAAAAGACATCTTGTAAAGTGTATACTTATATTTTAATTAAAAAAAAAACAATTAATTTCTTATTCTGTGACATCAACCCATTTAGCTATTTACATTAGAGGTCTTCCAAATGAAAATGTTATTGAGTCACTCCTAATAATTCCGATAGGGTCGAACAAGCAATGTCAACCCCTAATATTATTCCTCTAGGTCTAAGTCATTTAGCTCCTCGTCTAATCCATCTAAGTCTTCTTCAAGGAACAGGTTTTCATTTATGGGTACTGCCGCAGCTCCTTCTGAAATTCCATTCGAGGTTGCGGCTTCTTGTGTTTCATTTGCTTTAAATCGGTCTTCCATTGCTACTGTACCAGTACCATCAACCTGTAAAAACATCATCAAGAATTTTTTAGAAAAAATTGTACGGAAATACATTTTATTATAAATGAATTCCTAACAGGTATTTCCAAATTCTGTGTCTGCGTTTTTGGTATGTGCATTAGGGTGGGCGGTTCATACACATGTGTGATTTTTATTATTTATGCTCTACAATAGGAGCAAAAAATTGTATTTTGTAGGAAATAATATCTCAATTTTTTTTTAACCTTCCCACACATAAAAATGAGGAGGTTACTAATAAGACCGGTTCTTTTGTTTTGAGATTTCAGGAATGAAAAATGTCTGTATGCATGTAAGCGGACAGGATAGCGCCGAAAGTAACGCACTGATAGTGATGAAATTTGGTATGGTAATATTGATACTGTACATGAGCTGCAAAGATTTTAGTGAAAATTGGATGACGTTTAGTGCCCTTTTGGCATATAAAGTTTCCTATTTTTCGACATAATATCCATTTTTTTACACCTTTTGAAAGTAATCAATCAAAGTAAACGTTGACTTTGAGAATATATCACACTTCATTCTTTCCATTCATTTTCCATCAAAATGAATTGTTCGAGTCTCGTGATAGTGAATCGTTTAAAATATTACTACACCTATTATGTAGACCATGGTACAACCACCCATCTGCACCTAGCGAAAAATGCATCAAATTGGTGCCATGTTTTTTAGTTTTTGTTCTGGGCTCAGAAATGCATATGTTTGACCATTGTTTAAAAAAAAAAATAGAAGTACTGAAGGAGGAGGGGTCCCTAAGGACGGTTTTTGGCCCCCTTAAATAAGTTAATTCGATTTTTTTAGGCTTTGCGAATAAAAATAATACATGTCCAGGTAAAACGAAAAGTTTTTACTCCTCCCACCCCTTTTTCCAGAAATACAAGTACAGGATACGAATATGCCTAAATCGAATTAAAATATGAATTAGAATGTTACAGACAAGACCTGTTCTTATAAGAAACAGTCCCTTAACTAGATAATAGAACACAGGATAATAAAAAAAATTTCAAATGGAACAGATAACTACTACGTCTATGCTGTTATTCCTGATTGAAGCTGAGCGTAGGATTACTAACTTTCATGTTTACTTGCTTCAAATGCTTATTTGTCCAGCATATATTAGTTAACGCATATGATATAAATATACACATTGAATGGATTTTTCTTAATTAAAATACAGAGTGAAGATTTGTAGAAAAGGTGTAGGAGTAAAAAGAGATGGGGGGTAAAAACTTTTCGTTTCGTCTGGAAATTACCTAGTTTTGTTCAAAAAGTCTAAACAAATCAAATTCACTTATTTTAAAAAAAAAACTGAAGAGGGTCGAAAACCGGCCTTAGAGACCCTCCTCCTTTAATGGCCAAAATGTAACTTGAATTTAACTTCATGAAATTGTGGTTTCAGTTTGGTCTGTAAATACAAAATGACATCTTAAGCAAGTAGTAAAATTTCTTAGTAAACTACGTAAAAATTTAAATAAAAAAAATCTACTTTGAATTTAGCTTAACGATTCTTGGCTTATCGCTACAAAAGTAAAAACATTTGTTACTCAACTTCATGAAAAATTTTTAGCAACATAAAGTAGCATAGCATTACAAAGTGACCCCTATTATTCAATGGTTTTCTTTAGCTCGAAATGTTGTGTAATTGTATGTATGTTCAAATCTGATTATCGAATTTTTGACCACAAGACAAAACAATATAGTACATTCAATATCATGGTAGATCAAATATGGTGGCCACCGCAAAATGGTTGATTACCTTTTGTGGACAACCCCATTGACATTTAATTTGCTTATTGTTGGGTAGGGTAGGGTATCTTTCGGGTAGTCTAAGTTTCACGTGATGGAAGTTATGGCTTTTATTTACATATTGCACAAGTGATGGCAAAACTGCATGGAATTTTTCTAGACGTTTCTTCCATTCCATTTTCTATCCATTTATTATGAATAATTTAGCGAAAGTTTAAATCGGTTTTAACTCAAGATTTTGAATTCTGATATAAAACACACAAACTATATTTTCAGAAATTCCTTATACTCTTTGTGCTTCTACAGTAATTATGCAATGGTCTTTTTCTGCACTATTCTTTATAATTTTTAAATTATTGTTAAAAACTTAAGTCTGGTGGGATATGCAGCGCAAGTTCTGAATCCTGCAATGGCAGGACGCTAAATATAGGTTCTAGAATCTGCGGATCGAAGGCCTGCATTGCATAGATCAACAGTAACAAACCTGGTTATTAACTAAACTATGGAATATTTGTAAACATTTGGTGTGCAGGTTCCAGTGGCTTCCAGTACCTACCCTTCTTTTTATCACTTTTTCTGTCCTCTACTGTCTTATAAACTTTGTAATGATTAGGGTAAACTAAGGAAGGGATTATTTTAACCCTTTCACTGTGGCATTACCCCCCAGAGCCATGCCCACTACTTGATGTAATTCTTTACTTATTCACAAAACAACCCATCTCTACTTGCGAAAGCCTGTCGGCCTATACTCCTCCCACAAAAATGGCACCGCTCTGCTGCAATTGGTTCTAATTCATGTCCTGAGTTATCGTATGTACACGTTTATAGCAGTCTACCACTCCAAATAATTTTTCTGCGAGAAACGTATATATACGCCCGGAGCAGTTTTGAACAAAACGCATTTATACGTCTGGAGCAGTTAAAAGGTTAAAAAAATATTTTCATGTTTATAATTTTATACTAGGTAAAATATGTCAGCAATCGTACGAATTTTAGGCAGTCTCTTAGGAATCGCAGCAATTGTACTGGCAGTCACAGAAGTTATGTATAAATTTAGCAAGATAATAAGTTTGTATTTTTCATTTTACGACCTATTTCTCTTTTTTAAATTGTGCTCTGAAATTTTAAGTCACTCAAGAGAAATACAAAGAGTCATGTGTTTAATTTAATTTGCAGATCAACTCACGAAAAAATGTTCGAAGTGCTCATTTATAGTTACTTTTATTTTGCATTAGGCATAAATTTTAAAAATCTACCAGCACGCATGTCATTCCTGTTTTTTACGAGGTTTTTGAACCGATATTCAAAATTCATACCTTAGTTTTAAGATACGTAGCCGTAGGTGTGAGAGAAAGGAAGATAGTAAGAGACTTTTTACTCTGGGTTAATAAAATATATCTCAAAAAATATATTGAAATTAAACGGAATAAAAGCTGACCAAATCCTATGTGATGTAACTCCTAATTTCATTCAGTTAATGAGTGTAGTATATTCAGTTGCATTAACTCTTTAATTCCTGGAAATGGATGAATCCGCAAACATTTTTCATGCTCCCAGCACGGAAACCAGATATTTACGCGAGGCCGGAGGATGGATAAACTAAAGATAAGACAAACTAAAACAAATATTTTTATAACTCCTCCGTGCAACTAGCTGCTTTAGACATCCCACAAATTTTGAGCGTTACCACACTGTACGATTCTAAGTGTTTTTATTTTCCGTCTTTTTTTTTCAAAAGTCTATGTTTTGTTATATTTTTGAAAAGAATAAATGTTTATTTGATTGATTATTTAATTTTCTGTGGCTAAATAAAGCAAGTACACGCGTAAAAGTTTTGACATTTAGTTACGAATCCGCTGACGCCTCTCGCTGCCACGTAGCAGGATCGACGTTTTTTTTTTAGATTTTAGTTTGAAGGAGCTGGCGATTGGCCTTGCTCACTGCAACCTAGAAGGTCTATTGTAGATACTCCTTTGTACTACCTCCTTAGGGCTCCTTATCCAGACATGGTCCAATTCCTAGACTTTGAGTCTGTTGATAAGGGGCCCCTTGGTACAGTTATCAGTCCTTCTCTTTCTCTCACCATGCCGCCTCAGTCCAGTTAGGCCTTTAGAGCTCAGCATATGGACTGAGGTCTTCAACGAGAACTTGGGTCACCCATCTATGAGCCGGCACCGACCGACCGTTGCTTAACTTCGCCGATCGAGTGCCGACACCTAGACTGGTGACTGTACAAAGAGCTCGACATGTAAAAACTGATGCCTGAATCAAAGGGTTAAAGTTTTTATTTGGGATAACAAATTTTCTCACATCAATAGTTTCACTTGCCTTAAGAATACATCTTATACCCAATTCCCTGATAGCTCTACATTTGTCTTTTACTATGCTTATAGCAGGAGGTTTTCAGGATGAATAAAACAAGCTAACCATTAGGGTATAATCTTCGCCGGTTTACTGCAGTTTTTATACAATTGTTGTGCATTCTATAAGATTCTTATACTATACTACTTATACAGTCTCTTTTTCGTAAATAATATTAGTTTTACGCATTTTTTTATTTAACTACAAAACAACAATTTTTTTTTGTAATTCAAAAAATTAATAACTTTTTTATTTATTGATTAATTTTGTTCAAAAACAATACTAACTTACTGTCCACGTTTCAATACAATCGGACTTTTCGTTCTTAAGTTATCGTGCTTACAAGAAACATGAAGGACAGACAGACAGACACTTTGAAAGTTCTTCAAAATTCAATCAAAAACACAGTGATATGAAAATTTTTTCTCTACGAGCAATATTACAGGTTTTAGAAATGTGACGAAGGAATGCAATATACTCTTCGTTATGTACTTGCGAAGAGTATAATAAGCATTGTGGAAATTCAGGTATTTACAGGCAGAGATTTTAAAATTTAATAATAATAAAATTTGATACCTTTGCCTATTTAAAAACGTGTTTGTTTAATTTTTTTCCTTAATAAATCAGGCATAATACAAGAGCTCTATTAGGATTTTGGGCACATTTTCAGGACCAGTTCTGGGTTTTGAAATATGTCCAGAAAGCATTTTTCTAACCCTGATCACAATTATACATTCATAACTTACCTCTTGAGCATCGTGTCCTAATATATCTAAATTAATTTCTTTATAAACATCCGCATCCTCATCCTCGGCATAAGCTCTAGAATCAAACAGTTCATCTCCATCTTCCATATCGTTATCGTCTGCAAGCTCGGGATTGAAGCTGAACATTTCCCTACCAGATAGCCCAACTTGCCTACCCGCCTTATAGTCGTTACGTTTTTTATCCTCGTCTTGTTTAGCTTGATCTTTCTTTTCTTGGATTTTCCGTTTTTTCCACGCCAAAAATGTTTCTAACGTTACTTTCGTTTGTTTTGGTCCTAAGGCTGCACGTTCTTTTTCAATTAGATCTTCTAGAGTAATCTCATTGGCTTTGTCCTCCAGTTTTTTCTTGTCCTTCTTGAGGGCGAATCCTGGAGGTAACGCATGGCGATATATGCAATTCTCGCCAGCCGGGCACTGCCAAAACCAACCATATTTTGATTTTTCCACGGCTTCCAGGAAGTGTTTGCAAATCTGTAATAAAAAAGTGGATAAGTCATAATTTCAACAATATTCCCATTTTACTAATGTCTGGTGCGAGTTTTGTGCAGTAACAGGTAAACCTAAACTACTACAAGTAATGAAATTAAAAATGTTTCTTACAATATCAGTTGTAGGCATTTTTCCAGCTTTGCCATGCTTCTTCTCTATAACTTCTTTAAGTTTATCCTCATCCCAATTTTCCATGGTCTCTCCTTCTCCATCATCTCGCATATCCACGTACATTGAACGTTTCTCAGCTTTTCTTTCAACCGTCAAATCATGGGAAAACTTACATTTATCACCTTTGCCACATTGACCCTGTTTAAAGAAGGCACACACCACCGATTTTGGATCAGCACCTGTCAAAAATACAGTAAAATTATGAATGGGTTTTGGACAGATAGGTTATTAGATAGAATATGAACTGATTCTTTAACACGTTCACTACTCAACCTACATTCGCTCCACAGAGGCCATTGATGATAGCAGTTCAACAAAATTTCACGAACGCTAAGAAATACCGCTCGGGAATTCAGAATTTTTTTTTCTCTCTCGGCCCGATGGACTTCTGCTTAGTTTTCAGTTTTTGAAAATCTGACATTTTTTATTCTAAAGATATTTCCAACTTCTCAATGGATTTAGTTACTTTAGTTATATTATAATATTTGATGAATTTGCCAAGAGATTGTCTTTTTTTTTCATATAAATAAAGAAAAATGAGCAAAGGTGCACTGCAGTATGATAATTTCAGGAAAGTGAAACTTGTCCTACGTACCGGACTGTTGCCATATTTATTCTTGGGAAAGAATAGAGCGATGATGCTGCATGGGGACCTAAAAATTATCTCAATCTTATGGGTCTAGTTGGCACACTGGACAAACTGGATCTCAGTCCCATAGACAGAAATGGCAGGGAATGTGTTAATATTTTTATCAATAACAAATAATATTCTTATCAATAACAGAAAAGTGAATAAGTAATTGAGAAATGATGGAGAAATATATTGTCCATTTATTTTTCAAACGAATCAAACATTTTTATATTTTGAAATTTTGGTGGTGAATATATACTTAGCTAAGCGAGTCTTTAGACGTAACCAAATTGGATAGGAAGGCGATTAAAAAAAAAGTATTGGCGATTTAAAAAAAAAAAAAAAAACTAGTAAGATATTCTTAATCAACATCTTTGTACAAGCTTACATAATAGCGGGTACAAAGGTGATTTAAAAAACTACATTCCATAATGCACGTTCTACTAAAAAAAAAAAGTGCTGTGATATACAATCATGTTCTGAAATAAGTAAAGGTTCTGTAAACGATGAGTTGGACAGTTCAGATGACTCGAATGACATGTCATCAGGAAAGGATTGCAATGGGAAAATGCATTAATAAAGAAAATAAATACTGAATTAAGAGAAAACAATTTTCTCCTAAAGGTAAAAATAAATAATTTCCAAATTGAAATTAACAATTTAAAGAAATCCACTTTTTGCAATGAACCTCCTATTCAATCGAAAAAACACATGAAGAACAACCTATTAACAAGAATAATAAAAACATCGCTACCTTAAGTTGAAAGTAATTTTAAATCCCTGAAAATTAATATAAACAAACTAAATAATAAACAAAATGAATCAAACTTAATACACCAAGATCCCAGGGCGGCCAGACCTACATAATTTTAGTACAGCTAATATTTTAGCAATAAGTAGTGTGATATGTAGTTAAGAATGTATGCATATTTGCTAGTTTGAAAACAGGGCCCTTTTACACATAACAGGTACAAAAAAACCTTACTAACTTGTGTTAAAGTATGATAGCTGGTTTTCATACATGTTTGACAAAATACTGTTAAAAACCAACATTCATTATTGCCAGACACTTTCCATGGGAGCTAACTTCTGCCAAACGTTTTAAAGCTCGAAAAAAAAAACCCAACCTAACCTAACAAATTTTTTGTTTTGTTCCGTTTTTTACATAATTGGTAGTAGATAGGGTTCCACAGTTACGGACAAAATTAATCAATACATAAAAAAGTTAACAAAAAAACGACTAAAACTAATATTTACAAAAAACTGCCAAGAGTATCCTATAGACTGTGCAAAGATTATATAAAAAGTGTAGTAAATCAGCGAAGACTACCTATAATGGTTAGCTTGTTATTATATCTGAAAAGCATGACTAGGCAAACTAGTCGGTATGATAAATACGTTTGGCTTCTGCAGCGTTTTTGCCACATTGTCCATAAATTGTTAAAATATCTATTTGTTCACTTCTTGAAAACACAACGGTTGTCGAAAAAATATTTAAAAATTAAATTAACTTGAATAGATTATCAACAAACTTGTGAGTTCTTCCTCTAGCTAACACTAGTGTACTGTGCGAGTTTTCTTACGTTATCATGTTTATAAGAAACCTGACGGGCAGGTTTTCGAAATGCCAATCAAATGCAATATACTCTTCAGTTTCGTACTTCCAAAGAGTATAACAAGAGAAGAGTTTATGTAAATACCTCTACAGATTTTTTTCTGGCATGAATATTGGTTTCTAAGGAGCAAAATGTGAGCAAAAAATCAGAACTGGTAAGAGGAAAATAAAATATTCAAAATACACAACATAACAAGATAAAAATAAATTTTGAAATTTTTCGGAAACCCACATTTACAGATACCACTATTCCAAATTCCACATTCAGTCCAAATGCATATAAATTAGCAGCTTACAATTCAATGATATATAGGTCGTTACCTCTCTCACAAGACACCTTAGAAAAAGAACAAAGTCATAAAAACAATAGCAACTAACAACGGGTTTCAAGAAAAAAACAATACAAAATTTAATTAATAAAAAGCAGTACAAATTAACCTGTAACAGCATCTATCCGCCTATTAAATAATGTGAGAGTAAATTTATATCTCTGACATATTAAGGTAACATTTCACAGAAAATTGCAGGCATTTTGTCACATCATAATCTTAAGGTTGCCTTTAAACCACAAACAAAAGTGTCACATTTATTATATAATGCAAAAGATAAAACAGAAGAATTCAAAAACTCAGGAGTTTATTATTGTCACATTCGGACTGTAATGCCTTCTATATAGGTCAAACTGGTCGGTCCTTTGAAGCACGATACAAAGAACATACGCTCACATACTCCACTTTTTCAAACCATTTTGTTACAATCAAATCATCATTTTCCAGATATAAACACTCTTAATATATTACACGTACAAAATAAAAGGTTTTAAATTAAAGGGGGGGTGGGGATGGTTGATTTGGGCGGTTTTCGCCCCAAATTATTTTTGAATGAAAAAATCAGAAAACATTTTTCTTAATGCCTATTAACAATAATAAGTCAATTTTACCCCACCTCCCTAAATCCTGAATATGCCAACACTTGCTAACAACATACTTGGGGAGATATATTGCTTTCAAACTTATAATTGCTTGATAAAATACCACACTACCAAAATAATTCCCTTTTAACTGTATCCGCTCTCTCGGAGAGATCTTTTCATTTCTTATGATCATCTAGATGTCTTTTATGGGCTGGAGGGAGTGGATGTGGGAATGGTTCATTGAGACCGAAATGCGTTTGATATAGGGAGCAGAAAAAAATTGATATATTTCCCGCAAACGAATAAATAGTAAAACCGCCCTCTCCCTCATGGGGGGGATGATAAATGAGAGCGGATAGAGTTAAAAGGGAATTAGTGTGGTAGTGTGGTATTTTATCAAGCAAATATACCCAAGAACGCTGTTATCAAGTGATGGCATATTGGGGATTGAGAGGGGGGGCTAGGGGGGGGATCGTCCGTTTAGGGTAAAATCGACTTATTATTGTTAGTAGACATTAAAGAAAATGTTTTCTGATTTTTTCAAACAAAAATAACTTGGGGCAAACACCGCACAAATCGACCCTCCTCCTTTATTAGAACCATTAGAAATTTGCAAATCAAACAAAACCCCAGGTAATTACTTATTTAATGACCAGTTGAACCTATTTAACACAACCCTCTTTAATATATTTAATTCATAATCCTTTATCTAGTTCTGTTAATTTTACATCCCCTACACCGTAGTAGTAAAACTATGTAAATAATATAAATTATAAATAGCTTAGGTTTTCTCTTGTGTTCATTCATTTACTTGAGTTGCTTTCCCGAGTCATATTCCTGCAATTTAGTTTTATTCTTAAATGTATAGGAAGTGTGGACAATAGTAAGATATAAATAATTGTGTATGGCTCTTAATAGACAATGGCAAAGTGACAGGTATTTTCTTTCATAAGACATTAAAAATTATCATTAATAAATTTTTATTTAAAATATCCCTTATTTTATCAAATGTATGCAACAGCTTTCTGAACCGTCCTGTTATAGATAGATAGACAGATATAATTTATTGATGCTAGAGATACAAAAGTACTTACACAAGTCAAAAGAACAACACAGTAGTATGTAAACAAACTGAGACATGAAAATAATTTTAATAAATAACAATATATAGGAGAATGTTAAATTATAATTTTTTTTTTTTAATAGTAAAATATATATACATATAAATATACAATGTATTATTTAAATAAGACTTAAATTACTATTTAAAAATTCTAAATCACTATAAAATGCCTTTGACAGGAGAATTTTTTTTATTCTACATTTAAATTCCTTTTCGGGTATTGCTCTTATAGTTTGAGGCGATACATTAAAGTATTTAAGACAATAACAAGCTAACCGTTATACTCTTTGCCGATTTACTGCACTTTTTATATAATTGATGCACATTCTATAGGATACTCTTCGCAATTTTTTGTAAATAATATTAGTTTCATACATTTTTAGTTTCATTACAAAACATAAAAAAAATGTATGTGAAAAAAAATTATCACTTTTTTATTTATTGATTGATTTTGTTCAAAAACAAGGGTTCTTGCTCTAGCTAACACTAATTTACTGTACAAATTTCAATGCAATCGGACTTTTCGTTCTTAAGTTATCGTGCTTACAAGAAACGTGACGGACGGACGGACAGACAGACGGACGGACGGACATTTTGAAAGTTGTTCAGAATTCGATCAACACAGTGATATGAACATTTTTTCTCTACGAGCAATATTACCGGTTTTAGAAATGTGCCGATCGAATGCAATATACTCTTCGCATTGTATTTGCGAAGAGTACAATAACTGGTTCCATCCCTAGTTTTATTGAGTCTCAAATAATTTATGTTCAGGTTATTCGCATTTCTTGTAAAGTGCGAGTGTATTTGACCTCGCCTTGGATGTAACGCTTCATTAGCTTTGATGTATAAAAGACACTGTAGTATATAGACCGATGGTAATGTCATTATGTTTAATTTTGTAAAAGCATTTTTACAATCTTGCCTGAATTTTAACCCACCAATCATTCGTACAGGCCCTTCTTTGTACTCTAAAAACATTGTCACAAGAAGCAGCATGCCCCGTACAAGAATGCCATACGATATCACCCAGTGGATAAGTCTATGATAAGCAGTAAGAAGAATTTGTAAGCAAGTATATATTTTTAGATATTTTGCTACAAATATAAGTGGTATTGTGGTATGATCCCACGTTAATTTAGAATCTAGGTATAGACCTAAAAATTTAACGTAGTCAGGGTTGTTGAAATTATATATATTTCGCAGTGAAAAAATCATTGTTTCTGTTTTTGTGGTGTTTAAACTCAATTTATTGGAAACAAACCAGTTTTGAGTAACTGCTTGTGTTAGATTGACCTCGTCTAACAACACTGACAGGTCCGAGTTACAATCAGTTATGTTACAGTCGTCAGCAAACAATATTAAGGGCGAATCTATTATACCATTTGGAAGGTCATTTATAAATATCAAAAATAGAGTGGGGCCCAAAACTGAGCCTTGTGGGACTCCCGACTCAATGTTAAGTAGGTCAGACTTCAATCCATTATAGAGGACGTATTGGCTTCTTTCACTAAGGTAGGATTCTAACAAAAGTTTGCTACTGTTAGAAAAAGGTATATACTACAAGACATTTTCTGCTTTTAACCCCTGACGCAAAAGCAGGGGTGTCATATATAAGTGTGAAGTCTGTCTGTGTGTGTGTCTGCCTGTGGATGGAGCTCCAAGACAACTGAATCGATTTCAAAGCTGCTATTTGCGAGATGGTTCTTAGCCATGTTATGTGCAAACCCAGTAAACTGTTTCAAAGTTCTTCAGGTTTTATATCAGGGCAGGTTTTTTAATTTTTAATTTAATTCAATTCATATGCTTGTGTGGGTTAATTACCCTTTATTTTACTCTAGAAGTAATTGGAAAAGTAATTAAGAATGTTAACTACTCAGTTCTGTTTATAGAACTAATATTCTCCCACCTATGCTGACTGCCTTATATCAGAAACTGCCAATCTCAACACTTTTCACTAATTGGCATTAGTTACATACTTTAAATAAAATAAAATTGTATTTTACAAAATCCACCAATTCAAAACTCGTTCAATTTCTAAGAATACAATGACAATTTAAATAATTTGCCCCTGTAATAAAACCATTAGCAATTTTCGTTGTGCCACTGTGAGACGTTTTATTCATATATTCATTTATAATCCGAGTAAGTATATTTTATTATTCAACAATTTTGGTTAAACAAAGCTAGTTACTGATAACAATAAACAACATTTTCTTCTATAATGTAGATTGTTTTTTAATGTTAAGTCTTTTCGGTGAATCTACTTCCTTGTTATTAAATTGCAAAATGTGTTAACTATATTTAAACAGTTTAATACCTTTTTCAATTTTTTGAGTTTGAACAGGTTTGAAAAGTGCTGCCAATTCTTTCTGCTCTTTTAATTTCTTCTCCTTTTCTAACTTTTTCAAATCTTCCTTCTGTGGATGGTGGCCTCCAGTTTTAACTTGTTTTTCAACTTGTTGTATGAACTTTTGTTGCTTAGCACCTTTTTTATTTTTTAGACCAAATGTTTTGTCCTTAAAACACAGTAAATAAGACAAAGAAATAAGAAATATTTTCATATCCTCACCTCTATAACCTTTTCTTTCTTTTTTTGCTCCGTTTTCTTACTAGGAGCAGCAGCAGCAGCAGCAGGTTTGGGTTTAGGCGGCATAACGTCTGTAACTGGAGAATCAGGAAATAATTTAAATAAATAATGTTAACTTATAAACCGCTAAAAATTAAGAAAGTTATTCCACATGGAACGATCTTCCAGACTTTCCACGGTTAGCAACGTTTGACAGCATACTGACAAATTCCATTCATTTTTGAATTTTGACAGACCAATTACAGTGCTGACAGTATTAAGAAAGTGAAATGAAATAAAGAATAATAAATAACTAATAATAAAACAGGATTAAATTATGAAGTACTAAAGTTTCTAAAGGGATATTAGTGAAAATAGCATTTATTTTGATAAAATAAAGTACTATTTTTTGTATTTTTTATTTCTGTTTCGTTCAATATTGGCACCCCTATCATCACAAAAACAATCGAAATATAAAATGGCCGTTGACGTTCCTATCGAGTCATATGTCAAACAAATATAAAATAATCAAGAAAATTACAAAAATCACATTAAGTACAACGTAATTATATTAGTGTTAATTTATATGTAATAACAGTGTATAGAACCCTAGAAGTAATGGTTACGGAGTGATTAAGAGCCCTTTAAATTAAGAAAATGATTGTGCAAGAGCCAGTTCAGGTAATTTATATCTAACCTCAATCAAATCAATTAACTCCTCAAATTAATTAATATATATTATTCTAGGCTGCCATTTGGCATTGTTTAAACCATTACGACTATACTGATGCCGTATTCTTGTCAGAGCGTTTATATGCAGAAGGTAAGCACACTAATTTTTTACAAACAATTATTGATTATAAAAATTTTTGTTCTAGTAAAAACTGATGAGAGCTTATTCTTACTTGCCACTGCCTACTTTAGAAGTGGCCAAAAGGATCATGCTTACCACACTTTGAAAGATAGAACTGGAGCTTCATCACAGTGTAGATATTTATTTGGAATTTGTGCATATGAACTTGAAAAGTAAGTGCTATTAGACTCTGTAATAAATTGTGAACTGCTAAAAATATTGTTTATCTTGCAACATGTTTCTTTCCATATTTATTTGCATGATGCCTAGTATAATCCCCTATTAGCAAGTTAGTAGAAGCCATTAAAACCTTGTGAAGACCTTCACTGAAGTTAAATTTGATTTTCTAGATATAGTGAAGCAGAGGCAGCTCTTTTGGAAAACAACTTGACAGGCAACAGCTTAGATGATGTAACAGAAGAATTTGGTGATCAAGCTTCATTTGCCCTCGCCCTCTTAGGAAAAATAGCTGCCAAAACAGAACGGAAAACCAGAGCCGTTGAGGCCTGGAAGAAGGCTCTCAAATTAAATCCATTTCTCTGGTCAAGTTTTGAGAACCTGTGCAAAATAGGCGACAAACCTAGTCCTCAGAATATTTTCCAAATAAATAGTTTGGAGAATTTGTCTATGTGCCATGGTAGCAGTATAAATAATATAGAAAGTGTAATAATTACAAACGACACCCCTAGCCAAGATAACCAGGAGGTGTACATCACTACACCTCAACAAATTTTGACTAATTTTAATCCCAACATGAATACAAATGCTAAGCAACTATGTACGCCAGAAGAGAGTCCTCTTGCGTTTCCACTGAGCATGTCTGGTGTCAGGCCTTTGCCAATTCCACGGTGCAAAATACTGAAGGCTAGATTGGAATCAGCCACCCCCGTAAGTATTCAAATAGTGAAAATATTAGTCTTAGAACCTCTTAATAAACTAATAGGTTATAGTTTATTTGAAATATAAGCCTCTTTGGTATATTCATCAATGAATATAGTTCTTTAGCAAATAACTTATTAATCAATGATACTATCAAATAAATATTAGATGATTATCATCGAATTTGATGATGAAAACCTGTGAAAGTGAGACAATTTTTTAGTGACAATGTCCGAATCATTTAGGGCCGGTTTATCAGTGCGCGGTTATGTACTTTAGCCGTTGGTCAAGTATTAGTTGTCGGTCATATTAACGTCAAAGTGTTTATTCATGTTTCGGTTAACCCAAACCATAACATAAAGTCACGGCTATTTTAACAGACGCTTTTTTGCCTGTTAAGAAAATAACTGGAGGTTACAATGTTGATATATACAAAGTAAGGTTATATAAACAGTATGTTCGTGTGTGTAAATTTAAAACTTGTTAAATGCATTTTGAAGAAATCGAAATTAGTGATTGTTTTCAATTTTTATTGTTTTTAAATAAAAACATACTAATAATAGAAATTCAAAAAGAAACATACATCCAAGTAATAATAGTCAATTTTAATATTATAGAGATTAAGATATAATTTAAATTTGCTTAAGAAATATGTTTAGTGGAGGCGCTAAAATTGTGGAATCAAATTAAAGTTTCAGAAAATGCTAAAATTTCTATAAAATTATTGTATTTAAATAAACACACAGATTATGTAAAACTCCAACTGGCGATAGACATAATTTATACAAAACAGAATGCGGGCTCTGTTCTTCTGTTAATATGGTCCTCTTGGCACTTGTACAGTTTTTTAATTCCGATTTTCCTATTCTTCGGCTAGCTGTTGATCTCGATGCTGTATGAAACGGATTTTCTCTCAAATAGCCAAGGAGCACTTCATCTTGAACGAGATTTGAACTTCTCGATCATCGTGAACAGCTCTATAATAAACTCCTATCTACATAATAACTTCTTACGTATTAGTAAATCCATCATTGTTATACTTCGTTCGGAAAAACTGAAATTTGCCGATCTTTTTAGTTTTTTATCGCTATTAGCCATTATGACAAACGGAGTACCCACAGACGTCATATATACAAAAAAAACGAAAATATTGGGTTAGAAATGACTAATTTACGTTATTGCCTATTCACAAATATCCATTTCTTTAGGTGGTTTATCACGTCTACATTTAAATTTATTTTTAGTTACGGAACTTAAAAATGTATTTCTACTCACAAAATAACTTACTATAAGAATTATTTTTCACCTTTTTAAATAATTTTCTTTGAAAAATACATGAAACACAACAGAAACCGGTACTTACTCTTTAAATATACTACTAATTAGTAATTCCTGCAACATTGTCTATATACAATCTGACTAGAACGCCGCTGCCAAATTTACGTTTGATATAGCTGACGGCTTTCTAACTGCCAGTTGACTGAAGGCAGGATAAACACTTTTTAATTTAACAGTGACTTTAACAGCCATATATAGTTGACTGGCAGCTGTGTAACGGTAACATTTAACCCTGCACTGATAAACCTGCCCTTAATCATTCAGCCACTGTACCTAACTTCGTAATTCTGGAGAATAATGGGGCATTGGAATTTTTGCATAATTATTTCAGGATACACTAATTTGGGGTCGTAGAATACGAATCTGAAGTCGGTTTTCAATGCAAACGCACAATTTTTTAAAAAAGAATGTTTAAATTTTCCACCATAACTTTTTGTCAGTGAAAACTCTAAAAATACCTCGAAGTCTTATAACGTATTTTTTCTAAAATCTGGTTGTGTACATCTAACTTTAATTTTTGTGACATTGTCAGTTAGTTGTCAGAATTCATTGCAAGTGTGCCAAAACTAATATATCCCATATAAGTGATTTAGTTAAAGCTGAAATTATTGCTAACGCAGAAGATGGATGAATGGTCAATGAGACAAATTGCACTGCGTTATAATAACAAAAATTCTGTGTTTAACATTTTAAAAAAGGGGGGAATAAACGGTACGATTAGTAGAAATACCGGATCAGGGCAACGAAGGATACAACTTAACAGCAAGATTTGCAATTGGTAAATAAATTAGTAGAAAATCCATTTCACTCTGTAATTCAGGCTGCTGAAGAAACGAATTTTCCTGAATCGAGTAGGACTGGTCGCCGGCAAGTAAGAGAATCGGAGCTACGCTGTCATCCAGCAGCACAGAAATACCTACCTAAAGTTGAACATAAAGAAGCTCGACTAGGATTTGCGCTTGAATCATTTAGTGCATGATGTAAATTCTCTCTCTCTCCCCCCCCCCCCCTCTCTCACTCCCCCCCCCCCCCTCTCAATGTTTCGTTTGCGGAATTTTGAGGCTGGTCAAGGTCGTCCATTGAAAGTCGGTAGGTGGTATCCGCGAAGGGCGAGAGACATTTGTTCTCTTTTTGCAATTTATTTTCAATTGCAAAAACATAACAAATGCTCCTTGCTCTTCTCGGCTTACTTGCCTACTGATTTTCAATGGACGACCTTGACCTGCCTCAAAATTTTGCAAACAAAACAATGTTCCGCAGTTGAAAATTATTCATGTTCCACTGTTCAAAATTACTCCTAAATACAACAAATTTGCATAAATGCACCTCTCTTATATACTTTTTACCCACCCAGCATCCCTATTCGCTCCATGATCACCTAAGATTGTAGGACTATTGGACATTTGCACATTACTGCATTATTCAAAATCTACTTCTAAGAGTGTATACTAGATGTTACACAAAAAAATATCAAAATACGATAAATGGATGTCGTAAAGGTTGACCAAGATATAATTTAAATAAACATGCTTAGCCAAAACCAAAAATAATTTTGTTCAATACTTTAGACACACCTTTTGAAAGTGTGCAGCGCATATACGCATTAGTTTAACAATTTGTTTACTTTTCATTTCCTAATTTATATAGAGTTTTAGTAAATAATATACATTTTTTCGTTATAAAAAAGCAATTTCTTTACAGTGCATAAAAGGTGAATTGTTCTGAAAAGCACTTATATTGTGAACACGAGATATGAATTGGCCAAAATCGAGGTGTTTTTAGTGTTTACACTGACAAATAGTTTGTGTTATGGTGGAAAATTTCAACATTTTTTTTTAAAGTATGCATTTGCATTAAAAGCCAACTTCAGATTCGTGCTCTACGACCCCAAATTAGCGTACCCTGGAAAAGTTACACGAAAAATCCAATGCCCCATTATTCTCCAGAATTACCCTAACTTATTTTATTGTTTGTAATTCATATTCAGAATTGAGCAGATTTAAACAGAGAAAGCAAATATAGGTGCCGTCCTAGGTCTTCTATTTTCATAAGTCCCACTTTGAAAGTTCCATAGATCAGATGATAGTAAATATTATAAAACGGATGAACAAAATTATTGAAGATGTAAATTCAACGACTTCAGAATAGATAGACAAAGAATGTTCTTGGTTTGTTTGATTTTGAGTTGTTTGAAATGTAAATATTGGAAACTCAGTGTGCTATTGGCCAGACACGTGTTGAGGTACTTGAGGTCCTTGTTCGACGTGCGATGTTTATGACAGTTGGCCGCCATTAGCTATTTTATGTGTTTCTTCATAATAACCAATGCTCAGAAAAACGATGAAGCGGTGAAATATTAATTATTGCCAGCTACAATGTATTTTTGGTAACAAATTTAACCTAAAAACGGTAATGGTTCTTACAAAAACATATAATACATGTTAGCATTTGGAGGGTTTCTACCCCAAATAAGACTAAAAACCACAATATAGTAGAATTTGTTGCCATGCGTACTACATAGACAACGGTATATTCTATTCTGCTTGAGGTGCATCTTGGCTGGCGCCACTGGCTTGGTTGTGTTCGGGTGAGGCACGATCGTCCAATAGTTAAGTGATGTCATTAAGAAAGAGGCCCCTGAAGGGTAGAGGGATTTATTACTAACATACATATCTAACAAATAAAAAGACAATTTTGAATCAAACAAATGCTGTCCTGTTCTGTTTAATATGTGTAGCATGTTTATGTGTTTATTTTCATAATAATTAAATATAAAAACCCAATTAACACTGGCAAGAAAACACATTTTTCCCAGTAAAATAAACCATTTTAGATAATATTGAAGACAAAGTTAAGGATTACTAACGTATTATACTATGTACTGACAATTATCTAAAGACATAGTTGATTTTTTACAATCGCAAAGTTGCAAACATTCGACCCTGACGAGTGTCAACATTAAGCCCCCTATTCACTATACTGCATGAAGTCCATCGAACTGGCAGGACGTCGCTCACACACTACTCTGCAAACAGTCCACCATCAGTGTTTTTGCCTTTCTCATGACGGTTCTCTTTGAAAATGCCTAACCTACACTGTCATTCCAAAAAAAGAAAATAGTTATTTTACTGTATAACTGATATACTAAGTCGTGTTATTTAAGAAAATGTTAAATTTTTAAATTGATTTCTAGCAATGTTGCGATGCCAAAACTGCTGTGCATTAATTTTTACTGTAACAGTGTTGAAGATACCACGAATAACACAACGCGCTCTCAGAATAACGAAAATTGAAGAAATTTTGAGGATTCATAAAAAATAAAGAATTTTTAAATATTAATTTCAAAGGGTTAGAATATCCTATTAAAATAGAGAATAATGGAAAATATTTAAAAAAACACATTTTCCAGACTAATTTATATGTAAGAAACCTGCACACTAAATTTTGAGTTTGGTTGAAATTTCCACCGAGACTGCTTACGATCTAATCATTGGCGCAACTAGAGAATTTTTCTGGGGGTATCCAGGCCCCTTGTGTTTGAAACGCAAAGTTTAGTGGAGGCTCCTGCATAAGATACTTAGGTGTTCTGTGGATATATGTGTACAGGGGACGGTTGTCATTTCAAGGTCATTTAATGACCTTTATCTTGACAAAAAGAAGTCATTGTGCTCTGGCAACGCTGGCCAAAAGGCGAACCAGCCATTGAACTTTCGATGCTCGGAGCCACCCCCTGGAATTAAAACAATTTAAACATAATTACGATTGATTCGTTGTCGACTCCCTAAATCTTAACCTTCAACACCTAATTTTGCCTAATCGAAACAAATCGCTCCGAATATGCTATTATTTTCTTATACACTCACTCCGGCATGAACGATAGAACGAAAGAGATATAGCAGTCAAGTCAGCCAGCAGACAGGCGCAGACTCGAGACTCGCACGCTAACGCACATAGTTTAAAAACAAAACGGCTGAGCTGGCACTCCCCGACATTACCGTTTTAATCGACGGGCGAAAATGTTTGACTTCACTTATGTCAAATTGGTATATAGAAGTCGGGGATGGATTCCGAATAATTTAGTGATACATTAGTCGATAAATTTGTTTTTTTGCTAATTTTTTTCTTTCCTCTGGGGTGGGCCGTGGCTACTTTGGGGTGGGCCCGGCCCACCCTGCTCCCCCCCTAGTTGCGCCAATGGATCTAATGGTTATAATTTTGTATGTGAAACTATCAAACAGACATAAGACTGTTTTTAAATTACTACGAAGTCGTTTTATATTTTAGATACGAACATAGTCATATTCATCATATAGTATATAGTAATGATCGACTGGCCAATGGCGTGTTCACACTGTTCACGTGACTCAGTTGTGGTTTCATGTGACTGTATTGTCATTTTCCATGCTTTAAACCAGGGGCGGTTTCTCCATTAGGTCATTTGGTCAATGACCTCCCGAGACAATCTTTACAATATGTCAAAATTATGTAATATATTAATTCAATCGTAATTTCATATTTTCGTTCCATAATTCAGTGCGTTAATCTTGATTATCCTCTCGTATTCTGTATTCACGTATATCATATGCAATCCGCGGCGCGCGCCATAAACATTATTTTAAATTATATGTACACAGCGACGATTCCACGAAGAAAGTCGAGTTCGGCCGGGTCAACATTAGCCCATGCCCTCATGCTTTTAAATACGCCCGAGTGGTAAAGGCAAATGCCAACGAGCCAGAGAGAGAAAAATATATTGGAACTTTGCTCATGTTAAACAAGGAAGCATCACGTCCTATGTCGGTATTTGCGGTCAACAGCCGGGCCAGCATTTCGACCAAGAACAATCTGAGCGTCGCAATATACCTATCTTTTACTATCACAATATATACATAGTTAAGGATAGAGATGATGGGAAGTCAGGCGCCGCGCCGTGCATGATTTAATTCGTACAGTTTCAGTTTTAAGTTTTGCAATATTGCAATTGACAGTTGATGCTTAACCTACATAAAGTTATTTACAACAGGTGTTTTCGAGGGTGTTTTATATATCTTTAATTAACTATGTCCGGGATAGTGCAAATAATTAAAGAACTAAAAACTAGTAATGGTTTAAATTTTGAGAAACGTTTAGAGATTAAAGGAAATGGTCGTCCAATGCCAGAACTTCAAATTAGACAAACCAGCAAGGACAAAAATAAAGAAGTGCATCGTAATTTTCGTACATCCATGTACAATTTATCAGAGTGGATTTGTGGATGTGAAGTGACTAATGCGTTTTACTGTTTTGTATGTGTACTTTTTTCAAATGATTCATTGTGGTGTAAAAACGGTGTTACAGATTTAAAACATTTAAAAGAAAAAATTAAAAAACATTCCCTATCAGCAGACCACATGAAAAATTCAATGAATTATGCTACAATCGGGCGTGTAGATATTCGATCACAGTTAGACAATGCTTATAGGAAATCGATAGAAAATTTTAACGAAAATGTAATAAAAAATAGGTACGTTTTGAATAAAGTAATAGACTGTGTTAAATTCTGCGGTGCATTTGAATTAGCATTAAGAGGACACGACGAGAAACAGTCATCTGAAAATCCAGGAGTATTTCGTGGACTGATAGACTTTGTTTCAGAGTTAGACTCAATTTTTAAAGAATATTTAGAGAAGAGTACTGTTTTCAAGGGTACATCTAAAATCATACAAAATGATTTACTCGAGTCGATGCTAGCAGTCGCCCAAGAAAAAATTAAATTGGAAATTCAATCAGCTGATTTTATCGCCGTGCAAGTAGATGAAACTACCGATAGCTCAACAAAAACTCAAATGGTTTTTGTAATACGTTATGTTTTAAGCGGCATTGTTCATGAAAGGTTTCTAAAGTTTATAATTCCTACAGGCACCACAGCTGAACAATTGGCAAATGTTATACTTAGAGAATTAGAAATTTTAGAAATAAATAAAACACCGGAAAAATTAATTGCACAAAGTTACGATGGAGCCTCCACTATGAGTGGAAGGTTAGGAGGCGTGCAAATCAAAATTAAAGAGAAATATCCGGCAGCTAATTTTATTCACTGTTATGCTCATCAATTTAATTTAATTTTGCAAAAAGCAGCGAGCCAAGATAAAAACATAAAAATTTTTTTCGCCAATTTACATGGTTTCTCAACATTTTTTAGCCGATCTGCGAAGCGCACAGCAGTTCTTGATCAATTCGTTAAAGTTCGATTACCTAGAGCTGCGCCGACAAGATGGAATTTTAACACGCGTTGTGTAGAAGTAGTATTTTTATATCAGTCCGATATCCTAGCTTCACTAGAGAAAATAATAGACACTGATGATGATTCTAATACCATTAATCAGGCCATTGGTTTAAAAAATTTCTTACAAAACGATAATTTTTTGTACTGGTTGAACTTTTTTCATCTGATAATGCCCAGTTGTGAACTTCTGTTTAATAAACTTCAAAATCGTAACATTGATGTTATATCAGTTAAAAATTCTATAGCTGCTTTTAAAACCTCGATCCAAAAATTAAGAAATGATATTCTAAACGAAATGGAAGAAGGTTCCTTGCAGACACCTACATCTTCCACTGCCAGTGACAACAGAAAAAGACCAAGAAAGGCAAGAAATGAAGATTCTAAACGTCGTATTTCTCTGGAAGTGTGCGATATAATAATTTCGGAAGTTAATGACCGTTTCAGCTTCAGTGACCATTTAATAATAGCGCAACTATTTTATAGTGATAAGTTTGAAGAGTATAAAACAAGTTTTCCGGAAGATGTTTTAAAATTGATCAAAACAGACTTTCCGTTCATTAATAGTTTAAAATTAAAAACTGAATTAGAAGTAATTTACGGGCGAGATGATTTTCGTCAGAGTGCTGGAGCTATAGCAATTCTCCAACTATTTATAAACAATAACCTTTGTAACACATTTTCGGAAAGTGTCAAATTACTTAATGTATTGTGCACATTGCCCATGACGACAGTAGAGAGTGAGCGATGCTTCTCTACATTGAAGAGAATAAAAACATTTTTACGAAATACCATGGGGCAAGAAAGACTGTCCGCGTTGGCTATGCTAACCATAGAGAGGTCGTTTATTAAAAACATTCCAAATTTTAACGAACTCGTAATTGACCACTTTGCCAATGCTAAAGAGAGAAGAATAGACCTAAAGTTAAAAACCGTTTAAATTAAAGGCAAGTACTGTACTGTTGTATTACATATCAAAAACGTTTTATTTTAAGAGGTTGCATGCATTAAATTTTTCCCTGTAATGTCCTCCCACACCTAAAACCCACGAGCCGCCCCTGCTTTAAACTACCTTTCGGTCATATTTTTAAAACTGCCCCTTCTTATATTTACCCCAATCTCTTGTAAAATTCATCTTTAAATTTTATTAGAGTAAGAGACGTTCACTCTCGTACTTTTGCTAACAGGCTAACATTGACATTTGATGGTGCAAACATTGCGTCATATTTTTATTCATGAATTGTATCGAGGTCTGTTACGACTGTCACTTTTTGGAGTGTATTATTTATGTTTATGGGCCGTAGTGAGACCGTATTGACTATTGATATAACTCCTGTGTAACGGTGTTTTGCTCTGGGTAGCTGGAGTCGGAGATTAGTTCAGGATCCAGATTAGTTTAATAAGACAACCCAATCAAAATTAACAATTTTATTATCTTCAACAGGTAAAATATGCAGGTTTACATAATATACGATAGTTACAGGTTATCGGTTTTCAGGTCCGTATCTTTTACGGTTATTGGTAATCAGGTGACATTTAAATCGTATGAATGAGAGAGACGACGAGAGTGTAATGCAGTGATGCGACGAGTAGGGGTTTTGGCGGCGGAAACGGCGGCGGGCTAATAACCGTCAACCCGAGCAAGCTATCGGCTCAACTCGCCGGGTCACTCCTCTGTTAATTTATATTTGCTCCGTGTCGGTTTCGTCGGGACGACGGGACATCGCTGGACTAAATAACATTTGGCACAAGGTCCGTTCTTCGGTTCAACGCGCCGTAGAACTTTTCTAGGTCAAGATATATTCGCTCCGGAGAGTCACGTCACTTGGTGCATAAATCAGCAAAGTGTCTTCGGCTCAGCGCGCCATCGGCAGTTTACGGAGAGATGTACCCAGTGCTCTTCTCGATCCGCGGCTGGGCTTTTATACACGAAACTATCCCTCCTTTTTGAGACGGTCGGAGTCGGGCGGTGTGCAAATTTAGTATATCGAGTATGAATCGCCGTCGTGTGGCAAATGTGCACACGGCACTACACTGAAACTTCTTAGTAATGAGGTATGACTTTAGGATGCTTCATTACACTCCCCTCGTTCGTCGGGTGAAAAAAATTGACATCAGGAACAATTTTTAAACATTTCAAAACAACTCTAACCTATTAAACATTTTTATCCAAATAACGAAAACATGGTAAAATTTTGTAAACACCCTGTATAAACATGTGAATATACAATTTTTAAACATTTTAAAACAACTCTAACCTATTACACATTTTTATCCAACTAACGAAAACATGGTAAAATTTCGTAAACACCCTGTATAAACATGTGAATATAAAATTTGAAGTTTTGTCAACAGGAATCTATCTGTAAAACAACGGTAGAGATAACAGGGAAAATAAAATGTACTATGCAAAAAATAACTAAACTAGGTATGGCATAAATCGAAATAAATCGTAAGAAAACATTGGTATAAAAGATAAAACAAATGGATTCTAAAGCATAATTAACAAAATTTACACATCGGAAAATAACATAACATAACAAATTCCGTTTAATAAGTTTTTCGCTCACTCGTTTGCCGCGCACTTAGACGTTCCCGCGCACTCGTGGGGTTGCGTTAGCGGACGTCTGCGGCATGGGTGTTGGCGTACAGGGGTTGATGACGGTCAGGGCGGTGATTCCCTGAATGCGGGTGGTTGTTCCGTCGCTGCTGCGGTGTCTGAACTTCCGTCTCCGTTTTGGTATTTTAGAGTCCTCTACCTGAAACAAGGCCCTAAGGCAGGGAATTGACCTACCTGGGGTCGGTGGTTTTGGAGGGCTGGGGCTTTCTCCAAATAACTCCCTGAACTTCACTTCCATTGACCTGGACAGTGGAGACATCATTTGTAGCCCAGGGGACGGTATCGGGGACGGCACATATTTGACTGGCGGTGAGGGGGACGGCTCAGCTCTGGAGGTTGAGGGACACCTCGGGGACGGCAGCAGGGATGGCATGTCTAACCTCGGCGGCGACGATGGTATTCTGGTATTCTGGAATTCTGGTATTCTGGTATTCTGGTATTCTGGTATCCTGGTATTCTGGTATTCTGGTATTCTGGTATCCTGGTTTTAAATTTGAGTATATTCGGTATAACTTCTGTTCCGGAGTGATATTTTTAAGCCTCCGCAGTAGAGTTTGGATTGCTACTAAATAATCTTTTATATTTTCGTTGTCTTTTTGTACACGGAGCCTTGCTTCGTCTTCCAACTTTAAATGGTAATCTAAGGGTGCGTAAAATGCTGTTAACTTTGTGACAAATTGATCCCACGTATTGCAGGACGTTTTATTATTTCTGTACCATAATAATGCATCGCCTTGTAGTAGTTCGGGTAGGGCTCGTAGCATTTGTTCATCATTAAAATTGTATCCAGACTGTAGCTCTTCTACACGTTCTAGAAATGAGAAAACGTCTTTTCTGCCGTCGAAACGAACGTTCCATTTGCGAACTTCAGTTAAAACCGTACCCATGGGTGTTGGTATAATGTATGACATGTCTGGTATTGTAGGATTTATTTGGGTGGGCGTGGCATCAACTTTCTTGGCTGCCTCGCTACGTAAATAACTTTTTAGTCTACTTCGGAGTTCTTCCACTGTTCCAGTTGTAATTGCGCCGTACTTGGATAATTCTACTAGCAGTTCATCTTTCTTTAATTTATATATCCATCCTACTGTGGTATCTGCGACTTCTACTCCATAAGCTCCATCTGTGTCTGACAAACTCATTTCTATGGCTTGGAATATTTTGTGTCTCCCTCTTAGTATAAATGTATCCTTTTGGGTTGTCTGGAGTAAATCTACCTTTTAAAATCTGTTTCGGGTGTTAAATTATGTTACACTCTTTCTATTTGTCTATCTCTCGTTTGTAAATGTCACTTTTTGGGTCATCCGGAATGAACTAATGTCTTAAAATCTGCTCGGGCGCCAAATTATGTAACGGTGTTTTGCTCTGGGTAGCTGGAGTCGGAGATTAGTTCAGGATCCAGATTAGTTTAATAAGACAACCCAATCAAAATTAACAATTTTATTATCTTCAACAGGTAAAATATGCAGGTTTACATAATATACGATAGTTACAGGTTATCGGTTTTCAGGTCCGTATCTTTTACGGTTATTGGTAATCAGGTGACATTTAAATCGTATGAATGAGAGAGACGACGAGAGTGTAATGCAGTGATGCGACGAGTAGGGGTTTTGGCGGCGGAAACGGCGGCGGGCTAATAACCGTCAACCCGAGCAAGCTATCGGCTCAACTCGCCGGGTCACTCCTCTGTTAATTTATATTTGCTCCGTGTCGGTTTCGTCGGGACGACGGGACATCGCTGGACTAAATAACATTTGGCACAAGGTCCGTTCTTCGGTTCAACGCGCCGTAGAACTTTTCTAGGTCAAGATATATTCGCTCCGGAGAGTCACGTCACTTGGTGCATAAATCAGCAAAGTGTCTTCGGCTCAGCGCGCCATCGGCAGTTTACGGAGAGATGTACCCAGTGCTCTTCTCGATCCGCGGCTGGGCTTTTATACACGAAACTATCCCTCCTTTTTGAGACGGTCGGAGTCGGGCGGTGTGCAAATTTAGTATATCGAGTATGAATCGCCGTCGTGTGGCAAATGTGCACACGGCACTACACTGAAACTTCTTAGTAATGAGGTATGACTTTAGGATGCTTCATTACACTTGTTACTATTATCAATTTTTGGAAGCCATAATTTCATTTATGGGTCATATGGAATTCGTATTCAAAAGCAATATAACCTACTTTATGACCCTTCAATTTCAGATCCTGTCTCGTGTCAAGATCTTATTAAAGTCTTAATATTTTTAAATGATTTTACTATAACTATCTTCCTACAAGGTCATCATGAGGTCAGATTATTTTTTTAATGACCTTTATACAACTATATTCCTTAAGTGGTGTTAAGCATAAGCAATTTTATCCAAATTAGGCATATTATCTATTTTAAAACGAATTTTAATACTATTGTAATTAGTGTCTCAGTTTTATTATATGTTATTTTTACAATAATATTAACTATATTCTTTCTTTTTCTCTGTTGTTTTCGCTTAATGTTTTGACATGTTCTACACCCAGTGGGGTATTGCATTAAAAAGGAACAAATAAATGTATCTATCTATCTATCTATCATTGTAGATGATTTCAACTTCTTTACGACCTCATAACAACCTTTTAAAGACTATTTACTTTTAGCGTCTAATTAATCGTCTTATGCATACTATATAACCCTCATGCTACGTGGAATTTTGATAATCGTTAGTAAAATTCAATGATATTCTCTACCAAACCAGTTCTGAACCAGCATCTGAAGGCATCATATTTTTAGGTTTAACTCTGGATAATCGGCTAACATGGTACGCGCATGTTGACATGCTGTCATCAAAACTATCCAAAAAAATACATGCTATAAGGCAAATTAAAATCAGAATTGGTTTAACCTCAGCAATGGTCGCATACCATGCGCTATTTATTTATTTTTTTATTTTTTTATTTAAGTACAATATCCAACGGGATAAACCCAATTACAGGATAAGGTTACAAAGTGATCAGCATTAAAAAAGAATAATGCTGATAGCAATACCATTAAAATACAATTAAGCATAAGTTACAATAAATCACAACGAAAATATACAATGAGAAAAGAGAGAAAAGTGAACAATAAAATGCAGCACTACTTATTAAATGCAAAATCAATGATTTGTACAAGACTAGACAATTTCAAGAAAGATTAACAAGGATTAGATTATCCATACAGGCGTTTGATGCTGCTAGCATTACAGAATAAAATATCTAAATTTGTTTCAACTTCTGAATAACTGACAAACATGTGATATATAGGGGACCTTTTATATATATTAGTATGATGATTTCTTGTACAAAATAGTCGTTTCTGGCGAGAATTAATTCTGGGTACATGAAACTCTAACATCTCTAGTAATGCTACACAGTTAGTTATGTTGTTGACTATTTTGTACAAGAAAACAACGGCGTGCATGTTGCGGCGTTGTAACAAGCTGTTCATTTCAAATCTGGCATAGAAAATTTCCTGTGGGGTGCCTCTTTGGGGATATTGATTATTATCTAACTGATACGTTGCTAGCTTAAAGAATTTTCGCTGAACTCGCTCAATATTAATAATGTGGGTGTTATATATGGGATTCCAGACTACTGAACCATATTCTAGCTGTGATCTTACGAAAGTAGTGAAAAGTAACTTCAGGGTATTAATGTTGTTAAAGTCCTTCATATTACGCACGATAAAACCGAGATTCTTATAAGCTTTAGATATTATTGAATTGATATAAGGGACAAAGGTAAACTGATGGTCAAATATTATACCTAGATCTTTAATGGTATTCGGACTTGGAAGGATTTTGGTATCGATGTTATATTCGTATGATATTACATTATAAATAAATAAATAAATAAATAAACATTTATTGCCAGAAAAAAAACAAATTTTTACAGACAAAAGGTGGAAGATACCGCATAGCGTGTTTTCACTTACACCTAATTTACATTTACTTAATATTAATATATAATAGGACAGTTAAAAGAACAATAATAAATAAAATAGTATATATTATTATAGCGTCGAATAATAAAACATTACAACATTCACTGGCTGTCACATAAGAAGTCTTTGACCTGCCTTTTGAGAGTGACAGCGCTGACTGTATCATTCTGTAAGCATGTCATTTTATTAAAAATATGAGCTGCCTGATAACTAAAACTGTTTTTAAAAAACTCTGTCTTGTGCTGGGGAATAGACAGCATGTTGTTGTTTCTAACTTCTACATTATGCAATTCTCTACGACGTATCATTAGTTCTCGTAGGTATGTCGGACTATTAGTTTTCAATATTTTATGTATCAGGCAGCTCAGATGTAAAAGTCTTCTCTGTTCCATTGTAAGCCAACACGATGCTCTGATATGTTGACTGGTATGCTCTCGCCTTGGTAAAGACATCACAAATCTTATGCAAGAATTCTGTATTTTTTGTAATCTATATGTATTAAAACCTGTTAAGTAAGGTCCATAGACGACATCCATGTAATTGGCAATGGATAGTACAATCATGTCAGATAACATCAACTTTGTTGATATTGGTAGGCTATCCCGAAATTCATAAATACTTTTTAATTTGAAGAAACTTGATTGGCAAACCTTACTGACATGTTTATCAAAGTTTAACTTTTTGTCCATAATCAATCCCAAATTCGAGACAGATTCTTTCCATTCAATTATATTGTTGTTCAGTTTAATATTGAAATTATTAGTGTCGAAACCAGACCGACTAAACATAATTGCCTGAGATTTTATAGGATTTATCACCAATGAATTATCTGTGGCCCATTGATACACATGTTGTAAATCTTGATTTAAATGTAAGTTTGCTAAATTAATGGATTCTAATATATCTGCCGAAAAGTTAAGATAAATCTGTAGATCGTCAGCATACATGTGTACTGAGCAATTTTGAATTACTGAGCAGATGTCTGCTGTATAGATTGAAAATAGTAGCGGCCCAAGAATTGACCCTTGGGGGACGCCTGTTTGGGTTATTTTAAAATCAGATAAGAATAATTCGCCTTGTTTACATAATTTGACGGCTTGCTGTCTATCTAGTAGATAGCTGGAGAACCAGTCCAATGCGACATTTGTAATTTTATAAAAAGATAGTTTTGCAAGAAGCAACTCTATATTAATTGAGCCAAACGCTTTTGACATATCAATTAAGACTAGTGGTGTGCATTGGCCATTATCAAAACCCCTTGTTATATCATCGGTAATCTTGAGAAGTGCTGTAGTACAACTAAAACCTTTCCTGAATCCCGACTGGCAAGTTGGTAAGATTTTATTATTGTTAAGATAGTCAACAACCTGACTATTTACTACTCTCTCTAATATCTTAGAAGGAGCAGGTAAGACACTGATGGGTCTCAAATCATTTATAGCTGGATTGTCTTTTTTAGGGATAGGTGTTACAAGCGCAATTTTCCATAAGTGGGGTACAGTGCCAGTTTCTAGAGAGTAATTGATTATATTTGTTAAGGGACTTAAACAATGTGGTACTGACAGCTTTAGCATTTTAGCAGAGATATTATCTGCGCCTATGGCATTACTTTTTAAATTATTTATACAGGATAAAACATCTGATGGTGTAATTAAACTGATCTTAAAAGGCTCATTAATGTTGTATTGACTCTGTAAAAAGTGGTTCAAAGTATTTGGACTGACAGCTATTTTAGGTATACTATTTAGAAAGTGGTCGTTGATCAAGTTAGGGATTTTAATTTCATTGGGTATTTCAGTATAACTTTTGTTAATGATTTTATGTTTTTATGTTCGTCCTTCCGGCAGTATGACATAACATTGCATTTAGCTGCATTAAGGTGCAGTTTGTTTTCTTTGCACCAAGAGTTTAATGTGTTTAAATTGTTCTGAAGTGTGACGCAGTCCATTTTGGTTTCAATTCTTGAAAAAAGTTTTAAATCATCTGAAGTAGTTTACGTTCAAGCCGGCCGCAATATCATTAATAAAGATTATGAACAAAAGGGGCCCTAATACAGACCCTTGTGGAACTCCAGAAGATTGAGTGAAAGTAGAAGATTTGTATCCTAGACAGTGGACATACTGGGTGCGTTGATATAGGTATGATTGGAAAAACATCAACATATTATAACTCAGACCTATCTTATTTAATTTCATAAGTAATAAACCATGATCCAGACTGTCGAATGCCTTGGAGAAGTCAGTGTAGATGACGTCTACCTGACTTCTCTCATCAAGGGCTTCACAAATGACTTGAGACTTGCAGACTAAATTAGTAATTGTTGATCGTCCTTCAATGAAACCGTGCTGCTCGGGTATAATATTGCTTCTGACATGAAATGAGAGGTAACCAGCTAGAAGAATTTCAAGTGCCTTACTGAAATTACATATTATTGTTATTGGTCTATAATTTGTGATGTCCATGTTATTATCTTTTTTATATACGGGACATACTCTGGAAATTTTCCAGGCATCTGGAAATACTTTTGTCTTAAAAATTAAGTTGAATATAATTTGCAATGGCTTAGAAAGTACAACGGCGCAATCATTTAACAGGAATGCCGGGATTAAGTCTGGACCTGCAGTTAGTTTGGGTTTGATTTGTTTTAATGCCTGTATGACTTCTTCCTCACTTACTGAGGTTATGTGTAGGGTACCGTTAGAATTATTAATAACAGACACATATTCAGTATCATATACTGTAGAATGGAGGAAGTTATTGGCAAAGAATTCTGCAAATCCGTCTACTATTTGCTGAGGACTATCCAGTCTGGTATCATTATAAGTCATTGCTGGTGGTATTGATGTATGACCTTTTTTTTCAGATATATATTCCATAGCTTAATGACATATGGTCTAATTAACTGGGGCACCTCTGATCATGTCCAGCAAATCTTTACTGTTCAAAAGATATGGTTCTATATCAGAAATAAGTCAGACAGCTGTAAACAGTGCTTTATAGAGTATAAAATAATGACTCTGCCATCTTGCATAATTTATTACAATTTGATGACTACTCTAGAAAATTGTGACAACCACAGTTACCTCACCCGCAATTGAAATGATATACATAGATACCACAGCAAAGATTAACATAAAGAAACAATTTTGGAATTGCACTCTTTAATTCTCTTCTGATATCGCTAAAACATGCACCATCGGCATTATTCAAACAAAAACTGAAAATCCATCTTATAGCCAAGGCTTATTATAGCATCAATGAATTTAATTATACAGATTTGTAATTATACTAAATTAATTACGCCTTGACTTGGTTAAATTTTTAATGTTATTTCTTATCTATGTTCAGTGTTTGTTATATACACCTTTCTGTAAGTTTTTTTAGAAATTATTTGTTATTGTTTTTATTTATTGTATTATTTGACTTGTCAAAGCACCACGGTGCATTTTATGACCAATAAAATCTATCTATCTATAATGACCTTCATACGATCTACAGTCATTGAAATTATTTTAAAAACCATCGTACAACTGATTGGGCATGTAGACTAAAAATTGTAACTCAAAAGGTTACTTGGGCTGATTACACACTTGGCCTGATTACGCAGGAGTGGGTATGCTAAACACCTCCATTTAATATATTTTTGATCACTAAAATCTGTGACAGTTGGAATTTTCTTCAGCTTTGTAAGTAATGTTCTATAATAGTTTATGTTGCAAAGAAATGTATAAATTAGACTGTAAAATACTGTAAATTAGATTAATTTGACCAGCTGAGCTACTATGCCAGTTATTACAACTGTATTGACCATATTTGATAACATTTATACTATAATGTCCTTCCTTATAGTCCTAACAAAGACCAACAAAATAGGCCTTGTATGGGTCCCAGAATAGAAAGTAAAAGATGTAAAACTCATTTTCAAAACTGAATTTTTCCATATCTGATAACCTTTTTCTTGCACTGGAAAAATTAAAAATTTGTCTCAAGTAGTATTATGTTATACATATGCAAAAAAAATGTATAGGGGGGGGGGAGGTTCTGTAACGGGAAGTTAAAAAATATCGGAAAAATCCAAGATGTAACAAGTATACTTGCTGATAACTTATTCAAAATCATTTTAATGGATTGATTTCAAGTACATTTTGTCCAATTTAATGACTGTTACTCACGTACCTTTATACCAACTTCTGGGGGACCACAAGGTTCAATATTAGGTCCCTTACTTTTTGTAATATTTGTCAATATCTCCTCTTATATTTAAACACTCAAGATTTATATTGTATGCAGATGATTTAAAACTGTTTCTCCGAATTAATACATTAAATGACACTGAGAAGTTACAAAGTGACCTTGAGGCCATTTCTACTTTTTGTAAGGACAATGACTTAGCCTCGAATGAATCAAAATACAAGATTGTAACCTATATGCAAAAAAAGATCCTATCTTATTGGCATATAGTATCAACGAGGTTCAGATTGAAAGACTGAACGAAATTAAAAAAGATCTTGATGTCTCGTTCACCAAACATTTTTCATGTAATAACCACATAATAGCTCTTACCTCTGAATGCTATGGAAAATTGGGATTTATTTTTAGATCAAGTAAAGATTTTAGTTACAACACCTGCATTATGTTGTTTAATTCATATGTACGCTCTAAACTTGAATATTATTGTATTACATGGACTCCAACATACACTGACATGCTGGAAAGTCCAAAATATGTTTTTAAAATTTATGTATTTTAAGAAACACAAAATATGACCTTTCTTGATTCGAAGGCAATTAACAGAATTTAATGTAACTAAAGGTCGTAAAAACAAAATATTATTACTCCACAGAAACAGCAACACTCTCATTTACCCAACACATATATAATTTAATTGATGCCGGAGAAATTGTCGTTGGCATTTTCTTTGACTTAACCTGAGCCTTTGACACGCTTAACATCGAATTTGTGTCCGAAAAACTTCTAAGCCTGGGTTTACGAGGAAACGTCAACCGACTTTTAATCTCTTATCTCACTAATAAATGCTTCTATGTAAAACATGGCAATGTAAAATCAGACATGTACAAAACAAATACTGGAACTCCGCAAGGTAGCGTCCTTGGTCCGCTACTTTTTCTATTATATATCAATGACCTACCCAACAATATTACAAAGGGAAAAGTATTTATATATGCAGACGACACTTCTATAATTTTATCCGGAACAACTTCTCAAAAATTATTTGAAAATGTCAACACTACCTTACACGAATTCAGTGAATGGTGTCTACAAAATCGTCTCATTATTAACATAGAAAAAACCATTTGTGTTGAATTTGGAATGAGCCTAAAAACTGCACATAACTTCAACTTTTGTTTTCACAGCGAACATCTAAGCACTGTCAACTCAACAAAATTCTTAGGCACAATGATTGATGCGCAATTTTCATGGCATGACCACATCAATTACACAGCTAAGAGACTAAACAAAATACATTTTCTAATTAAATCTCTAAAAAATAAATTAGATACAAAATCGCTTGTATCAGTGTATTACGCTAAATTTCACTCTATAATGGCCTATAACATCGTTGTCTGGGGACTATCTACAAAGGCAAACAGAATATTTATAAAACAAAAATCTATCCTTAGATTAATTTTCAATTTAAACTATCAAACATCCTGCAGAGATATTTTTTGTGAACACAAAATTTTAACACTACTTAGTATCTACGTTTTAAAAATTTTAACCTACATACATGACAACAAAGAACTCGTTCAAACTCATGCTCAAATGCATCACTTCGATACCAGAGGCAAAAACAATTTTCAAACCATAAAACACTACCACCAATACCTACCAATATATTCAGGCACTAAATTATATAATTACTTCCAACTTGTATGAAACAATTAACATCTCTTCAATTTAAAAAAAAAACTGAAAAGATTTTTACTCGAAAATTGTTTCTATACCATTAATGAGTTCACAGAGGCACTGCACAACTTAGCAACCCTGTAATAATTTAACTATACATCCGGTTCTTACCTAGTTTTTAAATGTAATATTAGTATAATGTAGAAATGTAAATGTGTTTTAAAATATTTTTTTATACTTAATTTTATCTATTTTGTATTTTGTTTAATACTTTTGTATTATTGACCTGTCTTATCCACTGTTTCCAGTGGCCCAAAAGATTAATAAATTTTGTATTGTATTGTATTGTATTGTTTTAAAATATTATTTATATCTAACATTACACCTCTACTATTTTAAATTCACCCATCGAAATATGTTCATCGGTAGTTAATGATATAAGCTGTAATAAGATAAATCATAAAATTTCGTGTTTTTTTTGTATTCATATCTTATATTTATATGTTCACATTGTTGTTATTGTTTTTAATATTTGTTATTTATCATTGAACACGTCTCAGAATGTATCTATGTTTTGGTTATTAAACTCACGTTCACAAGAATTTTGGTACAATAATGAAGCATTTGCAGACAATTGAATATATGATACTTTAATTAATTTTTGTAACCCAAAGACGATTAAATAAAAATAAATAAATAAATAAATTTGATAGTGCTAGGCTGTAACAAAACAAAATTTGCTCTTATGGATCTAAACAATGTGTTTATATCTGAACTTGAATTCAAACATACTGAAATATCATGGTTTTAATCATCAAAGCAAGCCAAAAACTATTAATTACTTTAACAGTATTTTTTTGCATACTCATTTTTCTGAGTTCAAACTGGCAATAAGTAGGTACATTAAAATAATTTTGTATAAGATATCAGATATGTTTTTTGTGTTGTTTTAGTATTTTTGCAATTTTTTAACTTCCTGCTACAGCTCATGCTGCCTGCCATAAGAACTTCTTACATGTGTATAGTGCAACTCTAGTTGAGGTAAATTTTAATGTTTTTCTTAGGGTAAGAAAGTTATCAGATATGATCAATTTTAAAAATGAACCCTGCGCCATTTTAATTTCGATGTTACAATTATATCATAGTGTAAGAAAGTTATCGGATAGGGTCAAGAAAATATAACAATTCTGATGTATTATGAGTGATTCCCAATTTTGTATTTTTGAATGCCAGATATTAAACGAAAAAGTCATGAAAAATACATTTCTAATTTCCTTTTACTCATATCACTTTCTTACCCAGAAAAAAAACTTGTAAAATTAAATAATGTTCTTCATGAGGAGGTGCTTAGTGGAGATGAATATGTATGATATAAATAAGCCATATAAAGCACAGGGGCTTACACAGAGTTTCACACTAAAATTAATAATAATTAAAGTTCTTTATTGACTGCATTAATAAAATTAATATTTACACAATATTTAAGCAAATACATCTGATATGGACTAACTTTCATTCCTATTTCAGAGCCCACAACCGACGTTCGGCCAGTTCTTTGACAATGCTAGTGAATACATGGGCACACCCAACATGCTGTCACAACCAACGCTCACCGAATCCAACAACCACCATCAATCTCTTGCCAAAAGAATGAGAGCACAGGTTGACCAATTCATCAGTAGAAAAGAATCGATTTTCCAAAACTGCAAGCCCGTTTTCAGTCAATCCACCAACGTTCCTGTAACCAAGACACCCACTATTCCCCTTGCCATTCAACCAGGCCAAAATGTAAGGCGCAGTTCAAGATTGTTCAGTAACAGTTATTCGGTAAAAGAAAACAACAAATCTCCAAATAGAAACAAGTTTGCCACTCCTAAATCGCCATCACGGAAAACCAAACAGAGAATATCCAAGTGCAATCCGAACAAAAACTCAAGCTATTCCGATCTGAATACACGAAATAAGATAGAGAAAGAAAAGAGCGAGACGATAACTTCATCAGAAACCAAAACTGACAAAAGTGCAATATCAAATACCACGGAGAACTGCATCCAGCAGGCCATGTATATGCAAAAGCAGAGTGCCGAGGGACTCATGAGTCTACTACGAGATTTAGGGCAGGCTTACCTAGATCTGTCTCAGTTTAATTGTGCTTCAGCTATCGAACACCTCAATTCGTTACCTCCGAATCAGTTCAACACCTCATGGATATATTGTTTATTAGGTTTAGCTTATTTCGAACAGTCCGATTATGAGACGAGTGCGAAATACTTTAGTGAAGTGCACGACAAGGAACCGTATCGCTTGGAATATATGGACATTTATTCTACGGCACTATGGCACCTGCAGAGAGAAGTCGCGCTGTCAGCTTTAGCTCAAGATTTGATCAATTCAAATAAAAACTCGCCGATAACTTGGTGCGTCAGCGGCAACTGTTTCTCGTTGCATAAGGAGCACGACACAGCCATAAAGTTCTTCCAGAGAGCCGTGCAGGTCGATCCTAACTTCCCCTACGCTTACACCCTTCTCGGACACGAGTATATCACGACGGAAGAGCTGGATAAAGCAATGAGCTGTTTTAGAAATGCTATAAGGCTGGATCCTCGGCACTACAATGCTTGGTTCGGAATAGGAACTATTTACTCGAAACAAGAACGGTTTCATTTATCCGAAATGAACTATACCAAGGCTCTGTCTATAAATTCCAAGAGTTCAGTGATTCTTTGCCATATTGGAGTTGTTCAGCATGCTCTGAAAGAGTCTGAAAAAGCTCTAGCCACTTTTAACACTGCTATTTCAAATAACCCAAAAAGTCCACTGTGCAAGTTCCACAGGGGATCCACATACTTCGCTTTAGGCAGACATGCTGAGGCGTTAAAAGAACTAGAGGAATTAAAGGAAATCGTACCCAAAGAGTCATTAGTCTACTATCTAATAGGTAAAGTTCATAAGAAATTAGGTAATACAGATCTAGCTTTGATGCACTTTAGTTGGGCGACAGACTTAGATCCCAAAGGTGCAAGTAGCCAAATCAAGGAAGCTTTTGATCCGTCTATCGGGCGGAGCACCACTGAAATCGATTCGCCTCTGTCACCAGCACCAGAGGAGTACCAATCGGAGAGTAATTCTGGCCCACGAGCCGGACCGCTTAACTTCAACGGCTTGCCAGACGACAGCGAAGATAGTTTTTAAAGAGTTTTTTTATTAAGTGTACAATTATATTGGAGCAAGATATTTCGTTTAAAATAAATTTTAATATTTTATTTTTTTTATCATGTATGTTTTCAGGGATAATTTTTTAAATGACAATAATATTGTTTCATTTTAAATTTGATTTTAATTACATTCTAAAATTTTCGCTCGAAAGCTATTTCTGCTGATAATATTAAGAAAATTATTGCACTAAAATTTAAATCATTAACTACTATATTATAAAATAAACGTTAGCCAGATATACTATAACGATGTGTTCTTAAATTATAGTTTTTATTATCGATAAGGACTGATTGATGACTAACAGCGTGTACAAGATGTGAGAAATTATTTTCGATGGGAAAGCGTTCATAGTAATTTCTACAGTAACTTCTTGCCTTTCTAGCACATTCATTGAAATAAAAGTGGCAAAAGCAACCTTAGACCTTTGAACTTCTAAAACATTTGGCAAAGGATGAAGCTACAAGAACTATTGCTGGAAAAGGTTCATATTCATAAGTACGCTCTTATCAACGATTCAAATATATTGACCCCTCACTTTAACCGCGAATATCTCAGAAACGGAGGAGCAAAAAAAAATTGAAAACATAATTTCTTCATTATGAGTCTATTATAAATCAACCACTGAAATTTGAATGATTTACATTGAACACTTTCGAAGTTCTGCTAAGTTATATTGAAAAATATCCTACTTTTTAAGGAAATTTTGGCCATACCAGTTTTAAATCCATTATATCTTGGAAAATATGCATACTATGTAAATGATATTTTAGACACCGATAATGCACGACATTTTTTGTACGAGGAAATTTTTTCATATTTTTTTATTTTAAAATTTTGCATTTATTCTCAAAAACGTGACGTCATGTTTATTCGGTTATTTATCAATGTATTTAAAAAAATTTTGATCAAATAGTTAACTATATAAAATATAAGCATTTTCAGAAAATATAATTGGTATATATCAAATATTAATTTAGTTATCAAGCGTAATAGATAATATTAATGCAAACTTGCAATGATATAATCCTTTACGCTTGATAACTAAATTAGTATTTGATATATACTCTTTTTTCTGAAAATGCATATATTTTATATTATTAACTATTTTATAACAAAAAAATTGAAATACATTGGTAAATAGCCGAATAAACATGACATCACGTTTTTGAGAATAACTGCAAAATTTTAAAATAAATAAGTATGAAAAAATGTCCTCTTACAAGAAATGTCGTGCTTTGTCGATGTCTAAAATATTGTTTACATGGTAAGCATATTTTCCAAGATGTAATGGATTTAAAACTGGTATGGTCAAAATTTCCTTAAAAAAAAAGGACATTCTTCAATATAACTTAGCAGAACTTCAAAAGTAACCAATGTACATTTTTTAAATTTTAGTGTTTGATTTAGAATAGACTCATAATGAACACATAATTTTTTCAATTTTTTCTGCTCCTCCATTTCTGAGATATTCGCTGTTAAAGTGAGGGGTCAATACATTTGAATCATATATTAGTTTTTATTGTATTTGTGCAAAAATTAGTGATTTATAGGCGTCAAAATCTCTTTAATTTTGAGAAATGGAAGATAGAAGCTCATATATATAGCTTCGTGATGCTCTTTCCTGTCTTTGCAGCATCGTTTATCTACCAATTTAGTTTTAGATAGTGACATATATAATGTTGACATTTTTAGAATAAACCCTTTCTATTTATTTTTATGTCATGATTTTTTAATCTTTGTATTTTTATACGTTTTCTTAAAATTTACTTAATTTTTATCAAAGCCCATTTCCATTGTTAACTAGATTGTGACTATTGAGCTTTATTATACAATTTTTTTAAACGATTGCCATGGTTCAATTTTGAAGCGTATAAAGGAATTAGAGTGGTTAGAAATTTTTTTTATTACTCGCATCCTAGCGACTAATTTCGACGCATCTTGTATTTAAATGGTTTATCCCAAATTGTGTTAATGTACCTTCATGCAGTTTGGAATTAACCCTATCCTGCATTAGTTTCAAAATAAATGCATAATGTATTATGAAACTTGGAAAATTTAAATCATGTTTTGTTTATTTTTTTACTCTGAAAATAGACTGGTAGTTTATATTGTGTAAAGAGAATCATTTTGTATATTACTATTATGTTATCAAATAATTATTTAATGAATACTATTTAGTTATTTTTGTGTTTTTGACTGTGTAAATAAAATATTTATGGAAACATCGAGAACTTTTTATATTTGGTAATAGTCCTTCAAATTAAGAAAATTTTTTTAAAAAATCCCACAGCTATGAGACCCCCTGAAAGAAGTGAAGCATGTGGGTTGTCTAAACATAATTTTAACCCCCCCACAGTTCTAAAAAAGGATGATTTTCGAGAAATATATACGTATATATGAATTATAGCGCTTTTTCGCCTTTTTTTTGTATTTTGAAGAAAGACTGCATTTTGATGAAAAATATCAGGAGAGCCAAGTTGTACACCACAAAATTTCCTACAACTTTTGTCTATGTTTTTGTCCGAATTTCGCATAGTTTCACCGCTACAGGGCGCCAAAGGGATATATACATTAGGGTGGAGTGAAATATCTGACATTTTACTTTCTGAACGCCTATATGGTGGGCTAAGTAATATTAATTCCCTTCAAAACCTGGAGTCAATTGGATGACTTTTAGCGGTGCCCTCACCACTTTCAAAATTTGTCGCCGACTGCCGGAAACAAAGCCGATTCAATTATTTCTCCAGCGACTGTCTTTAAGTGAGTGTGCGTTTAAGATGCCAATATTCATTCAAAAATAGTTTTACAACCACATAATTGTATCTCGGTTACTTTGGTTTTTATTTGGTGAAGTTTGATATTCGAGTCTTTTTGTGAAATATGCCAAAAACTAGAAAAGATATTGACTGCCCTGTATTTGGGGCTCCGTCCGTGTTTAGGAAAAATACGTTACCTACATATGCAGATGTGATGAAAAACTATGCATATATACGTCAAACCTTAATTAATTCAGCTCAAAATAAAGCAGGACCGACTTTAAGTAACATTGCAGAGATTTTGATTTTAATTTTTAAATATTTTTCAGTGGCAAAATACCCAATAAAAGTAAGAAAATAAGACAATATCACGAAAAATTGTGAAACCTTAAGAAACCTCTAATATCCCGATTGAATGATGCTCTTAGACGAAAAGTGAAAAAATTTAGAGAAATTACAGAAACAAAACTTTTCGATATTTTGTCCTGCAAGTGCGCGAATTTTTTATTATGTAAGTGTAAAAACAAAGTGTCAATTAGAGAAAGAGAATTTCTAGTAGACCAGAGAACTGAGAGAAAAATGTTTATTGACACAATTGATGCAGTAGCTACACGAAACATTCAGTAATTCTTACGTCTTGGAAACAAGATCGCTACCTTCAACTTCTACTTCCAATGTGCTGGATATGGAACTGTCAGATAGTGAAGAGACAGATGATATTGATGGCAATTCTAATACGAAGCAAAAGGCTAGCCAAAAATTACGATGCCAACAATCTAAACAAATGCGTATTAACTTACCAAGTCTCGCACAAGCGTGCAATCGCACAGGTGTTTCTGATAGATCCGCTGCTATTATTGCGTCTGCTGTATTAAAAGATATTGGACTGGTAACCAAAGAAGAAACTTGTAAAATAATTGATAGAAGTAAGATAAGAAGAGAGAGAAAAAGACGAAACATTTTAAGAACCATAAGCATGACGAGGATTTTTTACAAGCCGTGTATTTCGATGGACGAAAAGATAATACCCTCGTTCAGCATTCAATTGGTAATAAAAATCACAGAAGTACAATTAGCGAAGAACATATTGTGATTGTTTCAGAACCCGGATCTAAATATTTTAGACATATCACTGTTCCATGTGGCACAGCAGAGGCACAATTTCCAAAAATTTGATACAGTTTCTGCAGCAACATATGGATTTGACGAATTTAGTGGCTGTTGGATGTGATGGGACCGCTGTCAATACGGGAATTCATAATGCAGTAAATAGAAACCTAGAAATGCATATTGTAAGGCCACTACAGTGGTTCATTTGTATGTTACATGCAAATGAATTACCTTTGTGTCATTTAATAAAACATTTAGATGGGGAAACTACTGGCCCTTCTGGGTTTTCTGGGGAAATCGGAAAAGCATTACAATCTTGCGAATCTATACCAGTCACAGAGTTTCAAAAGTTTACCACAGAACTTCCCGAAATTGACTTACAAATGTTAAGCACAGACCAAAAATATTTGTATAACATGAGGGTAACATGTCAAATCGTCCGCAAACTCACAATGAGATATTCATCTATATCATTGCAATATAATAAAAATAACAATGGACCCAAAACACTTCCCTGGAGGAACCCCAACATCTACTGCAAGCTCATCCGAAATTTGACCAAGATAGTTAACAAATTGCTTTCGATTAGTTAGATATGATCTTAGTAAATCGTTGCATTTACCACACAGGTCATAGAGTTCCATTTTTTTCAACAGAGCTTCATGGTTGACGCAATCAAAGGCTTTTGATAAATCTACAAAAAGAGCCACCACCATGTTATTTTTTGTCCAGTTGTCTATAAATGATATCCAAGATAATTAGTAAGATTAGTAAGGCTGATATTGTTGATTTTTTATGCCTAAATACATGTTGAGTGTTCGCTAAGAGATTATTGGTTTCTAAAAATTTTGTAATTCTTTTGGCTAGAATTTTTTCAATCACTTTAGAAAACACTGACAAGGGCGAAATTGCACGATGGTTGGCGAGTAATTTTTGATCCCCCTTTTTATATAGTGTAATAACTTAGAGATTTTTAACATGCTTGGAAAGCAACCCTCAGAGATACAAATATTAGCTATATGACATAGCGGCTTAGCTAGCTGGATTGCACATTTTTTTATAATTGAGGTAGAGAATTGATCTGGACCAGTGGAGTTTGTGTTTTTTAAGTTATTTAATATGCTAAGAACCTCAAATTCAGTGACTGCCTCTAGAAAAATTGTTTTTTCTGTGAAATTGGATCTATATGTATAGTTTTCAATATTGGTGTCATAGATTACCATTGTGAGGAAGAATGTATTAGAAGTACGAAATCAGTTTAAGTATGCCTAATGTATGTATATTATTTCTATAATTTTTTTCATTTCCATAACAAATGATATTTATGTAAGTAAAAAACACTAAGAACATATTGTTATGCATTTACGCCCCCTAGGGGTTGATGTCGATAGCTCATGAGTAGTAGCCAGAATTAGGTAACAATGGTGATAGGTAACTGCAATAGCCGCATGTCCGCAACCGTTTACGAGTTATAATAATTCAAATTTTCGAATAAATGTGAATATACTATTACGCAAATTACATACAATTGAGGTCGGGAAAATCGCTGGCAATCTCCTGAAAAATGCAGCCAATGGGGATGGAACACATCGCGATCACGAGGCAATCAAACATATTTCTTAGTCTCAGCCGTACGTGAATATACTATACAAACTGCTACGCTGGTCTAGATTACTGCACAAACATGGTTCAAGACTTTACTAGAAATGTATGGAAGCTTGCTGAAATGCTTCTAAATGCCTTTTGTAGACTATATAAGCCAATGTAATCACACGGGACGGAAGTTTTGAAATGAATTGAGTTACATAAACCGGAAGTAATACTGTTATGTATTACACCCCCTTGAAACTGGAGATTGGTACGTCTATGCCTAATAGTGACTGGAAACTTGTAGAAAGAGGTAGAGTTTTCCAGAGTGTGGTAGGAGAAGATTCTCGATTATGTTCTAGATAATTCCAGAGGCAATTTCAGGGTATATAAGGCGAGATTCCACGGCGGGAAGGAAAAAGTTTTGCTAAAGGGAAGTTAATAGCGAAAGTGAGGTTATAAATTGTAAAAGTTTGTGCAATCAGTAAATTATTAAATAAAGTTTTAGTGGTTTACCCCTTGTTAAAATTATTTAGAACCCACGGATTCATACAGGGTGTTTCCTAAAAAGGTGGAAAACACGCAACAATACAAAGTGAACAGTAGAGTGAAGATATCAAGTAGTAATCATTATTAAAGGTTATTTTAGTCAGTAGACATGTATTTTAGTTAATGTGAAGTTTTCAGTAAGTTGTTCAATAAAGTGTGCTAGTGTTTATCTCATTACAATTTCTGAACCCACGGATTTTAAAGGGAAGGTTCCTAAGGGATGAAAACATGACAGTGTTGTAAAAGCTTTGTAATCGCAGCATATATTATGTCACTTATTGATTACAACACGTGCGACATTCAAAACGGAAGCGAGAAATCATAAAATATGCATCTATTTGCAATACTTTTAAAAATGCCTCGCTCGATGCCGAGTCGTACACTGCAGTTTTTGGGTATGTTTGTTTAAACAATTTCTGTAGCATTGATTAGCAACAATTTTGAGTATAATTCAGCAGCATCTGAATGAGCTATCCATTGGTATGAAAATTTTAAAAAAATATTAGATAGTACGATTGTACATGGAATGAAGACAAAATTAATCAATTTTCAGTAACGCAAAATTTTTTGAAATTTTGCAGTCATGAACAATCGAATTTGTGGCTCCTAATTCCTGACTATGTACAAAGGTAGGTTAACATTAGGTCAACACAATTTAAATAAAACCAACATGTAAGAACCAAGTCACTATTCAAGTTAAAAAGTTACAATGTACTCCAAATCTGGAAATAATTATACTTATCTCATAATACATAGAATTAATAAACAAAAATGTAAAACGAGATACATTAAAATTATGCTAATACAGTTTTACACATACAATTTCATGCAAGAACAGGTGAGATTAAGCATTGCCTGACATGTTCTTAAACATATCGCCTGATAGCAAACTATCCAGTGCTTTTTGTACTGTGGGATCTTTTAAAATTGGAGTTTGAGCAGCTGGTGCTTGAGGCTCAGGTGCGGTTATGGAAGTGGGAATAGGAGTAGCATCGTTAGACTTGTTAAGAATGTTCAAGATACGACTCTGTAGCTCGGCTTGTTTTGAATCGGATTCCTGGGAATCACCTTGGATTCCTTCAGCTACCTCATATTCGTGTTGTAATTCACGCCTGTCTTGGAGATACTTTATAAGCCTGTCATACTGACTGGATGACATTTGCCGATTTTCGGCCAATAAGTTGAGCATCATCTAAAAAAAATGAACAATTAAAAAAATTATAATAAACATTTATTCATGTCAGTACACAAAAAAAAAAGTTTACACAACTCAACTGGTACAATAGAATAGGTTTGGACAAACGAATAAATAAAATGTAGGTAGATAAAATGAATAGCTTAAAATAAAACACAAACAGATGTGTTAAAATACTTTAAAGAAATAGAAATGGAATAAAAATAACATTAAAATAATGGTATAATTAAGATTAAATGTCCCGGAAATTTTCCTGTAAATACTCTTCAATGCTATAGAAGGCCTTCCTTTGAAGGTAGTGTTTGATTTTGTGTTTATAATTAAGAGTCTAAATTTCTGATACTATCAGATAATTTATTATAACATATTGAACAGATTGGGCCGTTACTTGATGAAAATCCATAGTGCATTGTGCATTGTAAAATTAGTATACCAGTACTCAACATCCGAAGAAGCCACTGTGTGGTGAAACAATTGTCATGTTGACAAGAAATAAAGTGAAAATCAAAAACTAATATATTTTCTTCCCAATTATTATTATAACATTTTATACAGTAATAACCTGAACCGTTTCTAGCCTTCGTGAGTCTAAGAAAGCTACGCTTTATGTTCATTCTGAGTCGCGTAGGATAAATATATAAATCACCATGACTATTAAATTTGTGCAAGTTTTGTTTAATCTACAGAAGGCATTCGAGTATGTATGCTGAAGGCATAGTGAGAATACTATAATTTCTGAAACTGTCACGGCAATCATCCCTGTGGTTTAAATCTGCTATTATTCTCAGATATTTACGTTGCAGCTTAAAAATCCTTTCACCGTGTGTTGAGTGTCCCCAGTTTAGGATAGCATAGGTCATATTAGAGTGAAAAATGCCATGGTATGCAGTAATAAGAACATGCTTTGATACAGTGTTAGAATATTATGTAGTAGAAACATTTTCTTTGATAAAGTTTTGGATAGATTTATGGTATGTATATCCCACACAAGTAGCACAGATATGTTTATAATGGCTATGTACACTGCTATATAACAGTTTATAACTTAACTGTCTTATTTTCAAAGTATTTTGTAAACTCTTATATGACCCCTATATACACGGAAAAGGCCCAGTTTATAAAATAATTGTATTTATTAAGAGTTATATTAGGAGCACAGATAACAATTATGAATCGGTTTTGAGTATTTTATAAAAGCTTTATACATCAGTTTTATAAAAATTTTATAAGTTAGGCGATATCCAACCTAAATAATAATTATGTTATGTAGGACAAGTCATATAAACATAAACAAGTCTAAGTCTAAGTCTTGATGAGTGAGGTAGTGTTTTATATGTTCCAAGTTAATCTGGAATTTTTAGTAGAAAAGTGAACAATATTTATTATATTCTACACCATTTGATTGTGCAAATTTATGGACAACATTTGTGTGATTTAAATAAAGTAATACAGCTTGTGTTCACTATAAATATTATAATAAACAATTATTAAAAGAAAATTAACATCCAGTTATGAAGATAAAAACTTAGTACACAAAAAACATATAAAAACTTAGAAAAACATAGAAATTTTTTGTGACCATAACCAGGGCCGGATTTTACGATTCATGCCTGGGAACATAAGTGATGATCTTGAAACCAATGGGAAACATTTTAAATGCTGCAAGAATAAACCCTCATCAGTGGTGATATGTATAAGATGTGGAGGTGTTTTCCACCATAGTTGTGTTGATAGGTTAAAGAATATAAAGTCAGTTGGTGAGAACAGAATTATCTGCTGCAAACAAGACAATACTTATAAGACTGTAGAAGTCATATTCTTAGAAAAGCAGGTGAACTTGTTGGAAGAATTAAATAACCTGAAGGAACTAATGGTAAAAGATAAGGATGAAATAATTAAGTTGCTGTATGATAAGATTCAAGTACTTGAAAATAAAATTAAGGAAACTGAAACTAAAGCTAACAATTGTAATGCTAAATATAGCCTAATCCAATGAGGTAAAACAAATTGTACAAACTCAAATACATCATCTGATTCTGCCCTGAATTATGAACATGTACAGAGACGGTTAATGAGTGATATAATCAGTCTGGGAAATGAACCTGTAAGTCAGTCATCACCGGGAAAGAGCTATGCTAAAGCTGTAAAAAAAGACCTTAACAGAAACCTCATAGTGTTGCCTAAGAAACAGCAGGATAATAAAATAACTGAGGCAGACCTTAGGAAGTCCATAGATCTTGCTAAATTGTCTGCTGGTGTCAATAAAATGCATAGAACCTCAAATGATGGAATTCTACTAAGTTGTAATGACAATGAAACAATGAAAAAAATTATTCAAGAATCTACAAACAAATTAAGTGGTGCATATGAGATAAGGGCCACAATAAAAAAGAAAGTATTCAAAATAGCTGGTGTAGATAAAGACGAATGTGTGGATGAAAATGTTTTATTAAATAAAATAATTTCCCAAAATAAACAGTTTGGGAAAAATGATAAATTAAGGGTACTCAAAATAGTTGATAAAGGTGAGGTTAATACAGTATTAATTGAAGCACAAGAAGAAACATGTGCAAAATTATATGATAGGTCACGAGTATACATTGGTTTTGAACGTTACACCGTTTTTGAAGTGAAGAATCATCTTATTCGTTGCTTTAAGTGTTCTGGATATGGTCACTTTGCCCAGGAATGTAGAAATAAACAAGCCTGTCCTAAATGTGCCAAGGACCACTATGTAAAGGATTGTACAATATCGGAACATGAATATAAGTGTATTAATTGTAAAATGCAAAATGCAAATTGTGGGCTTAACCTAAATATCAATCATGCCTCATGGTCCTCTGACTGTGAGGTTTACAAAAATAAGTTAAAAAAAGTAAAGCAGAATAAATAGCAATCCGCATTTCGCGGTAAAGTGCACAACAGTTGGCAAATATACCACCAGAATTGTCGGGGCCTTAATTAAAAAATTAGAGACTTCTATCTAAATATTCTTAATTCAGATTACGATATAGTGCTACTGACAGAGACATGGCTAGCGGATGATGTACATAACAGTGAACTGTTTGGTGACAGATATAATGTTTTTAGATGTGATCGTGTTTATACAGCAAAAAAGTCTGGAGGTGGAGTGCTTATAGCTATAACAAATGATATCTCATCTGTTGAGGTTGAAATACCTATTCATAACAGAAACATTGAAATTGTTTGTGTAAAAGTCAATAAAAATCAGGAAGTTACTTATATTATGGTACTTTATGTGCCACCACTGTTAAGTAATAACTTATGTAATGAACTATTTGATATATTAGACAACTTATCCTTCATGTTCACATCAAAAGTACTTATAGTGGGTGATTTTAACCTACCAAATTTTAACACTGTCAATCCAAATATGGTAGAATTTAATAACAATTTGGTTTTTTTTAACTTAGCTCAAAAAAATTTTGTAAGAAATCATAACAATGTAATTCTGGATCTAGTCTTATGTAACTTTGAAACATGCAGTGTTTTAAAAGAAACATATCCCTTAATTGCTGAGGACAATCATCACCCGTGCTTGCAAATCTTAATAAGCAGTGAAAGTAAAGTGGAGAATAAGTGTCCCTTAAATAAAAAGGATAAGCTAATTTTTATCTATTATATGAGCTGGTTAGAGATACCGATTGGTCAGTTCTAACCCAATATAGTGACCCAGATGAATATCTACTAAAGTTTTATGAGCTTTTGTTTCAAATTCTAGATGTCTGTGTGCCTAAAAGTGTTTGCAGTAATAAATATCCAGTATGGTATACTAGAGAAATAATAAAAAATATAAAGAGTAAGGAACACTACAGGAAAATGTACAAAAAGTTCAACAAACAAACTCATAAAGAAAAATACGACTTAAGAAAATCCATCAAACATGATATAAAAGTAGCTTATGACGAATTTTTAGCAAATACTGAAAATAATATAATACAGGACCCAAAACAATTCTGGAATTTTCTTAAGTCAAAAAAGGGTGCCTCTAGTATACCATCTGTGATGAACTTAGATGATAGAATCCTTGATAAGGGACAAGATATATCAAATGCTTTTGCCGAGTATTTTGAGTCGATCTATAGTAACAATCATGTACCTACGCAAGAATTTTATGATTATTATACTAACACACATTTTAATGATTCAACAATAGCCCTTATGGAGCTTTCAGATTCTGATGTTGTGAATGCCGTTAAGTCTATAAAAAACAATTCTGCTGGCCCCGATGGTATACCAGCCTATATATGGAGGGGCTGTATTGACTTTCTGGCACCGCCATTAAGAATATTGTATAATATGTGCTTGAGTTCAGGTAACATTCCTATGAAATGGAAGGAAGCAAAAGTTTGTCCCATTCTCAAATCTGGCCATAAATCAGACATTAGGAATTATAGAGCTATCTCCATATTATGCACTCCTATAAAAGCAATGGAACAAATACTTTACAATTATATTTTTACAAATGTCAAAAAGTGTCTATCAAATAATCAGCATGGGTTCATGCCCTCTAGGTCGACTGTAACAAATCTCTCCATCATAACTCAATACTTAACTGAAAATATTGACAATAGAAACCAAATAGACGTAATTTATACTGATATAGCAAAGGCATTTGACAAAATCTGCCATACACGTCTAATAACTAAACTCCAGTGTTATGGTTTTTCATCAAATTTTATTACCTTAATAAAAAACTATTTAAGTGGTAGAAGTCAATGTCATCGTTAATAACTATAGGTCCCATTGCTATCACAGTAGTTCAGGAGTACCACAAGGTAGTAATCTAGGCCCGTTGTTGTTTTTAATCTTTTTTAACGATATTACAACTGTTATAACAGAATGCTTGCTATATGCTGATGATCTGAAAATGTTTCTCTCAATAAAATCTCAAACAGATAGCCTAAAATTGCAACATGATCTACATAGGGCTGTATATTGGTGCGAAATAAATGGATTAGAGCTTAATATCAATAAATGTTTTGTTGTATCTTTTACAAAAAATGTTAATGTTCTAACCTATGATTATATCATAGATAACGTCATAAGTCGTAAGAGCACTGTAAAAGACTTAGGTGTCACATTTGATTCGAAGTTAATGTTTAGTGATCATATCTATAAGGTCTCTAATTCTGCTATGAAACTCTTGGGCTTCATAATACGAAATACTAGATCTTTTAAGTCATGTAAATCTCTTGATATGCTTTACCAATCAATTGTGCGTCCTAAAATTGAATACGCCTCCCTTATCTGGTCCCCATTATATGAGAAATATATTTATTGTCTGGAAACCATCCAGAGTAGATACTTAAAGTGTAAATTTTTTAGAGAAACTGGGTCTTATTTAATAAATGCTCGTGATTTTTTAATATCATACTACAACGTTAAAACCTTGAAGAGTCGTAGAGACATTATGTGTTTACAACATTTACACGGTCTGATAAATGGATATATTGATAACGACTTCATGTTAAGCAGATTAGCTTTGAGAGTCCCAAAATCTGTTAATAGCAGAATGGTTGATATTTTCTACTGCCCTACTCCTAGATCAAATGTCCAACTAAATTCTCCTTTATTTAAAATGATAATTCTTTACAATAACATTTGTAATAAAGAAATTGATATCTTCTGTTGTAAAAGAGATACATTCAAAAATAAGCTTAATTCCATATTAATCTAATTACTATTTTAATATCTCCTGAGGCAGCTATAGTTTTGTTTGTTCTTAGTTATATGATGTTTTATGTATTTTTTAGAGAAACTGGGTCTTATTTAATAAATGCTCGTGATTTTTTAATATCATACTACAACGTTAAAACCTTGAAGAGTCGTAGAGACATTATGTGTTTACAACATTTACACGGTCTGATAAATGGATATATTGATAACGACTTCATGTTAAGCAGATTAGCTTTGAGAGTCCCAAAATCTGTTAATAGCAGAATGGTTGATATTTTCTACTGCCCTACTCCTAGATCAAATGTCCAACTAAATTCTCCTTTATTTAAAATGATAATTCTTTACAATAACATTTGTAATAAAGAAATTGATATCTTCTGTTGTAAAAGAGATACATTCAAAAATAAGCTTAATTCCATATTAATCTAATTACTATTTTAATATCTCCTGAGGCAGCTATAGTTTTGTTTGTTCTTAGTTATATGATGTTTTATGTATTTTTTAGAGAAACTGGGTCTTATTTAATAAATGCTCGTGATTTTTTAATATCATACTACAACGTTAAAACCTTGAAGAGTCGTAGAGACATTATGTGTTTACAACATTTACACGGTCTGATAAATGGATATATTGATAACGACTTCATGTTAAGCAGATTAGCTTTGAGAGTCCCAAAATCTGTTAATAGCAGAATGGATGATATTTTCTACTGCCCTACTCCTAGATCAAATGTCCAACTAAATTCTCCTTTATTTAAAATGATAATTCTTTACAATAACATTTGTAATAAAGAAATTGATATCTTCTGTTGTAAAAGAGATACATTCAAAAATGAGCTTAATTCCATATTAATCTAATTACTATTTTAATATCTCCTGAGGCAGCTATAGTTTTGTTTGTTCTTAGTTATGTGATGTTCTATGTATTTTGTGGGTACAGTGCCCATGACTATCATGGGCACTGTTTTGTTCATTAATTGGTGTATACTGTTGAACAATAAAGTCTATTTATTTATTTATTTATTTATTTATTTATTTTAAAATTTTATTAGTGAATTTGAAAACGTTTATTAGATAGTAATAAGATATTAATAAAATCATTTTATACCAGTCTTAAAATTATTTTGCAATAATCAATTTTGTGTCGGTTAAGATATTTTTGTTTTAGGTGTTTGGTTAGTTATCATGAATAAAATAACATTTCCTATTTTCATTTGCCTCGACGACAAAATTGATTTTTAAGTTGAGTGATCCAAATATAGCTATACTTACTAATGGAGACATTGCGTTGAATGCTTTTCTACAGCCGAATTTTCTTGCCAGGACAATTTTACTGACATTATACGTGTTTGTTTGTGGATATATTTTTGCGCGCTTCCGTTTTATTAAATTTTTGCCTTTAGAACAAATATTTTGTTTTTAGAAAAATATCAGAAAATAATCTTTAGTTAAAAATCGATGTTATTTCATGTGTGCATTAGTTTATTTATCATAATAAAGCTTATTTTAAAGTAAATTTTGTCATATTCTATTTGTTTTTTTTTGACTCGAGAATATGGCTGACCTAAATTAAGAGTTCAATCTTTCATCATCATGGGGAATCATTTTTATCGCCCAAGAAATACTTATAAAACTACTGGTGTCTGCAATGTTGCCATGTGTATATCATTGCAGAACCTTAAACAAGTCTGCATTTTCGGAAACAAACGCATCTACTACAAAATTGATTCATTCTACTAATATTAACTTATTCTGTTACATTCGACAATTACCTGAATTTAAGGTAAGTTAATATGAAAATGCAGATATTCTCAAGAAAACCAAATCTGACATCCATTATAGATCGTCTATTAAAGTGTAAAAACGTTCAATTTTACAGAAGGTTCTGCAATAATCAAAACAATTGTTCGCACATGAATGTGATCATATAAGAAAAAGTCACGAAATACGGTGTCCATTAAAAAGTAGATGTAAAATTAAGAACTTATTTAATAATATTGCTAAATTTCGTGTCCACATACAAGGAAAAAATTTCTACACAAAAGATATTATTTACACGTCAACAAAAGAAAATGTTTCTGTTGACTTATTTAACGAGAATGAGAATATACTTTCAATAGTAAAATTTTCCGATAAAAAAATCCTAACATGGATTTGATTTTTTCAGTTTATTTTGGTACCTCAGATGGAATTTTATTTGTAAGGGGGCGAATGTTGTTTGGTCATATGTAAATCCAAATGTGTTCTATCTTTTAGTAAAATTTGGTTCAAATAATAAAAAAGTTATAAGAGTGTTACACTCTTTAGTGGGAGACATTATATAAGTGCATACATAGATACCTAAATAACAAATATTATCTTAGTTTTGGATTGTTAATACATCCGTTTTATTTATATCTAATAAAGTTGTATTTCTTGTTATACCCATATCTGAATTTTATAATGTAGTGTGTAATAACACATGTTATTAAAATCAGTTATTTTTAATTAATTTTAATGCAACCTCCTAAGTCTTCTTTGACCATTAAGATTTAAATACAAACGTAATCAGAAGACTCTGAATTTGGACGGTAAGTAAAACATGTCATACAATTGATCCTTTTAAAGTATAACTTTGTGTTTAAAAATTACATTAATCAAAAAAAGAGAAAATGCATAAGTAGAATTTATTACATTTATCGCTCTTTTTATATGAATGGCGTAGGAATACAGGTTGATCATCCAATTCCTATCGCAATATTTTTATAGAAAATGGATCTGGTTTTCAATTTTTTTCTTACTTAAGGTGTCAACGATCTTATATTACAAGGTTAGACAGACTGCATGATGGTATATGCAAAATTGTTGATATATGCAGTAAGAATACAAGGGAAAAAAATAAAATTTTAAAAATCATCAGATCCTTCGCCATTTTTTACAATAATGTTGCGATAGGAATTGAATCAACCTGTATATTGTAAAAATGCATTAAGATTCCCATGTATAAATACACCGTATAATTACATAGTAAATACATACTATAAATCCAATGTATAAATACACTGGAATAATGGGAATAATTCACAGTGTAAATTCGCATTATAGATTAGGTGTATTTACACCGTATTTATGTGAGTAATTTACTGACGTATACATAATATATTATGTAAATAATGTACGTAATTAATTGTGTACATCATATCATAACTTGTTGTGTAAAACAATAATGACAGTATAAACTGCACTTTTACATAACTTAACGTATAGGTCACAAAATAACCAACGTTAGATTATGCAATATTTCAGATTTTGTTTTTATAGTGTAGCTTTCATCTGTATATCACTAGATATAGATATTTAACAAAAAATCATCTTATTTCTCAGGCATCAAAATTGTAACAAATTACCTACCCATGTATTAAATGCTAGGAATTTTAATTCTTTTAAACCATTACTAAAACAATATCTAATTCAAAAATGTGTTTATAGCTTTAACGAGTTTGTTTTAATATCTATTGTTTATGATGGTACATAACTATTGTTTGTGTTTTACTATTAACTGTGTATATACACACAATATTACTTTTTCTTTTGACTTTAATATCTATTCTTATGTAGCAGCATACGTGACAAATAAATCATTATTATAAATAATTTATATAATCTATATCTGTATAAATTTCATCAAGCAGCCTTGAGTTGCGTATGACATATTGATGTTTTCCTACTAAATAATTTAATAGACCATTTTTGGTCACCTGATTTTGACACCGCTGTCTGGAGGGTACACAAAACCTCATCCAATAATACAGGAATGCAAATGAAAACAATAAGAAATGAGTTACTATTTAACAACCTGTTATTTTAAAACTGTTATTTGTAAATAGCATTAACAGACTGTTATTTCCGTTTGAAAATAACAGATAGCAGTAGCCAAGATACCTTCTCGACTACTTTCGGTTGATGTCACGCTGTCGTCGGCGCTATTTTGCATGGAGGGCTGACAACTCATTGTTTTCATTTGCATTTCTGTGTTATTAAAGTGTGAATGTTATAATAGCCCCTGTTCTCATTTGCAAAAATTACGAAAATGCCTTTGTTTTGTTCAGTAGTGAATTGTGGTAAGAGAGGAAAAGAGACAACATTCGTTTCTTTAGAATTCCTACTATTTTAAAGGATCGTGGAGAAAATAATAATAATAATAAGCTGTCAAAAGAAAGACAAGAAGCAGGATAGGGTCTCTAGAATGGGGAGAATTAAGCGAAACATTTCTGATAAAAGCTAGGATTTGTTCAAAACACTTTATAACAGGTATTTTTCATAAATACGTGGTGCCTTAAACTGTTAATCCGAAATGAGGTTTTGTATGCCCTTCAGACAGCTGCGCCAAAGTCACGTGATCGAGAAATTTGAAAACTACAAACTGCACGCTGCAGTATGCGAATGCCAGTACTTTTCAGTGATCTGTTATTTCAAAACAGCAGAAGTAGTTTAAACCTATTATTAAAAAATAACAGCTTTTACCCATCTCTAGAAAACAAATCAATGATTATAAAAAAATCAATTTTGGCTGCCATCAATCAATTTTAGCAGCTTTGTCTTATAGAGTTTTACGTCGTGGAGTTTCATGCTATAACTACCACTACTTAATTAATAATTTACCTGCATAGCGGTAGGATGACGATCACTTAAATTGAGTGTACCATTCTCAGGGGCAGTGTGTTCTCCTTTCATGTACGATTCGAAATTACGAGATATCAGAATCATCGCATCCTCAACAGGCATATTTCTGTGCTCTAAAAAAACAGATTAATGTGTAGAGAATACCATAGATAAGGGATACAGTTTATTGAAACTGGTGTATAATACCTTGGGGAACACCATGCAGAATGTTTAAAGTTAAGCTTCTATTTTCTTCATTCTGAGGCATAACCAGAATAGCATACAAGCACCCTCTGCTGGAAATGTTAGCTAACACTTTACCAATCGGTACATCTTCATTTGGGAATAGCAGATCAACGACGAGTCCCAGTGTCTTCAATTTTTGTTCAATGAATTCAGCATACTCCCTACCGATTTAAGGATATTAATATACAGTAATCTTAAACAAAAACTAAGTTAATGCGAAGGCGATTCAAATTGATTTTTCCACAAGCATTCAGTCATCAGTTTAGTCAGTAACCTTACCATTTTTTCATAATGTACCTTTGTCTAAATAATTTGTTTGCTACTATACAGCATACTACATTATAAACAGATCCCCGAGAGAGGACAATATGCAATCAAAGTATTCCTTTTATGGATACCACCGTTTACCCAGAAAAACGACAGTCCGACTATTGCCAAGAACGAGCGAGTGTAGATTATTTAACTTGAATCGCCCATAGTTTTTAGAATTACCTTACACTGAGATATTTTCATACGGCAACAGAGGATTGATGGCATTTCCGGCTTAGACAGTCAGCAGCCGTTTAGTAGCGGGGAGAGAAATTAATTTGAATCATTATACAGTTTTCAGACATCCCAGTAAATATTTTGTATCTACCTTTCAACATTTTGATTTATTTCAAATATTACTAAAAAATCAATTTAATAGGTTCTGAACAAATCAATCATCTGAGATTATAATTTTTTCTACAGTTCAAAATAAAAATGCATTGCATTGTTCTTTTCAATTTTTTGCCAGGTGCACAGCATTCGGAAAGAGAATATTTTTATTTCTTGCTATACATCAGCATTTTACTCATTTACTTATCCACAAAATATTTAAAATGTGGTGAGTCAAAAGCACAAATTGTGAGCAAACATTATCTACTAAAATAACTGGATACTTCATGTGGAAGTCGAGGTCATGTTTTGCTTTAAAATCACTGATATCGAAAAATTACAAGTAACGATTAAAAGTGCGATTGAGAAACTACAATATCGCCCATAACTATTAGTCTATTTTCCATGGGTTTTACCCCAGAAATAATTCACTAACTGAGTAAGCAAAGTTTGTACATGCAAGAAGTGTTTTACATACAGAATAGAATTTCAAAAAGTTTGCAACGGCAGGGTCGCCACCTTGTCATAAAAATAATTAAATAATTAGGTAACATGTATCAGACAAAGTTTTTTCAATCGTTTCTTAGTATTATTATTATTATATATAGCCTTTATTTAGCATTGCTAACAAGATACAACAAATTATAAACATAAACATAAGACAAAAAAAATAATAATAATTTCAATGAATACCTAGCCCTTACTTACTAAAAAGTTGCTTTAACATAAATTGCACATTCTCTCTTAAAACTAGATAGATTACTACTATTTTTTATTGAAACTGGCAGTCGATTATAAAGTTGCAAACCCTTTGAAAAAAGATGATTTCTGCTATAGTCAGTTAAAGTATTTTCGATGTAGAAGTTGTGGTTGTTTCGAGTGTTATAATTATGTATATCTCCAACAAAAACACAATTATCTAAAAGATGTTTTGGAGCTAAGCCTTTCACAATTTTAAAAATCAAAACAAAAGAATGAAAAATTACATTTTGATAAACAGACATGAACTGTAAAGTATTTAACATAAAACGTATTGGTGTTAAAAAATTGCATCCTAAAATTGCTCGCATGGCTTTATTTTGTAGTAACTGCAGATTTCTGAATGATTCACTACTGAACATTAGCATTAAAGAGGGACAATAATTAAAATGGGGTGCAATTATGGTTTTATAAATTAGTACTTTCGACCACTGACTTAGGTAATAACTAATCCTACGTAAAAAATATATTTTTTTTGCAACTTTTTTTATCACATATGTCGCATGATCTAATAATGTCAAATGTTGATCAATGATGACTCCTAAATATTTAATTTCATGAACACATTCAATTCTTGTACCATTAATTTTTACTACCACAGAATTCCTATCTATGCCAGAGGTATATCGATTACTTAATATCATACATTTTGTTTTAGTTACATTTAAAGCCAGTGAATTTGATATTAACCACCTATGTATAGTTTTTAAAGCATTATTTAATTCATTTGTCATATCTGATATACTTTCACCCATTACATAAATAAGTGTATCATCTGCGAACATCTGTATGTTAATATTAGGGTTATGCTGTTTTAATGTAGCAACAATGTCATTAATAAAAATTATGAACAATATAGGACCCAACACAGATCCTTGTGGAACTCCATTTGTTACTTCATCGTTTTCCGAAGATACATGATTAAACCTTGTTTTTTGTTTTCTTGCACATAAATACGATCTAAACCAATTTAATACTACTCCTTCACATCCGATTTTATGTAGTTTTTTTATTAACAACTGATGATCAATTGTTTCGAAAGCTCTTCGAAGGTCTAAGAACACAGCTATAACATAGTGTTTCTCGTTGAGTGTTTTTTTCCAATTTACTAACACTGTTTGAATGGCCGTCTCACATGAACTCTTATTTCTGAAGCCGGCTTGAAATTTACTTAATACGTTGTTATTTTCTATAAAGTCTAAGATTTCTTCTTTTACAACAAGTTCTAGAACTTTTTCATACGATGGTAACATATTTATTGGGCGGAACTCCTCAGCATTGATAGTGTGAACAACTTTTTCTATGGGAATTACTGTTGAAATTTTCCATTTGTCCGGAACACTACCTTCACTCAACGAAACATTAAGAACATCTAATAGTCTGTTTCCAACTACTTCAAAAGAAAGTTTAAGAATCTTGATTGTGATGTCATCCGTGCTACTGTTCTTATTTGGAATTGAATTTATTATCTCCTTTAGATGAGCCATTGACAGACTTTTAAAACTTGTAAATTTATTGGCAGCTGTTTCCACATGACAAAGAGGGTCAATATAGTTTATTTGGTCATTAGTTTTTATATTGTCTACAATAGTTTTTATACTCTCTAAGAAATATTTATTAAACATTTCACAAATGAGGTTTGGGTCTGTTACTATATTATTTTCAAAATTTATTTCAGATTTTTCTACTGTTTTCTTTCCCTTAATGATTTCCTTTAATGTTTTCCACATAAAGAACATCGATTTTATGTACAGCACGACATGAAAGGTGAAAAAATTTTAAATGGATGGTGTAGTACATTCAGCTGTCTTGTGAAATTGCGTACTCTAAGAAAGAAAATATAGTTTCTCTAACCCTCCAAGGATGGGGATTATTCCCTTGAAATCAAACTCTTTTATGGAAAAGTTTTCCAAAAATCGAATGGACACTTTATAAGAATACAAATTCTTGGGTGGCCACAAAAGTCCCTCCAGAAGGTAAAGACAAAATTTTAAAAATTATAATAAAAGCAGTTATGGAATATTTATTGCAAATTTTGAAAATTCATCCTGAAAGCAGTGCTACCAACCAAAGTTAGCACAAATAAATGACAGCTACTGCTCTAAAAATTAGAGAAAAATATGATGAGATCATTTAGTGCAGTAAAGTAAGGAATCAGCTTCAGAATCCTTTGTAACGGGGCGGAATTTTTCCATTCGCTTCTAAATTGTATTCATAAAATATGATAAAAAGTCTCCTTCCTAAAAAATGCCGCTGTAAAAGTTATTAAACAAAGTAGGTGTAATATTACGGTTTTTCGCAAATGACTGAAAATTTAATTTTATCGAAAAAAACTGCTTACGCCAATCTAAAGTGCGGAAAATCTCACATTAAAATAAACATATATGAAGTTTTTTTGTACAATTAAAAATGTAGGCTCCAGATCTTTTTGTTTAACGCACGAAAATGGAACACAGCGACACGTAAATACGGCACACAAAGCGTGTGCGATCTCCGACGTGCTACACTAAATTTATTATAAGTTTTGAACTATTTAATGAAATTGAGCTCAACAAAGCTTAAATGAAAGAAGAAACATGTGACTATTGGATTATAATAATAATAATAATAATAATAATAATAATAATAACCTTTACTCAATAATACCGTCAAACGGTGCAGAACAAGTCAAAAGAACATGATATTACAATTACATGGTGTATAACCAGCAACAGTACATTTAAACTATGTAAAAATAAAATAAAAACATTTAAATAAAGACACTACACTGACAGGTCAAAATGGTGGGTAAAATATTCTGAAACACTGTAAAATGACTTTTCACATAAATAGGTTTTCAGCTTTACTTTCAAATCTTTTCTTGATAGGTTCTGATATTCTTGTGGTATTTTGTTGTAAACTTTTACCAGCTGCGTTACTACATTACGCTGTACTTGAGTGAAATTCGTTTGGGGTTGTCGTAACACCGATCTTGCACCACCTCTAGTGTTAAACATATGGCTGGTTTCATATCTGCTAAATAATTCTTGGTAATGTTCTTTAACGAAGCAAGCACATTCATATATATACAAACACGGTAGGTAAGTATATATTTGTCTTTAAATATTTGACTACAGGTCTCTTCTTTTTAGGTGGAAAATAGTTCTGACACATGATTTTTGGAGCTTGAAAATTCTAGATGAGTCAACCGAGTTTCCCCAAAAAATTATTCCATATTTTATTCTGGAGTTTACATATATTTTCAAACATAAAAATGAATGTATGTATAAATAGTATATACACGAAGACGGAACATAAAGAGATTTCCGAGGAAATCGGTAAAAGCTCTACCATTTCTACAATTTAGATAAAACCCTGGAACTTTCACATACAGGGTTCAGATTTTGCGAAGCTGAAAAAATTCCCTGAATTTTCCAGGATTTCCATAACCAAAAGTATTAATTTCCATATATTTTTTAGTAATTTCTTTTTGATATAATAATAATAATTCCTTGAATCGGATTGAATCACTGAAAATTCTTAAGAACTCCATGGTTTTCCATATCGGGGCGCAGAATTCCCTGATTTTTTTTACACAATTTATAAAATTCCCTGATATTTCCAGTTTTTTTTTAAGATTTTTAAAATCCCTGAGTTTTCCAGGTTCTCCAGGTTTTCCATAGGAGTCCGAACCCTAACATATTACTCTTGAAGTAATGTATAAAAAGATATGATGAGTGATAAAAATCTGAAAAATTTATTATCGAAGATATGCAAATTTCAAAATTTTGAGAGTGGTACAATTTGATATGTATAATCTTTGACCACCTATTACTCTGGTTTAAATCGCGTTACTAGATTTCTGTAGGTGCGATTTTTAAAGCTTGAAATGTGTACTTTAAGATACCTTAAGGGGATTTAATCTAAAAATTAAATTAACCCTCTTTATTTTACGAGAATAAAAGAAACATTTTTCTTTGCTTCAAAATTCGTGAAGCTAGGGGTAACATAAACGTTAAAAACTTTTATAAAAAAATTATTTAGCACACCCATCCATCGAATCTTTTTATACATTACCTCAAGAGTAATATGTGAAAGTTCCAGGTTCTTATCTTAAAAATTGTAGTAATGGAGCTTCTTCGGAAATCTTTTTATGTTTCGACTTCATATACATATTCAGCAAATTTAGTTTAAGATACGTAAACTTGTTTCTGCCCAGATAAACCAACCATTCAATAATCAAGTAAAATATTCAATTTTTTTTTTCTTTTGACAGGACCAAAATTTAAAAGTTCTCGTCAGTTAAAGAGTTTCTTCGGGGGTCGACTATGATTGTGGCAAATGAAAATAGCCTCTCAACGGGTCTAGATGAGGGGAGGCAGGTATTCAATTTTATGGAGAGCTTTTTTGGTATAGGGTATTCATTGAGAGGGCGTATGTGAGTTTTCTAATAATCTAAATATCGCAGCAATTCACAATTCCCCAGAAAACAAAAAAGGGTATGTTTGTCATACAAAATGGATGGTTTGACAGAATCGTCCCCCACTCCCAACGTGTCCAAATAACGAAGTCATAAAAGTTATTACTAACCAGTTGATTTTTTTACTGTTGTTTATGCTTACAAAAAATAATACTGACAATTTCCTAGCGTAGGACTGGGAAATGGTACCATTTAATTTGTAGGACAATGTGGCCATTTAATTATACAAACATTTACTAAGCAACTAACTAACTAATGAATGTGTACGCGAGAATGTAATTCGACAATATGTCAACCAGCAGATCTCCATTGCATCAGACAGTCAGGCGGCACTTGGGGCACTAGCCTCCAACAGAGTGTCATCTCGACTGGTATGGGACTGCCATGAAGAGCTGAAAATTCTGGGTGCGCAGAACAGGGTCAAATTACTCTGGGTGCCAGGACACTCCAAAATTGATTGCATTTACAACTAGTTAACTTACTAGAGTAAAATTGTATAAATTTGTGCTCTTGCATAAAATTGTGTTTTATACGGTTTTAAAGTGGTGATTTTTGTTGAAAGTTACATCAATTGAATGACAAAGTGACCAGCTTTGAGCAAACAAATTTAATTTGGTTTAATAATAAAAAAGAAAGTAAAATTGTTTGAAAATAAGTGATTCTCTAAATTATCCATTAATATAAATAAGTGTAAATAAGAGGAACAGCAAAAAATTCCAATAAAAACTCTGATAAGGTGTCAGAGTTTTTGTGAATCAACATATTCTATCAATAGCCAGGCAGTGACTCAGCACAAGTGTATTCTGCTTGAATTTTCTTGTTTTTCTTGTAATCATGCTTAATTGTGCCAAATGCAAACTGGACATTGGGGATAACGAATCATATTTTGAATGTGATTCATGTAAGAGACCATTACATGTGCAGCCCTGCTCAGACCTAACAGCTTCTGAGATAAAATGTATGCAGTTAAAAAGAAGGGTTCTACGCTTTCTATGCCAGGACTGCAATAGTGGTTTGCTTCAAATACCCTCGATAATTCAGTCCATCAGGGAGCTCAAATCTGAAATAGAAATATTGAAGGCCACCAAGTCAACTGAGCCTTCTGTTTCGAACATTAATTCAACAGCCAATACGAGTGAAATAATTGCAGAAATGAATGAGCGCGAGCTCCGTAAAAAGAATGTTATGGTTTTTGGACTACCAGAAGACCATAATAACACACAAGTAGACAGGGGCACAGCTCTTGAACTTATAAAAACGGCATATCCCAATGCCCCCGATAATATCAAAATATTTCGAGTAGGACAAACCAATGCAAATAATACCAAGCCAAGACCACTGAAGATAATCCTCACATCAGCAGATGAATCAGCACATGTATTGCGAAATGGGACGGCAATCAAAAACATACAAAAATTCAGCAATATAGTAGTGACCAGCGACAAAACTCCAAATCAAACTCGTCAATACAAGCGACTAAAGGAAGAACTGATTGCACGCACTAAGGAAGGCGAAACAAATCTGAAAATAAAATACTTTAATGGCGACCCAAAGATCATAAAAAACTAAGCGTGATGTCCAAACAAAACTCTACCGAAAACGTTAGCTGCTACTACCAAAATGTTAGAGGACTCAACACAAAAACTGTAGAATTCTTCAAGTCGTCTGCAGCGTCAGAATATCAAATAGTTGCTATCACGGAAACCTGGATACAATCCAACATCTACAGCTCCGAGCTATTCAGCAATAACTACCTAGTATTTCGTAGTGATAGAAACTTAGAGGCCAACTCTGTCTCACGTGGTGGTGGTGTAATATTGGGTGTTAGAAACGATTGCTCAGCAGCTGAAATAGACATATCACAACGCAATAATTTTCATAGCATAGATATAATAGGTTGTAAAATAATTTATAAGCACAAACTATTTTATATATTTGTCCTATACATTCCGCCAAATACAAGTAACACTCAAATTTATAACTTATATGAGACACTAGAAAGCTTAGAAAATCTTTATGATAATAGAATATTAATATTAGGAGATTTTAATGAACCCCATTTTATTGCATCCAATAATCTAGAATATGCCATGAACCAAAATCTAATTAACCTACAACAACTAACTAGCTTCTATGACTTAAAACAATTCAACTCTATAGTTAACTGCTCAAGGCGTCTCTTAGATCTAGTTCTATCGAATAATGACTGTCAGGTACTTCATGAAGACCTGCCATTCACACCAGAAGATCCATATCACCCAGCTTTAAACATAACACTAAAATTTCCGAAATCTCATCCAAGCATACCGTATAATGTCGAAACCCTAAACTACAACTTTCGCAGAGCCAATTTTCCCCTATTATATGCTCACCTAAGTAACATAAACTGGGCCTTTCTTGACGATCAAACTGATTTAAACATAGCTGTCGAACAATTTTACCTAACCCTATACTCAGTGCTGGATTTATATGTGCCGCTTACAAAAAATTATGTTAGAAAATATCCGCCTTGGTTTACAAAGGAAATTATTAATGAAATTAAACAGAAAAATAAAGTTTTTGATAAATTAAAAAGCACAAACTTGGAGACCTACAAACAACAATTTAAAACATTGCGAAAATCCATAAAAAGTAAAATAAAAATTGCTTATGACCAGTATATAAATAAAACAGAAAATTGCATTAAGTCAGATCCCAAACGGTTCTGGTCCTTCATTCATGATAAAAAAGGTACATCTAGCATACCGGGCCTTTTATATTTCAAGGACATTGAATATAACAGCCCTCTCACAATTGTAAATGCTTTTGCGGACTTTTTTCAAAGCAATTATACACCATTGGGCCCAAGCCATATAAATAATCCCTCATCCATAAACTATCCACAAATTTCTGTTGAATCATTAAGCGAATCTGAAGTAGTCAACGCATTAAAACAACTCAAACCCAAACTCACGCAGGGACATGATAACGTCCCCAGTTTTCTCATCAAAGACTGTGCCCACGTTTTAGCAAACCCGCTGCAAAAAATTTTTAATCTATCCTTAAGCACAAATTCTTTTCCAAATGCATGGAGGATTTCAAAAATACATCCGATCTTCAAATCCGGTGCTATAAACAAAATTGAAAATTATCGACCAATCACTCTTCTTTCTAATTTCGCAAAGGCTTTCGAAATGTCTGTCTACAGTAGAATATCTCCCAAAGTGAAAAATCTCATAAGAACAGAACAACATGGATTCATGAGTAAAAGATCGACCACGACAAACTTAATGTGCCTCTCGCAAACAGTTAGCAATGCCATAGACAATCACTCTCAGATAGATACTATTTATACAGACTTTTCGAAGGCTTTCGATAGATTAGATCACTCATTATTGTTAACGAAACTAAGCTATATTGGTTTTGATAATAATTTAGTAAGTTTTTTCCAATCTTACTTAAGCAATCGCTCTCAGTATGTAGAATACAGGGGTCACAAATCATATGAATTTATAGCAACCAGTGGTGCACCCCAAGGCAGTAATCTGGCTCCGCTTCTGTTTTCTATTTTTATTAACGATATCGGTGACGACCTTGAGAGTAACGTACTTTTGTTTGCAGATGATTTAAAAATATATAAATCAATCAAAACTATGAATGACTGTCGGAGGCTACAAAAAGATCTGAATAACTTAAACCGTTGGTGCCTAACAAACAAATTACCACTAAACATACAAAAATGTAAATATATATCTTTCACATTAAAAATAAACTTCATTGAATTCAATTATTCAATAGATGACTCACCCTTGAATCGGCAAGAGCAAATCAAAGACCTTGGCATTGAGTTTGACCATAAATTCAGTTTCTCACCACACATTAACAAAATAACATCATCTGCCAAAAAAATGTTGGGTCTCATATTTAGGAATTGCAAAGAATTCAGAAGCGAAGATTGCTATATAAATTTATATACAGCCTATGTTCGGTCACAACTTGAATATGGTTCATTAATATGGTCACCTTGCTACAATATACATATACAACAGTTAGAATCAGTGCAGCGGGTCTTCATGAAATACGTTGATATAAATTAGACGGAATTTACCCAAGTCAAGGTATTGATAACGATATATTACTGACAAGATTCAGTCTTCTATCCCTTGAAAACCGCAGAATATATTACTCTTGTTTATTTGCATACAAGCTTACCAACAATCTAACGGACTGCCCTGAGCTTTTAGCACAGTTAAATTTTCACATTCCTAGACCTAACATCAGAAATGAAGCCTGCTTTTATCTTCCCACACCAAGAACCAACATAATGGCAAAATCCCCAGTTTACACTATATGCAATAATTTCAATAAATTTTGTAGCTCTACAGATATTTTCCATCAACCAGTCAGTACATTTAAGAAGACCATAAAAAATAAGTTAGCAATCTAGTCTTGGTTAGGTATTTTACACAAGCATGCCTGTATTAATTAATTCCAGTATTAATTTCAATCTTAATCGTAATTGTTAGTTTCTCATATTATCTTCTACTGTTTGTCATTTTTATATTAATTGTTTTTACTTATTAATGTACCTCATATTTTGTCCTGTAATTGGGTACTTACCTGTTTGGACAATAAAGAGTTTATTATTTAAAAAAAAAAAAAAAAAAAAAAAAAAAAAATTGACAGCAATGAAAAAGCCGATGAACTTGCTAGACAAGGGGCAGCTAATACATTCTATGGCCCAGAACCCACGCTGGGTATTTCCAAAAGCTCAGCCAGAATGGCGATTAAAGACTGGGTCAAGAGCAAACACAAAAATCACTGGAGGAACATTCCAGGAAATCGACATGGGAAAACACTCATTAAAGGTCCACGTGCAAAACAAACTGAAGAACTGCTCACAATGAAGAGGACGCAGTTAAGACTAATAGTGGCCCTGGCTCGCAGAAGATATGGTATTTACGGGCAAGCACGAACGGACCCGGAATTCATCAGCACCCGCCCGACCATGGACCTGTATCACCTGATTAGGGGTACAGGGGTACTGGAGTGGGCGGAGTGAAACATGACAGGGAGAGCACAATAAGCCCAGGAGGCTGCAGTGCCCTCGGAGTTTTATTAACAGACGAGCCCTGAGAACAAAAAAAAAAAAAAAAAAGCAACAGTAAAAAAAATCAGCTGGTTAGTAATAAATTTTATGACCTCGTTATTTGAACATGATTGGAGTGGAGGACGTTTCGGTCAAACCATCCATTTTGTAGGACAAACGTTTTTTCGACTTTCTTATCAAATTATCTCAAGATTTAACTAAAAAACTAACTGTTAGGAATAAAATTTGGGCAATCACTCAATCGACATGTTTTTACGCCTACGCACTGTATTAGCTACCACTATCGAGAATTTTCGCGCCTCGCCAAAAGGAAGCTACTCACGAAGATTCAGTCTGTTAGTAATTTTCATTAAAAAACGACGCTATACTGTGGACTATTAGTTCAGTCAAAAGAGTTTATTACATACCCCTTGAAGTCAAGAACTAAAAAACTATTATAGTCAAATAGGCTACACTTAAAAATTCTAATTGGCCTATACACTGGCCACTGCAGACTAAATCATCACCTACACAAAATTGGACTGGTGGAAAACGCCAAATGCCGTCTGTGTCTGGAGAATGACGAAACGGCAGAACACATTCTGTGTACTTGTCCTGCTGCAGAAGGAACCATGTTCTCACTGTTTGGCAAAGAGCGAATGTAGTCAGAGAACCCAGATGGTTTCTCACCAATAAGATTACCGGCTTTATTAAAAAGCCGAATCTTTTGGGTGAACTATAACTAGGAGCGAGCCACAGTAACCTAAACTAACATGGATTTGGCACCCATTGAAGATGAATCACAAGAAAATGATAGCAAAGAAGCTTTTTCCACATTTGTGGATTTGTTTTACTACAACACTCAGGCCTTAAGGCCCATTGTGCTCGTAGAGATCTACGTTTTTGCGTGGACTCCAACCCACGGTCTTCGGCTATCAACTTTGACGCACCCCTGGCCCCCTTTCAGGCCGGCCAATAGCCCATGGGGTCTTCTCTGCAGCCCTGGGCCTTCGGCGCCGCCTTACTAAGAGACTTAATGGCCCGGAACTGTCTCAGTCGATAGCCTACCGACTAATAGACGAATACACTGGTTCATCCATCCAAATGCCGAACTCGGCCAGCGAGCCTTAACATCGCTGATCGAGTGTCGGAAATTAAATCGGTGACCGTACCTCGTCCCCTAACACAACCTGCATTTGGCACCTATTGAAGATGAATCACAAGAAATTGATAGCAAAGATGCTTTTTCCACAAAGATCTGCCAAAGAAGAAATTCGAGAGCAAACAGAAATCTTAGATGACTATGACAAAAGCATAGTTTAAAACTGTTTTATTTCAGAAATCAGAAATGCTTTATTGTCAGAAAAACATACAAAATATTTTTGTTGACAAAGCCAAACTTAAAGACTAATGAAAGTTACAGACATTAAGAGAAAAGAAAAACAAAAAACAACAACAAACAGGATATTTATTTTATGTATAAAACAGTGATAAACATGGGTCAATAAAATGTGTCTTGAAAGAATTCGTTCAGTGAGTAATAAGCCTTGCTAACCAATAATTTTTTAAGTTCTCTTCCAAATTTATTATTGCTTACAATTTGCCTCAAATTTACAGGAAGATGATTGAATGTTTTTCTGCTATTATAGAGAATTGGGTTTTTTATCTGAGCCGATGATGGAACAGGAAGCGTGATGCTATGAGCGAGCCGTGTAGGAAACCAAATCCCCGTTTACATCACGTCCAAACTTTTGATGCATGAGGCATGCAGTCATGAAAGTGTCATAATTCCATGCTTCAAAAACAGTGGTTTACACGAGTCTCTTACATTAGCCTTACACGTGTACTTTAAAGCCCTTTTTTGCAGAACAAAAATTTTATCAAATAAATATTGCGAGCAAGAACCCCAGAAACAAATATCATAATGCAAATTTGAGTCTATAAGGGCAAAGTATGCATTTCTTGCTGACTCCAAATTTAATTCATTTGCCACCACTCTAATTGCATAACAATTAGTAGCTAATTTTTTACTTAATATTGAGATATAGTTTTCAAATTTTAACTTACTATCAATATGTAGGCCCAAAAATCTACATTCCGCTTGATTTTTTATAATTTTGTCTTCCAAGTATACCTCATTCAGGTTGCACTTAAATATAATGATATTAGTTTTAGATACATTAAAAGATAATAAATTAGCATCACACCAATCTTTAATCATTTTTAAATCGCTACTCACGAATCTCATGGAGTTCATCGATGTATTTACCATGCCAGAGTATCATGGTATCATTCGCAAAAAAAGTGAACTTTCCTTGAATTTTAACAGAAACCAAATCATTAAAATATATTATAAATAGTAAAGGTCCACTGACAGAACCTTGTGGCACGCCAGACGTCACTTACAGTTGTTTTGACACTTTACCATTAAAAACAATTTTTGACAGCGACCAGATAAATATGACTTGAACCAATCCAGTGTTATGCCTCTAAACCCGTAGATTTGTAGTTTCCCCAGCAATATCCTGTGATTTACGCAGTCAAATCCCTTAGCCAAATCACAGAACGTCTCTGCGGCCACCTTCCCATCATTAATCTGTTTATTTTTACTAGGTACATTGTACAGACCTAAGAAAGTTATAATCATTATTATTATTTTTAATGATCCGTTGAAATTTGTTCCAAGAATAGGTATATTATTTTAAAAGATATTTACGAAAAATTCCATTTGCTATATCAGGTCGAAGCAGCAACCCTGTTATGGCAAACTTTTTTTATTTCATTGCATATCCCAAATACAAAAATTCTTTGAAAATTGACCATTTTTGGTCATCTGATTTGACACCGCCATCTGGAGGCCACACAAACCTCATCCAATCACAAAGGAATGCAAATGTAAACAATTAGAGATGTGTTGCTAGTAGAAACAGTTTAAGCTTATTAAAAAATAATAGCTTTTACCCATTTCTAAAAAACAAAACAATGAGTTGTGCCCTCCATGCCGACAGCGTGACGTCAAACAAAAATGATCAATTGGCAGTAGATGCCAAATTGTGATATTTGTCTAGTCAAGAATGTAAAATCTTGTGAGGTGTTGGGCACCTTTACAAATTATTTTATCTGTTATCCAGACACCTGAGCACCTAATAAGTTGATGCCCATGGACCTCACTTATTCTGAGTTATAAAGCCAAAAATGGCACAATTCGAAAACTGATTTTAAAAATTAAATATATCTTTGGTGCTTTTAGACTTCTTCCGAATAATTAATTATTAAGTAATATCTAAATATCTTAATTAGCAGAAATTATAATATCATAATGTGAAACTCTCTGAATATTCTCTCTAAAATGTATATTAGTGGATCTGATAAAGTTCTAAATCAACTAGTTTTATAAGAAACGTCTTTAAAATCACTTAATAAACTGATCGCTGTGCAAATATTACGTTTACTTAAATAGCAGAAAAAAGTGTGTTGCAACTAAAAAAATACCAACACAATAATTAGGGAACTTTCATTGCCATGCTATAAATTCACTAAAAAATTGTAATTGTAAAGCAACTTGTGTTAGACTTACGTAAGGGCCTTTGACACCACAATAATTTCGCAGTCATTCTTTTCTGGGGCAGGTGGAGCATCTAATATGGGAGGGTATGGCCCAGGCCTTGGTGCTGGTAGCATAAAATTACGATCATCTCTCCCATAATAAGGTTCATCTCTATACATATCTCTCGGCATATCCATTTTTGGAGGAGGATCATATCTGTCAATGAAGCGGTCATGGTCTCGCTCACGTTCACTTGAACGTCCTCTTCCTCCCCTGTGCGGTTTGTTCCTGTCCAGATTTCTGTCTACTCTCTTCCTACTTCTATCATCATGTTGAGGTGGCCCAGGTGGGCGAATATTTGGCCTGTCGTCATCCATGTTCTCATCTTGAAATTCAGGGTCCTGTTCAGGAGGTTGAAATTTTAGAGGCGGTTCAGGATTAGTTTTCGGAGGTGATGGCTGTTTCGCTGGCTGAGGGGGGGGCGGAGTTTTCTGAGGTGGGGGATTTGTCTGTCTAGCTGGTTGTAGTGGGTTCGTCTGCGGAGGTGTCGGCTTTGGAGGTGGACCAGTTGGGCCGCTTTGTCTTGAAGGAGGTGTAAATTGAGATGGACCTTGGTTACCTCCTGGTCTTGATTTATCCATGGCTTGCTTGACAACAATTTTCCTACCATGTAACATTGAGCCATTTTCGCCTTTTATAGCAGACTGAGCTTCATATTCATGTTCATATTGAATAAATGCAAATCCAGAATTTAAGACTAATCCGAGGATATTACCATGACTCTTGAATTTGGATTCCAGATCGTCAGCGATAACTGTTTTCGACAAAGCTCCAATGTAAACTCTTGAACAGGCAGTTGCCGGGTTTTTCATAAATTGTTTATCTGTTCTGTACATCATGAAGTTAATTATTTACGAAATGAGGGTATTTATGTTTTTCACTACAGGAAATGTTTATCTAATTTGCTGTGATATTATCGCAAAACAAAAAACATTTTTCTAACCTCAAGCTTAATAAGAGACAAAATGGTCTTCTTAAAACATACTGAAGTTAGCAGCAAGCCTTCCGCTTAGGGATGGCAACGATGTATCGATACAAAATAAATATCGATATATTAATCCTAAAACATGAATATAGCTGCTTTCGTTTGCAGTGAACATAATAAACAGGATTTCAATAAACAATAATCATATGATGCAAAATTGCATGGTAGGGACAGAGATAACACATGAACATGATTACAAATCACTGCCGAACGAAAGGGAATGTCACCCCCCCGCTTTCCGAAGTTATGCCTGAAGCAAATTCATTAATTTTTGACACTAAATGTTAATCTACAAAATATATCGATATATAGAAATATCGACAATTTTTGTTGATGTATCAAATATATCGATCTGAGTCTTGTGATGTATCAAATGATTCGTATATCGATATATTACATTTTCTTGCCATCCCTATTCCCCTTCCGATTCTCTCAGAATTAATATCATTTCTTATCTATGTTCAGAACGGCAATATACTATAAATGACAATGGACTTTCCTACTCTAAGCAATGGACAAAGTAGTAATCTGTAGAGGGGCAAGGAGAACACAAAGAAATTCTTTGGGAGAACAGCAATAGCGTGATTATAAGAAAGATTACGAGGCCATAAGAAGACTCAACTTCTCTTTCTCGTATCAGGATCAGCAATGTGTGGTGAATCATGTGAACTCTGTGTTTCTTTTTCATATAATATATAATAAAACATGAGGGCCGTCTATCAACGTGAGGATAAAGTTATCCTATGGTTAATCACAGTTTAATAATACAGTAGGGTCACTCCCGCTACTGTGTGTAGTCCAAGCGTCGATAGCAGGAGTAAGCAAGCAGACTATCGACGCGTAGACCACACTCAGTAGGGGAAGTGACCGTACTATATTACAATGGGCTTGTTCCATGATATTCTTTTTATATGGTTTTTATACTTTTTCATATAGTACTCGATATTCTCATTATACACTTAAAATTTCGTATCATTATCTTTTTCCGTTCTCGAGATATAAGGAGTTCAATTTAGTAATAGTTGCAAAAACCGAGCGCTAATTTGTGACGTCACTATACGCAAGTGACGTAAGAAAAATGGCTTTCTGGGACCTTTCAAATTTAACCTGAAAAGTCGAAAAACATGGAATTTTTAAACGCCGGTAACTAAATAAATAAGTCGAGTGGAAGTTCGTTCTATGTGTCTATGGAAAGGACAATGTCAGCGATGAATTTTAATCGTAAATTGCAGGGTCGAAATCGAAAATTCGTTCTGGCAGGAGCGAGAGAAAATTGTAATTTTTTGACATTTCACCAAATTGTTCTCCCCTACTGTCAAGTGTCAAGAACTGTCAAGTAGTAAGCAAAACAAACAATACTTCGAAAACACTTATAATTATAACTAATAAGGAGCATCAAGAGATCGCCGAGTCTATGCGTATAGTGACGTAGCGCCTGGCCACGCCCCATTTTCGCGAGATGGAAATTTGTAATAGTTTTTAAGATACTAAACGTGCGAATAAGATTCTGATATTTTGCAGATCCATTAATTTATACTTGCACTTTCGATTTGTGAAATAAAAAAAAATGCTGAACAAGCCCATTATAAACAGTACTCTATCTATAGGGTAAACCGCGGCCCTTAACGAGATTATCTACCCTAATAGCACATGGACGTCCCGAAAACGTCCTAAGAACGTACTCACAGGACATGAAAACGTCCCGAGGACGTACTCTACCGACGTAAGACGTACCGAGGACGTTTGAGGGACGTTCCGTGTCAGCAAAACGGGGGTGTCCAGAGGACGTCCCACCCAGGACTTATGTGGGACGAATGCAGGTCTAGAGAGGACGTCCTGAAAACGTTGTTGGGACATACTATGCAAAACATATAGGTACCTCCCCCTCCATCACTTTTAAGGTGTATTCACAGCAGAGGGTATTTATGTTCCTTTTTGGGTTTTCTAACCACATGCATTTCTTTCAAAATAGAATCCAGTGATTGGATTCTATTTCGAAGGGAATAAATGTGGTTAGAAAAGCCAAAAAGATAAAAAAATGACAATATATAATTACCATATGTAGAAAAATTATTCAATTAGATTGATTTTAAAACTTAGTACTTTTATTTATCAACACCAAATGACAAATTTATGCGAACATTTTATTTCTATTGTGCTATTGAAAAATAAGTTATGGCATTTGTATTTTTTTTAAATTAACTTCTTACTCTACAAATTCAAGTGTCAAGTGTCAAAAATACAATTTTTATGGGATTTGAAAGTTATATATTATAATACCTAGTACAGTATAATATGGTTATATATACATTAAGTCAGATTGAATATTATAAGAAATAAGCCAAGTATGCAATAAAACGTAAGATAAATGTATATCTCACCTTTTCTTAACGTTTTGCACACTTCGTCTTTTTATAATTATCTTAGTTTATATTATTTTCTAATATTCTCTCTTTTTTGACACCCTCTCTGTTCTTTCTTTTGCCCTCTTCAATCATGATGTAATAGCCATTTCGGTGTCCTTCCAAGACTTCGAAGCATTAGCGACTGCAGCCCCTGTGCAAATAAAAGAAAAATTAACATTTCAGATGAAATCTTGTCAAAAAACATTAAGACTAATATATGCCACTTGATGGCAAGCTTATATTTAAAATAAATTGTTATAATTTTCTTGGTGTCCTATTTAAAAAAAAATCACAGTTTAAATGTGAACATTTTTTTGTTTAACTGACTTTTGCATTTGAAAGGTTTCCTTGTTCATTTAAAAATTTTAAGAACACCTCTTTATATGAATGATTGATTCTACAAATAATACCAAAGACCGAGAGAAGCAGAAATATATGTTGACTAATGCTACCGCAGATTAATAACATTATTATAAGTTTAACGTTATATTTTTTGGCAATATTATTACAGAATTCAAGTAAAGAAAATGGCTATGGGTTAAGATGCATTAGGATTTACGGTTAGAAGCAGGTTTATTAGGTTGAACATTGATGATGTATAAAAGTTTTTGTACGTACGTACAGCATAATTTCAGAAATATATAACAAATAGGGCATATAAGTTACAAATTTGTGAATTTTCCTCAAAAAGTACCTTTATTAGTTTTTTCCTTATATTAATTTACTGAAATCCCTAAATATATTTTACAAGTTTATTGATGTTTTCTGGCGAATGTTTTTATTACTCGATGTATCAAACCTTACCTATTAAAAGTTTCATCACCTCCACTTGTTCATCAGAGATGTCGAACCATATATAACACTTCGTTTAACACACTCCATGAGTAGGTACTTCTTTTCAATTTTTACTTCCCTCGCATGCCGAAGGGAAGTATTGTATTTATAATGTTTAACCAACAATCTTCTTTTAAGTGAATAAGTTCGCTCCATGATAAACAACTAAAAACTACATACTCAGGTTCACAGGTGACCTCCCATAGAATTTTAACAGAGCCAAATAAGGTATGGGTGGTAGTATATTTATTATAACCTACAAATAAGCCGCACCAAATTTATCTAGAATAAAATATCGATCTAAATACTTATATATTAATAAATCAATTAAATAGACTTACCTGTTTTTGGTACTTTCTTTTGTAGCCGTTAAAAGTGACTAGTGCCAGTGTGCGGAAGAAATAAAAATGCAAAGAATTTATATAAATTCTTTGTAAAAATGATGCAATGCCTGCCAAATTGAATTTCCCAGTTTGACAGCAACATTACACAAGCTCTGCTTAAATATTGCGGTGAAAATGGCTGTCGCTGTGGCTGTAATATAACCGAAACTCATGAACAAAATAGTTGAAACGAATATATAAGATTGTTGAAATCAGAAAAATCAAATTGACAAAATTTAAATGGACCATGAAATATGAAAATATTTTGTTATCAAAAGAAATTTTGTTGGTAAAACTTTTTAAGGATTGTAATTTCATTTTTACAGTTTTTAATTTCCTTTTTTAATCATATCCTCATCTGCTCAAAAAAAACATCACTCCTAGAGGTTATTTCACAAATGTGTTTAGGTTTGTCTTGACTAGACTCTAGCAGGATGTCCTCAAAACGTTTTATTCAGAACGTTTTAGGGACGATAGCAAACGGACGTCCTTGGGACGTACCATGTAAACCCGAGACGTTCAGACCAAACGAGGACCTAAGTGAACGTCCTGGGGACGTTTGGTGTTATCAGGGTATAGCTTTGTTTTGGTTCTAACTTCTAACAAGAACGGTTCTAGAACAGTTCCCATCATGCACAGTAAGAAACAGTCATGAGCAGTACACTAAAATTCATAATTTCTTAAACTGCGCAAGATGGGAACGGTTCTAGAACCCTGAAAATTTAGAACCAAAACAAACCTTATCTACTATACGTTAATCTCTGCATTAAATTATTAGTTTCAATCATTGAAAATGAAAGGTTAATATATGCATATGTTAAAATTGAGAAGTTATATTTACTTTTAGATATAATGTTTCATATTATTTTCGAAAATTTACTTTGGATATTATCATTTTTATAAACTAGACTAACATTTGGCATCACTGAAGTTGACAAAATTCTCTTGAAGTCAATAATCACAGTGTTGCCAATCCAAATGTTTTAAATTACCCCATAATCAAATTCAAAATGCTCCGTTTCGCTCCCACATACGTTCAAAATATCAAAGAGCGGGTGGGGGGATATTCCTCAGTACTGAATATTTTGAATTTTGAAGAGCGGGGGGGTACTCCTTTAAATTTAATATTTACCTCAGAGAGGGGGGTGATATTCCTCAAATTAAATATCTTGTTGCCAAACATTATTTATAAACCTATTAAAGATTGTCGCTACTTACTTTAAGCTTAAAATGCTCCCGATTGCTCCCCAAATAAATTTCGGTCCGCCTATAAATGAAATTCTCACAATGGGAGCGTTTTCGCTTACATTGGCAACACTGATAACCAATAAGATTCAAATGTGAGCTGTGAAGAATAAGCCGTTCATTTTATGCTGGAACTGATTCGTGTTCACTTCGTGTTGCTTCGGTTGAAATAATCCGTTTGCTGTGTTCGGTTTTGTATTCAATGTTAACGACTGTCGACTTGTTTTACTTTTTGAATTTGTGTGATTTAAAAGTAACCGAAATTAAGTTGTTATTTTCATCATTTGTGACTGCATTTAATAATAAAGGTAGGTAATTTATTTCTAAAATTCCTTGTCTACAAACAAACTGTTTTACCTGAAATTAATCATCAGTTGGAAGTTAATAAAAAGCAGTTCTGCATTTTTGAAACAGAAACTTTAGCTTTTGGAATTTTTAAATTTTATGGATGACAGGGCCTGTTCGTAGTAAATTTATTATGCCAAATGAGAGTCCTAAAATGTGGTATATAGTTCGTGGTAATAAAATATATAAGTGCATTTTTTTACCAAAAGCAAAAAAGTAAAAATCCACTTGGATTGGATTATGAGTAAGAAAAAACTAATCTCATAAAAAAAGGGCTTCTAAAAAGAATTGTAGCATTCCAGTGTAGCTTTTTTCCATAGATACATTTCATTTATTTTTGTATCTGTATAAGAATATGGTAGGATATATAAGATAAACAACTCTGAAATTGAAATTAGCAAAGTAAGTAGGAACCTATATATACCCTATACCTATGCATATCACATTTCATCATATGTTTTACCAGATCTGTAACCAGGGGACACTCTCCTGAAGAAATTCTAATATTGCTTGGGTGAAATTATTTTGCATACATTCGTAAATTATAAAGTTCGAAACTAGTCTTCTCTGAAATCCGAAAACTACGCCTACAATTTATCTGTGGCTACAGGCCTGTATTTTTCTCCTACGAGTCGAAATTTAACAGAAGGTAAAAAGAACTCACTGGAAAGTGAATTGCTGATACTCCTTCACCTCTTGTACTGTAGTCGCCAAGTAGGAAGAAGCCACCTGGGGCAGATTAAATCCCACCCGTTCTTTCTAAAATGGTATGTCACTGCGCTACTGACCGAAACGGATATGTGCGCATGCATTTGGTTTCTGCATAACCGCCCACATTTGCTGCAATTAGTGTTCTTATATGTTTAGGAGGGGTACGGCTAGAACTCGTCTTTCGAGCAGCCTCATTCTATCTGGCGACTACACTCATGCTAACATCGTTCAGAATAGCTGAAAATAGGTATAGTTAAAGTATAGTAGTACCCTATTATACCCACAACATTGAAATAACCCGTCATAATGAGGATTAGGGTCGTGGGTGTGTGCAGGGAGGGGCACTATCTCCTCTACGGTGGAACTTCAAGGCTGAATCGAATGAAGCGGGTTTCTATCTGCACAGCATATGCAGACGATGTGGCTGTCATGATAAGAGGCCAATTTGGAGTGACTATTGCAGGTCTCATACAAAGGGCTCTTAACATGTATGGTATATATAGCAGACATATGAGCACTCTGTCAACCCTGGTAAAACAAAGCTAATGCCGTTCACTAAAAGGAGGAAAGTAGGCAATTTTCAACTTCCTTCTCTTTTAGGTATACATTTGTCTTTCCCACACAGAGGTGGCTGGGAGTTATATTTGAAAAATTTTAAATAGCATATATTGCAAGAAGTATCATAGAGAATGAAGGCAAGCCTATATCGAAAATCGCTCTCCGGAAATGAATTCGTCAGACAATTTTACATAATGTGGACTTATTTTAAAGTATGTTACAAAAGTTACATAGTAAGGAGAAATAAGTGGAATTTCAATTACTGGATCCTTGACCAGGGTTGGCAGTTTTAAAACAAAATGTTTTAAACAAATGTTTTTTAAGTGTTTAAAACATAGTAACCTGTTTTAAACACGTTTAAAACAATTGTTTTAAATGAATTTTTTCAATGCGTTTTTTCAGTGTGTTTGATGGACAATTTTTGGAACATCGTTGTATTTGATAAGGTAAAAACAAATAATAAAATAAAAAAACCTGAACTTTTATGTAATGCAATAAAACTAGTTATAATAATATAGTAGTATAAGTACAACGAACGAAACATATTACTATTATATAGAAGATATACCTGTTATTATTTATTTTCTTAAGTGATAATTTTAAAGCGATCAATAGCACAGGTACACACAAAAAAAAAGTCATGCATTTTGACCTGCTGAACACGAATCCAATGTCCGTTTTGCCCGATGGGCTCTTGTAATTTTCCTGAAAAAATTCAGAGGTACGTAGAATGGCGAGAGAAATCGAATGGCGTAAACTAGAATTCTATAGCTTTTTTGGTTTCCGCTATAGAGCCTCGAAAAGTACGAAAAGAAACACGAATTTTTCCGGTGAATTTCAGCTGCTCTATCTCGAAAACGAAGGACCGCAGGGATGTCTGGTTTGCGCCATTCGATTTCTATCGCCATTCTATGTACCCTTGAATTTTTTCAGATTTTTAGCTACATTTTCATTTTTTCGGACATTCTTACGCTGTTTTTTGAGGTTAAGAAGAATGCAGGAGCCAATCGGGCAAAACGGACATCAGATTCGTGTTCAGCAGGTCAGAATTTATGGGAATACCAGCTTAGGTCTGCCTTCTTCCACTCGACTTTCTTTTATGTGCCTGTGTAGTCAATAACTAATCATCAAACAATTATTGCACTATTGCACAGCGAATTGGCCGAGCCGTTGTCAAGTATCGTCCTCTCTTGTTATGATGCAATATGGGCATGGCTTATAGAATAAACAAAGTATTGGGTCGACGCGCCCATATAAATTTAAGTTTAAAATATTTTTTATTTTTTAAAACATGTTTTTTTTTCAACAATTAAAAATCCATGTCTAAAACACATTGAATTGTTTTAAATAAAAAAAAACGTGTTTTTTTATTAAAATAAAAAAAACACAATTTTTGCCAACCCTGTCCTTGACTGGGTGCTAGCATACATGAATGCAAGACGTAGGCTTGTATATCGGCGCCCATTGGCCAGGGTTGGCAAAAATTGTGTTTTTTTATTTTAATCAAAAAACACGTTTTTTTTATTTAACACAATTCAATGTGTTTTAAACATGGATTTTTAATTGTTGAAAAAAAACATGTTTTAAACAATAAAAAATATGTTTTTAAACTTAAATTTATACGGGCACGTCGACCCAATACATTGTTTTTTCTATAAGCCATGCCCATATTGCATCATAACAAGACGAGGACGATACTTGACAACGGCTCGGCCAATTTGGTGTTATAAATATGTCAAGTTGTGCAATAGTGCAATAATTGTTTGGTGATTGGTTATTGACTACACAGGCACATAAAAAAAAGTTGAGTGGGAGAAGGCAGACCTAAGTATCCCCATGAACTGACCTACTGAACACGAATCCGATGTCCGTTTTACCTGTTTTTGGCTCTTGCATTTTTCCTAACCTCAAAAAACACCGTAAGAATGCTCTTAAAAATGAAAATGTAGCTAAAAATCTGAAAAAATTCAGGGGTACATAGGATGGCGATAGAAATCGAATGGCGCAAACCAGACATCCCTGCGGTCCTTCGTTTTCGAGATAGAGCAGCTCAAAGTCACCGGAAAGAAAAAAATTGTTTTTTTCGCACTTCTCGAGGCTCTATATCGGAAACCAAAAAAGTTATAGAATTCTAGTTTGCGCCATTCGATTTCTCTCGCCATTCTACGTACCTCTGAATTTTTTCAGATTTTTAGCTACACTCTCATTTTCTCGGGCATTCTTACGGTGTTTTTTTTTTTTTTTTTTGAGGAAAAATACAAGAGCCAATCGGGCAAAACGGACATCGGATTCATGTTCAGCAGGTCAAAATGCATGGGAATACATAGGTCTACCTTTCCGCACTCGACTTTTTTTTGTGTGTACCTGTGCTATTAATCGCTTTAAAATTAACACATAAGAAAATAAATTTTCTTCTTTATAATAGTAATATGTTTCGTTCGTTGTACTTATATGTACTACTATATTATTATAACTAGTTTTATTGCATTACATAAAAGTTCATATTTTTTAATTTTATTATTTTTTTCTTATCTTATCGAATACAACGATGTTCCAAAAATTGTCCATCAAACACACTAAAAAAACGCATTGAAAAAAGTCATGTTTAAAACAATTGTTTTAAGCGTGTTTAAAACAAATGTGTTTAAAACAGGTTACTGTGTTTTAAACACTTAAAAAACATTTGTTTAAAACATTTTGTTTTAAAACTGCCAACCCTGCCATTGGCAAATATCGTAGTATATTCCAAGCAGAGGTTTATGGCATCTTACTGTGTGTAGGTGAAAATTTCAGACGAGGTTTCATTGACAAACACATTTATGATAATTTACAACAATCCTGTACTTCAAAATTTAGCTTCAACATGGCTCATGTCAATGTTTAAGTAATAAGTTAAACGTTGTCGATGTTTTTAATCACATTGAGGACGTTAACATTTTATGTATATCAGAACATTGGGCTACTTCCGATGAAATCGAGAATCTAACTTTATCCAATATAAACCTGATGACTAGCTATTGTAGAATTATTAGACGACATGGTGGTGTTGCTATTTATGTTGACAATATTGCTAAATCAAAAGTTAAAACTGCTACATTTTTGAGTAACTTTAACTCTGAGATAATATAGAGCTTTGTGACTTAGTTTTGTGTCTTAAAAGATTTTGTTACTATAGTCATTTATACAATTCCTTATTCATATTCTTTATTTCTATACTATATTTGTACTTATTTGTGTTTGTTTCTAAATTTTGAACTCGCCCGATAAATTTTATACTACATCATTGTGTGTGAAATTTTATGTGATGAATAAATCATTATTATTATTATTATTAAACTTTAGAAGAATATGCTCCTTGTGGAGCTAAAACCATCAAGGCAAGTTTAAGTCAAAAAGTTTGTAATGTCTAAAAAATCATTGCAATGTCGAAACTGAGGTCGAAAATTGAATCATCGATTGGTTTTTTTATGTACTTTTCGGTGATAATAAAAATAAATTTCAAAATTTTTAGTACCAGTATTTTTAAATTAAAAAAATAATAAATATACTGTACTCAACACTTTGCCCAAAAATAAAAAATATCGGTACTTAAATATTAAAAGTACACAAAGTAACAATTTAAAAAAAAGTATGAAAGTAGTGGTATATTTTCGTTTGGATATACTGTCGAGCAATTTCGAATTGTAATACATTCAATAACAAGTTTAGATGTTAAGAAATGTTAATTTCAAGTCATTGTGTCACTTGGTTTTTGTTTATAAATAGCCATAATGTAAAGAATTTAATATCTCGGCTTCCATGTGGTGTAGATAAAACTACTTTTTTTTAATTGGTCTTTTGTGTAGGTTTTTCTAATATATATATATATCAATAATTTCTCCTTCCGATAATAAATTATCTATGTTATTAGTCTTATAAATGTACCTAGATATGCATAAATGTGTTGTTTCTTGTGATTCTAGTACAATGGAACAGTCAAAATTACCAAAACCATCGGGTTTACGACCACCACAAATTAAAACATCTAAGCCTCTAGCTGAAGTTAAACTAAACAGAATGCTAAGCAATATTGGCACAACATCGTTAAGACCTAATCATCCTCGACGATCAAAATCTGTAGCAGATTTACATACAGTCGAACGAGTAAATATAAAAACTCACTTATTACCAAAAAAGACAGCCAAAGTTCAAACTGCATCCCAAACAAGTAAAGCTGCGCCACAGAGAAGAGCAGAAAAATGCAGTGAAGAAGTTAAATATACTGCAGTAAAGAGAAAAGCAGAAAAAACCAGTGAAGAAGTCAAGCCAAAAGTTATAAAACAGGGCAAGATTCCAGATTGGGACTACAAATCTCGATATAATCAGTTGCTTGAAAAATATAAAATAGTAAATGGAGAATATAAAGAAGCATCATCGAAACTGGAGGGTGAGTAATTTTACGTTTTTAAATATACCTACCTAGTTTTTGTTTTTAAGATTTCGTTGTTCTTGGATAGAGTTTTTCCCAAAGATCACAAAATGATATTCTCTAACATTCCATATCTGTTGTTAAGTAAAACATTGTTTATATTTTTTGTGTTATTTCGTTCAATATGATCAATAGTTGTTATGTTGGGTTTTTCTAGATAAATTTATCTGAGTACTTTTTGTTGGCAGACTGGTTGGAAGTCTTTAAATTTAACTTTCCTCCATTCCCCTTAGAGCTCTATTACACTAGGCCACCGGTGGCGCCACCAAACTGAGATACTGGTGGTTTAGTACATCGCGGGGCATTTAAGTAAATATGTCCTATTACACTAGGGTGGCTCCACCGAAAACTGGTGACGTGCTGGTGGACAGCCCTGGCAACCTCTCGGGCAACTTGTGGTGGCGTGATTGCATAGCGAGACATTGTTTTATATGTAACCTATTACACTTAGACACCAGTGTTGCTCCACCAACATCATTTGCAACTGATACTTATATTGACAGTTTAAGTTTAATAATGTCGGATGAAGGTAATAGTGAAAGTAAATAGAGAAAGTTCGTAAAATGAGGGTTTTGACATACGGAAGTGGTTAAAAAATTTGTTATCATCTGCACAAAGTTCTTTAAACAAAGTATAATAAAGGCCTTTTTCTTCTCTTAGTGCTAGCATTGGATGTAAATGCATTTTTCTATATCTGCACCTTTTCTTTCTTTTTCTTAATAAGACGAGAAGAAGCACGCTCTCGTATCACGACATGGTTAAAAATGCACTGAATATTTTAGGTTGCGTCACCGGTGGCAATGCTCTTTTTCACAGCTCCACCAGTTGCGCCACCAGTGTCTCAGCTTGGTGGCACCACAGGTGGCCTAGTGTAATAGAGCTCTTAGTCCATCTCCATCTCACCATAAGATCCATCTGTGTGTATTGTCAACTTTTCACACTAACCTAGTTAACAGAGCTAAAGGTCTACACTCTATCACTGCCTAGCTAGAACTGAGTTATCTATGTAAATTTTATTATTTAGTGAATTGTTCGTGAGTCAAATTTGTCTAAAATTGAACATTTTTTAATTTCCAAGTCAATTATTGTTTGATTTTGATTATTAAGTAAACTGACTGACGTCACGTGATTCATTTTAAAGGAGGGCCTGTCTTCCTCCACCTTAATTATCTCTTAATTACGTCCGAAAATAAATTTATGACTAATAATTGATACTTTAAAAACGGAAGTTTTATTTTCCTATTACGTGAACACCAAGTAGCTTATGAAAATTCGGTGTTAGTGAGTTTTTGTTAACAACGAATAAGATTATGAGATTATTTTATAGTTAAAACTTTGCCTAATATCTTTTTTGGAAAATTTGGTAAATTTTTCTTCATAACGACGGACGCCACTGGTGGATTAAAAAAAAAAATTTTGCTGTGACACAATCTCCTGAAGGTACTTAACCTTCCACCCAAAATTTTTTTAAATCGCATTGTTATAATATAACAATATTATGGAAGTCATGAAAAGTGAGACATACTGTATACATTAAGAATGCATTCCGAATTAATTTGAATATATTTCTAATTTATTGTATAATTAAATTAAATGTTTAAAATGACCACCAGTCACCTCTTGACAATAAGCAAGGCGATCTATGAATTCTTGGATGACACTTTGTATGACCTCAGGGCTTATTTTGTAAATCTACAATATTGTCTGGTCGATTTTTAATGTCTTGTGACTATGGAAACACATGAACAACAAACTGCCCTTGATTTTCATTTTCAGTTTTTATTTTATAAGCTCGTTCTAGTTTATATATTTTAAGGTGTGAGACATTTTGTAACAATCCAGTATCCAATAGCCAACTTTTGTCTGATCCATGGGCGCATCTTCCATTAAATTTAAAAAAAAAATTTTGGTAGCCTTCAATATTTTAAGGTGCATAAAAAACCTCAAATCTATGCCGTTTTGTCTTAACTACAACATTGAGGGGAGACCAGGACAAGTTCATTTTCGAGCCAACGCCTGTATAACATATTAAATATATTGTACAACTTAATACATAGAATATCATTATTATTATATAAAATATTTTCCAGAATGATTAAAATAACAAATTGACGAAAACACACATGTTCTAATTATTTAACTTATTTATTTTGTTCATATTACTCACGGAAAATATATTTACGACCTAACGGCAAGCTAATGGTTTTTAGCGGGGACACAGAGTCGAACTTTAATATTGTCAGTGTATCACGGAATTTCATATTAACCTCTATAATATTTATAAATGTGTTCTGTGTTTACATTATATTTAAATAGGCCCGTTTAGCATTTTTTTTTAAATTTTAGAAATCGAAAGTAGAACAGTTTTTAAGACAATTTTCAAATTTTTAGGTTTTTATTCGAACGTTTAGGCCCTCAAATAAATTACCTAAGTTTGGTCGTACGAAAACCGGGCGGAGCTTCGTGTGACGTCACTTTGCATATGCTGATCGGGTGACAGTCGAGATTTAATATGTGTGTGGCATATGTTATTGTGTTTCTGTATGGAACGGTGTTTGATTGTTAAATTGTCTTGGAAATAAACACCTTTTTTATTGAAACGTCACATTAACTCATTTCATGACATGACTTAACTGCTATAGCAAACTCAAATCCTTTTACCATAGTGTATATGCATAATGACGTCACGAGTCGGCAAGGTGCTTTATACTGAAACCCAATCTTTTACATTGAATATCTAAGAAATGGATATACTTATGAAGCTGAAATTTTAACAGCTTTTCTGGATTATCGAATACTATTGAATATCATAAAAGAATTATCTGTAACAAACCCATTGTGACAGATTAAAAGGGTAATACTTTAACAGGTATTATACATGATATTTTAGTAGTAGTTAATTGTTTATAAGGATATAAAAGAAAGTGAAGGAGAAACCGGGGCGTGGAAAAAACCGGCTACTTTACAGAAACTGAGCAACAAGAGAATATCTGGTAATTCTAATTTAGACTCGAAATGCATCAATGCTCAACAAATAATGTGCACAAAAATCAATCAAAAGCCGCGTCACCTCCTCTGCTTCGCTTGTTCAAGCAGGTCGAAATTACTAGGTAATTACTAAGTAATAAGAAAACGGTCTATCATCCACTGGTGTCACATTTTCCGAGTTTCGAAATTAGAGTGATTTATTGGACGTTTTGATATTGGGATTTGCAAATGTCCAAATGTCACATGGGGCAAGGGAGTCACATTTTGGATTTATAGGGGGACCACATTTTGGGTCTTTGGAGAGGCCTACCGGGCATTTGCCCAGTTGCCCGGCGCCCCAGTCCGATGCTGCCTCTACCTTGCAATTGATGGCAGTTGAAAGCAATTACTACAAAATCCAATACAGGGTGTGCAAAATACTATCTCGAGCCTTTTTCTCATAACCAGCTGTAAGAAGCTTTTTCTACCACGAGACAGGACTCTTCCTTGCACTTTCACCATAAATGGATATTTACCTGCAGAATGGTTAATAAATAAAACCCAGCGTATGTATCCGGTCCAGGGGTAAATAAAACATCTGAGGTTTGGCTCCGGCACGCAGTTTGGCCGTCCATTGGGCGTGTTCGGCAGAGAACCGAGCTGCGTGTGGGAACGAACTTCCAGTCTGGATCAGTAGGACTGAAACGCCATCGAATTAATTGATATTTTTTTTGTTCCGGAGTGACCAAGATCTGCGATACATTTGGCGGATGTCACATGTGAAAACAATGACATGAGAACGAAAACGAAGTAGAATATTACTGATGTCAGATTGAAGTATAGGACCAGAATACAACCCCTGACTGATTTGAAAATTCGAAAACTAAACGTTTGCTGTTAAATTTGTGGAACTCAATTTTGGTGCAACACAATTTCTTCGTACTCTTTAAGCAGTTGTTCAAAACAAATTGTAATTGTTTAATGGTAACGAAATGTAAAGTTTGAGGGGCCAGTTAAAAATAAATTAAGCGGTTCATGTTGAGTAAGTAGTATATTATTATATGAGCGATTGTTTTACTCGTTACATAAAAAATAATATATATAAATATAATGTAATAATACAATATAATGATAACTGACGAAGACAGCTTTTTGCGGCAAAATATTTATTTATTTAATCATACATCATCCAACAGTACAAAAGCATTTATAGGATGGAAATCTAAACTAACTTAACCTAACCTAAGTAAAATATACAAATAGAAATTATGAAGGCTGTACAGATTTCGACAGTTGAAAAGCATGTTAAATGTGACGCAAAAAAAGATACTCTATCATAGTTTGGTGGAAAGCCATTTATTATATGGTATTATCGGTTGGGGCGGTGTATCAAAGACCTACCTCTATTCCTTAGAAGTCATTCAAAAAAAATTTCTTAGAATAATTCTCCTTAAAGATAACCTATATTCCAGTGATCTGTTGTATAAGGAATCTAATATATTGGATATTAGACAATTGTTTTATGTTAGTATAAATGTAGCACAGTACACAAATAAAAACGAACTACTTGCCTTTAGCCATAAATACAAAACTCGTCAACAAAACAAATATATAAACCCGTTAATGTATAAGTCGGTGGGTCAAAGATGTTATAAATACCTTGGTCCAAAACTATTCAACACTCTACCCGACGAATTAAAAAACGAAAAAAACTTACATTCATTTAAAAGAGGAATAAAATCGAATTTACATAAATTCACAAGAAAAGAAATTCACGATTTAATACAATCATAAAATGCTGATTTGGTTCACTAGCAGAAATTTATACAAAATGAAATAGGAAATGCAAATAAAATTATATATGCGTATGTATGTATGTATGTATGTGTGTTTATATATGTGTATGTGTGTATGTATGTATATATATATGTGTATATATGTGTATATATATATATATGTCGGATTGCGGAATGTGGGATCAGTTTTTGTATATACATGCGGAATGTGAGATCATGAGATCCGATGCCCGGATCTCAGATCGTAATAGTCTATTACTTGGTGTATTTAAGGTGTCAGGATGCTATAGGCAACATATTATGCGGAGCTCATTTTCCTTGTTTTCTCCCATGTATAAAACCATAGCAGTTCTGTGTTTGACAGTATGGTGGCGCAGATGCTACTTATGTATTTAGCAAACAGGTACCTTTTAAGATCAAACGAGATCCGAAATTTGGCAATGCTGTTTGGATTTATTTGTAGCAGCAAATACCTTTGCTTTTATATAAGTACATCAGTTTTTAACCAAATAATATTAAACGCAACGGATTTTAAATTAGAACGAGTGCAATGATAATGGAAACTTGAACACGAAGTAAACGACATGTCGATTTAGCGTTAAAACAAGGAAGTAAAAGTTTGCGTTATTAGGCAGAATAATTAATTTCTATATGACACAGAGTGTGTTAATTATTCAGTATTGTAAGGTGGTTTAAGTACTTTGTCGAGAAACTTGCGCGAAATCTCGAAAGAAGACCTCGTGTCCGTGACTTCCCTTGGATTTTGTTGAAAAGGTCTATTTAAAAAAAAATAAATGTTTACGTACCTAATTAATTTATTAAATTAGGACAAAATTCTAACGGGAACGTATTTGAAAAATAATTACTATTTTTGGTTATATATGTGATTGCTTCGGGTTTGGGTAGAAATAAAATCTAATTCTTCTTTTACTTAGGTATAACACAAAATGATTTATTTTTACGCTGCAATTTTAATACACTTATAATACGTAAGCTTTAAACATTTCCTAAAAAATTGCTAAATCTGAAAAAATTAACCAAACTGACACCAAAAGTTTCAACCCCTTGGTAAAAAATATTGAATTTATCATTTCTGAGCATTAGTGGCATAAATATTTTAAAAAATCATAATAAAAGTTATACCCAAAACAAAGCATTACTTTTGCCCTTTCCAAGAATTGTTTGCCTAATATCGCCTTTTTATTTTATTTTAATGATAAAAATTGTATCTGGGACCTTGTGTATGAATTTCAATTGGGTATGGCTCTCTATAAAGTTTTAATAGGGTAAAAGATATTTATTCTATAGATACATAGAAGGCAAAAACCATTGACTGATACATTCATTACAGTATCTCCATAATAGACCGGGAGCTATGCGGTCTTTTTGAAAACTCATCGTTGCGTGAATTTTGTGTGCGTTAATTAATTTTATCGAACATATTTCATGTCAAAATAGACTTAATGCATATGTAAGACCCGTCAGTTTGTTTATAGTCCAAGATAACGTGCAATTCGCTATTTTTATTTTCATTCATTTTATTGTCATTCAAAATTTGTATTAGGTGAGATCGAACTCCCCTGATGTTTTCATCTCTTCTAGTTGTCAGTTGGTGTATTATTTCCATATTTGTTGGTCTCCTTGTAAATCAAAATTTAATTTTTGATAAAACTTTAATATATTTCATGTTTCGTTTGTGCTAATTATGGCCGAGTTTTCACCAATAAAAAATAGAAAAATATTGATGAATTCCAGATATCACAATACAATATTCCCATATATTTTGAACTGCTGGACACGAATTTGAGGTGCTAATTGTTAAGTTTCTCACCATTTTTTTAAATCGCGAAAAACATCGTATTTAATGCCTAAATATGTTTGTCGCGATTTAAAAAAAATGTGCGAAATTTTGCAATTTAGATCTCAAATCGTGTTCGGCGGTTTAAAATACATGGGAATATGGTATTTTAATCTCTGGATTTTTTATGTACGTCTATGAATAAATCATTTAGATAATCCAGTACTTTCAAGTATTTTCTAACATTTTAAAGTAAATTATTTTCTGTTTGCATATAAGCATAAAACGTATTCTTTATATATAGAATTTGGCAAATAGCAGAAAGCAATTCACGGAAAATAAAAAGAAACTCTATCTAAAAATATTAATTTCCAATCTTGGCATTTCATTGATAATCTGCATTCAAAAATGAATTGGTCTATTTCTTATTTCACAATTCTTATTGTAACACTAGCATCCACATAGCCTCTCAATAGTGCAAGAATATAGCATTTCTAGTTTACTTCTGTTATTAAAAAAAATAATAAAAATAAAAATATGATTTTTTTTCAAATTGACACAATTTGGTTTTTAAGGATGGTGGTAACATTTCCTTAAATCCCTATTTACTTAAAAATTGACTCCAATTTTCCGCTAATTCTATGGAATAAATTAAATAGGTTTATGTGCTTTCAGTTATCTTGAAGAGATGCACAACTTACCTAAGTTTCAAATAAATCAATTAATTAATAATGATTCACGAAGGTATGTAACCATGAAAAGTGTAAAACTAAGCTATTTAAAAAACCGCTGCCTAAGGGATCACTACTTCCACATCCAGATTCTCCATCCAAGTCTCTTTAAAGGAAAGTATTTTGACTATATTTGCACTTTAGCATGTAGAAATAATTGGTCATAAAACTTTAATAATATTTGAGGCAGATATGAAAAAAAATTTGAAATGTTGATTTCTAGGATATACGCCAAAAATTTTCTGGACTCTTATTAGCTTCCTCCACCTATTGTCCCCAATACACCCCCCCCCCCCTTTAACGGAATCATCACAATATATAATCTAGTTCCATATGTCGTTATAATACCTACGCATACCAAATTTCAAGTGAATATGTCAATTATATTTTATCAACCCCTTTAATAATGGTGTGGGGGTAGTGGAGGGGTTCAAATATGTTATAAAAAAATCTGAGGCCTTGGCTTCTAGTACATACATCAAATCCTAAGTCTCTGTACTCTTACCAGCTTGTTTCACTTATTTCCCCATATTCACCCCTATTTAACCCGCAACCCTTCAACGGAATCACATCAAAATGTAATCAAGTTCCAGATGTCGTTATAACATATATGTGTACCAAATTTCAAGTCAATATCTAAATTTTATTTTATCAACCCCTTTAATAATGGAGTGGGGGCCGTGAGAGAGTTAAAAAATATAATAAAAAAATTAGAGGCTTTGACTTCTAGTATGTACACCAAATTCCAAGTTTCTGTAAAAATCTCAATTTTATTTAATAAACCCTTTTAATAATGGAGTAGGGGTGGTGAGAGGAATTGAAAATATAAGAAAATCGGAGGCCTTGGCTTCTAGTATATACACCAAATCCCAACTTTTTGTACTCTTACCAGCTTGTTACTACATTTTTAAAAAAAATGTAGTATACGTTTAGCATTTTTCCGGTGCACCGTCGAAACCCGAAAAAAACGTCGGATCGATGTGAAAGTCATATCTATCGATTCGAGAGCGAATTTAGAAAATTCCGTCCGTCGGTCAGTCGGTCTGTCTGTCTGTCTGTCACGCCCAGCCCCCTTAATCCGTTTTCGGATTGCGATGAAACTTGGGTGGTTAATAGGAGGTCTTTAGAAAACCTTAACGCCGAAAGCTCGGCTCCGTTCGGAAACCGGAAGTACCCGATATAGACGTTTCGAGTTTTTCGGGAGAAATTGAATAACTCGATAACGGGTAGTCGGATCGAGACATTTCAAAAAAGGAATGGTGCCGCTCGCAAAGCTCTACAAATAAGTATACCAGAGGCTATGTCGAAAAACAAATGAAAATTGATTTTTTTTGCAAAAAACTGGTTTTCTCGAAATCGGGCTAGGAAGCACGATAACTGTCCAGAATATTGATCGATTTCGATGAGACTTGGTGGGATCAAAGGTACCCGGCCACAAATCAAGCCTATTGCTGGCGGCCCGAATCCGTTGACCGCAAGTATGTTTTCCAGGGCCGAGTATGATTTTTCAAATAAATTAATAACTCCCGAACCGAAGGTCCGATTTTGATTTTCAAAAATGGCAATTGTAGGGCTCGATTAGGTCTATTAGTTGACGTTTGTGTGAAATTTGAGAAAACGAAAGCGAATCTACAAATCCCGGAAAACTTGATTTTTTTGATAAATTCTGCAAATTCCGAACAGTTTCCTAATAAAAATCGAAAATTAACTATTCCGTCGATCGATCTCTATAACCAGAATAAGGCATGGACCTTTTTGGACAAAAAATCTGAAATAGAGTTTTTTCGAAAAACTTAAAATAAACGAGTTATTTACGAAAATGCATTCCATAGAATTATTTTAAAAAATATTACAAATTGATAAGTGATAATGTTATATTTAAAATATCATCATTCATTTCCTTATTTTCATTTACTAAATAAAAATAGAACCAATGCCCTTTCGGTGTTTCAAAATGTAGTTAGCTTTTACTTTAGTCAATGCAAAAAAAAAAGAAAAATAAAACATGTCAAAGCACTGAGTCATCTTGCGACCCCTCTGTTGAAAATGTAATGAATCATCCCAACAAATTGGACAAAAAGCATATCAAAATGTAGTTTTTTTCACTTGTTTTACTTATTTTGCCATATTCAACCCTATTTAATCCCCAACTCTTCAACGGTATTATTTCAAAATATAATCTAGTTCCAGGTGTCGTGTACCAAATTTCAAGTGAATATCTCAATTTTATTTTGTCAACCCCTTTTGTTGATGGCGTGGGGTGGTGAGGGGGGTATGGAAATTTTATAAAAAATCTGAGGCCTTAGCTTCTAGTATATACACCAAATTTCAAGTTTCTGTACTCTTACCAGCTTGCTTTACTTATTTTCCCCTATATACCTCTATTCAACCCCCAACCTTTCAACAAAATCTTCTCAAAATATAATCTACTTGTAGATATCGCTATAATGTATACGTGTACCAAATTTCAAGTGAATGTCTCAATTTTATTTTATTAACCCCTTTCATAATGGAGTGGGGGGCGGTTGGTGATGGAAATATTAATAAAAAATCTGAGGCCTTGGCTTCTAGTATATACACCAAATCCCAAATTTGTATGCTCTTACCAGGTTGCTTTACTTATTTTCTCCTATTTACCCCCCACTCTTCACCGGATAAGCTAAAAAAACAATTCAGTTCCAGATCTCGTTGTAGTACATATGTGTATAAAATTTCAAGTCAATATCTTTAACCCTTCCAGAGATATCGTGCGCACAAAAAAAAGTTACAGACCGACAGACAGAATTTTTTTTTTTCGCTCAAATTTAATATCTCGACACTTCATGATCTTCCAAACCTATTTCAACAAAAAAAAAACTGAAATTTTTGTTACGATTACTAACTATACTTCCACTCCACTATGTGGATGTGGAAGTAATTATATATTTCTACCCAAGGCAAACATATAACTTTCTAGCATAGCACGCTAACAACAATTTACTTACGTAGTAGTTCTTCATACAATATAGATATTAGTTTTATATAATATATAATTTACACTACTTGTTAAGCCGATTTTTTCTTTTTGTTAATTCTAGTCCTCTCACAAGGCAATAGCTTAACACGCAACCGCGATTGATGGCGTGGTGCTGTTAAATGTACCATATAGTAAAAAGAGGCCGACTAGAATAATAATTACATGGGTCATAGAACGTCTGTCTTGATGTTGTGTTGATATACCGGATGGTCCACTTTTGTAACTTTTCAATTGACGAGGGAATTATTTTGAAATTTGGTACAGCGAGATATTTAACATTAATTGACGCAAACGACCGATTTCCGGTTTCGATGTAATTTACAACAAAATCAAATTTTTAAATCGTACAACCTTTATATTTTTGCAGCTGTGGATCCTACTGGCCTAAACACATATGATATATATTTCGATTTTATTTTTTTTTGTTTTAGTACCTACAAGTACAGCGATATTAGTTTCTCATTAAGAACTATATCTATTTTTGAATGGAACTTTTGTGTCAAAATTTGTTATTCAATTAGACTATTAATTATTTTGAATTACTTGGCCCTGAGCAGGTTTAACTTATCAAACCCACTTAATATCACTACAATAAATCTGAAATAGTCCACTGATCCATTCAAAAGTTACAAGAGTGTTCGTATGGTCTGTGCCACCTGGTATACAACTGGTTTGTATGAAGTATTTAGCAGCAAGTTTAACCAATATTTTATAACAGCACATCCCTGAAACAACTTATAGACAATATATACACTGAGTGTAAATAAGGTCATACTATAACAAAAAGAGATCCGTAAAGTGGGCAACGTTGCAGGATCTCGCGTGTCGCAAAATTACGTAGATATATTTTTGTATTTCCCAACGGATCCCATATTATTCTATTTTACATGGATCTCGTAATGTTGCAATTCACCTACAATTATAACTTTCACAATAATGGATAAATCTTACCCCTCTTATTAAATTCTAGAGACTATTTTTGCCGTAATTAAAAGCCCACATTGTCTTGTCTCTAACTAATTTTTAACGGGTGGATCTCAGGTTGTCCATGTATATCATGGATCTCGGATTACTCTTTTCGGAGTATATATATATATATATATATATATATATATATATATATGTGAATGTATTAGATATTTTAATATGTATGTATGTTTAGATTATTATTTAATTTATTCGTCTAATGTAACTTTTGAGTAGATAAAGAATAAATAAAATTAATTTTAGGTTTATTCTATGTTGTGTATTACATGTGTGCCTTACAACAAGTATATTAGTATACTTCATAAGGCGTAATATACAAGACGTATTTATTCATAAATTCTAGATGTAATTTTATGTATCACAATCTTAAAATTGAATAAATATTATTATTATTATTATTATTATTATTATTAGACTGCACGACAGTAGATTAAATTTCTGGCTGCTAGGCAAATATGTCCAAATCACTGCAATGAGTTTCATAACAAGTACAAATATTAAACAGAGGAGAAAATTTTAATACGTTAGATCTAGGAGTGGATAAATAAAAGCTTTGAGAATAACGAGAATTAATCCGTGGGACATAAAAGTTCAGTTGGCTTAATATTTCACTACAATCTATTTTATTATGCATAATTTTATCTAGAAAACGCAAAGCAAAGGACTCACGTCTTTCGGAAAGACTGGTAATATTAAATTTTTCAAGTAATTGATTTTGAGAAGCTCCAATTAGTGGATATGTACCTTCAGTTTTCCAGTTTAAAAATTTCAGAAAGCGGCGCTGAATATTTTCCAATTTATTATTATGAGTATTATATTATACCCAGATTGCCAGACAAGTGAAGCATACTCCAGTTTAGATCGAGAGAAAGCAAAATAAAGCATCTTTAAGGTTTTCGCATCATTAAAATCATGGCTGTTACGCAAAATGAAGCCTAACATTCTGTATGCATGCGAAATTACAGCATCAATATGGTTAGTGAAGGTTAATGTTTTATCAAAAGTTACACCTAGATCCTTGAACGTAGATGGTCTGTTCAGCATGTCGCCATTAACATTATAATTATATATAATTGGGGACTCCTTGGTTGTATAACTCATAACATTGCACTTGCCAACATTTAGGTGAAGATCATTTTCATCACACCAAGTCGATAACTTAGTTAAGTTCTCTTGAAGTTTTTCCCAGTCATTAAAATCATTAATCCTATGCAACATCTTGCCGTCATCGGCATATATTAAGAAATATACGTCTAAGTGATCACTGATGTCGTTAATAAAAATATTAAAGAAAAGGGGTCCAAGTATTGATCCCTGGGGTACTCCTGACGTGGCTCGATATTCAACAGATTTATATCCATTATAAGATACGAATTGAACTCTATCAGTCAAATAACTCAAAAAATTGAAGTAAACCATCAGATAATCCGAATTTGTCAAGTTTACAGAGAAATTTCCTATGGTTCAATCTGTCAAATGTCAAAAGTCAGTATAGACTGAGTCTACCTGTATTTGAGAATCAATTGATTCAGCAATGTACTGAGTAGCGCAGATTAAGTTCGTTATGGTGGAGCAACCTTTCATAAAACCGTGTTGTTGCGTAGATATTTTCAGTTGAACATATGCATAAATGTTATCATGCAGTAGCATTTCGAAAGCTTTACCAAAGTTACATATTATTGTTATCGGTCTATAATTGGTAACATCATTTCTTTCACCTTTTTTATACACACGGCACACTTTGAAATATTTCCAAGTATCAGGAAAATAGAATTTCCTAAGACATAAATTAAAAATTATGCAGAGAGGATATGCAAGAATGCTGGCACAGTCTTTCAGTAGAAATGCTGGAATTCCATCTGGGCCCGCAGTAAGTTTAGGTTCAATTCTTTTTAACGCCATGCAAACTTCCACCTCGGAAAAGCGTTTAATGTCCAAGCAGTCAAACGAAAGATTATTAGACTTGGTTACATGGGCGTCCGAGATGTTAAGGAAGTAAGATTGCTCGAAAAAGTTAGCAAAAGCATCGACGATATCATTAGGGGTCTCCAGAGGTTCATTGGTATAAGTCATGTCTTTAGGTATGCTAGTTTTCCCTTTTTTTCCATTGATGTAAGCCCAGAATTTATTAGGTTCAGATGTGATATTATTTTCAATTCGATTTGTATAAATTTGAAATGCAATTTTAATATCCGACTTGATTTGTGATCTAAGTCTACGAAATTCAGTTAGCGATTCATTATTACCATGGCGTTTAAATAATATCAATTTCTTATGCTTTAGCTTTATATTTTTTATAATACCACCATTAAACCAAGGGGGAAACTGTCTTTTATTTTTTGGAGTTTTGAACCTGGGTATGTTCTCATTAAAAACTTCAGTTAATTTCTTATAAAATAAGTCAACACAGATTTTAACATCATCATAGTCATTTAGGAACGACCAGTTAATGTGCAGTAGTTGTTCATACAGAAGAGGAAAATTTGCCTTTCGAAAGTTGAAAGAATTAGTAGATTTCATTGGAAATTTGACGTGCGGATTCACAAACTGAGTTTGGAAGTTAACAATAAGAGCAAGATGATGTATATCTTCAGAAACCAATAATTCAATTGATTTTTCCACAAAGCAATGTGCCATACATATAACCAAGTCTAAAAGTCTATTGTTAATATTAAAAACAGAGTTGTATTGACGCAAGTTTTGAAGGTTTAGATAATTGATAAGTAAGTAAGTAAGTACTTTATTGATGCTTTCATGCCTTTTGGCACTTACACAGGTCACATGGAGAAATCGTCATTGTAAAATACATAATATGAATATCACAAACATTAAAGTGGAACTTTAAAATAAAAACTTACAAATTAATTAAAATTAAAATATTACAAATAAAACTTAAAGTAATAGTAATTAAAATCTAAGACAGATCAGAAATATCACAGTCTAGAAATTCAGTGAAATTATAAAAGGCTTTGGAGATTAAAAATTTTTTGATCCTCTGCTTAAAATGCTGTAAAGGCAAGTCTTTAATTTTTTTGCGGCAATTTATTAAAAAATTTTATGGCCCAGTAGTTTGGCCCATTTTGGCACCTCTTCAAACGGCAATACTTAACAATTAGATTAGATTTATTTCTCGTGCAATGATTATGCACAGAATCATATGTATCATATAGGACCGAGTTTCTTTTAATGTATAATAAGTTTTCTAAAATATATATAGAAGGAAAAGTTAAAATTTCATGATTTATGAATGAGTTCTTGCAGTCATCTCTATACTTGAGAGCATCCAGAATCGTTATTGCTTTTCTTTGCAGATTGAAAACTCTGTGACAATCTGTAGCATGTCCCCAAGCGAGAATAGCATATGAAATATTCGAATGACAGAGTGCAAAGTAAGCAGTTCTTAGTGTGTCAGTTGAGACACAGTTTGCTAGATTGCGTAAAATAAATATGTTGCTACTTAGTTTTTTTGAGAGATAATTCATATGCTCTTCCCATTTTAGTTTTGGGTCAAGATGAATGCCTAAAAATTTCACACTATTCTGCGGGATAACAGCAGTCTCAACATCTCTCAAAGTAAATATCATGTTCTGAGTTTTCGATTTGTTCAGAAATAGCTCGTTAGAGTTAAACCATTTTTTTGCTTTTGATTGTGCCTCACATGACCTTGCTACAACGTCATTGAGGTTATTAGCTGTTGAACATATTGTTGTGTCATCTGCAAATAGGATATAATTCTCCATGTTTTTACAAAGAGGGAGGTCGTTGATAAATATTAAAAATAGCAGAGGTCCTAATACAGACCCCTGCGGGACTCCCACAGTAAGCTGCCTCTTTGCAGATAGCGCATTACCTACCCTAACCCTCTGATACCTATCATCAAGGTAAGATTTCAATAACTGAATGCTACAATCCCCAAAATTATAGTATTTCAGTTTTTTTATAAGAAGTTCATGTGAGACACAATCAAATGCTTTACTTAAATCACAGAAAGTTATTGATGTGTAATTGAGATTTTCAAAGCCTTCCAATATTTTTGTAGATAGTTCTAATATTCCCGAAACAGTGTTGCGGTTTTTTCGAAATCCGAACTGGCTACTTGTGAATAAGTTGTTACTCTCAAAATAGTGTGCCATTCTGTTTGCAATACATTTTTCTAGTATTTTTGATATTATTGGCAATAAGGAGATTGGTCTATAATTTTGTAACGGTGTTTTGCTCTGGGTAGCTGGAGTCGGAGATTAGTTCAGGATCCAGATTAGTTTAATAAGACAACCCAATCAAAATTAACAATTTTATTATCTTCAACAGGTAAAATATGCAGGTTTACATAATATACAATAGTTACAGGTTATCGGTTTTCAGGTCCGTATCTTTTACGGTTATTGGTAATCAGGTGACATTTAAATCGTATGAATGAGAGAGACGACGAGAGTGTAATGCAGTGATGCGACGAGTAGGGATTTTGACGGCGGAAACGGCGGCGGGCTAATAACCGTCAACCCGAGCAAGCTATCGGCTCAACTCGCCGGGTCACTCCTCTGTTAATTTATATTTGCTCCGTGTCGGTTTCGTCGGGACGACGGGACATCGCTGGACTAAATAACATTTGGCACAAGGTCCGTTCTTCGGTTCAACGCGCCGTAGAACTTTTCTAGGTCAAGATATATTCGCTCCGGAGAGTCACGTCACTTGGTGCATAAATCAGCAAAGTGTCTTCGGCTCAGCGCGCCATCGGCAGTTTACGGAGAGATGTACCCAGTGCTCTTCTCGATCCGCGGCTGGGCTTTTATACACGAAACTATCCCTCCTTTTTGAGACGGTCGGAGTCGGGCGGTGTGCAAATTTAGTATATCGAGTATGAATCGCCGTCGTGTGCAAATGTGCACACGGCACTACACTGAAACTTCTTAGTAATGAGGTATGACTTTAGGATGCTTCATTACACTCCCCTCGTTCGTCGGGTGAAAAAAATTGACATCAGGAACAATTTTTAAACATTTCAAAACAACTCTAACCTATTAAACATTTTTATCCAACTAACGAAAACATGGTAAAATTTCGTAAACACCCTGTATAAACATGTGAATATACAATTTTTAAACATTTTAAAACAAATCCTATTATACATTTTTATCCAACTAACGAAAACATGGTAAAAATTTCGTAGACACCCTGTATAAACATGTGAATATAAAATTTGAAGTTTTGTCAACAGGAATCTATCTGTAAAACAACGGTAGAGATAACAGGGAAAATAAAATGTACTATGCAAAAAATAACTAAACTAGGTATGGCATAAATCGAAATAAATCGTAAGAAAACATTGGTATAAAAGATAAAACAAATGGATTCTAAAGCATAATTAACAAAATTTACACATCGGAAAATAACATAACATAACAAATTCCGTTTAATAAGTTTTTCGCTCACTCGTTTGCCGCGCACTTAGACGTTCCCGCGCACTCGTGGGGTTGCGTTAGCGGACGTCTGCGGCATGGGTGTTGGCGTACAGGGGTTGATGACGGTCAGGACGGTGATTCCCGGAATGCGGGTGGTTGTTCCGTCGCTGCTGCGGTGTCTGAACTTCCGTCTCCGTTTTGGTATTTTAGAGTCCTCTACCTGAAACAAGGCCCTAAGGCAGGGAATTGACCTACCTGGGGTCGGTGGTTTTGGAGGGCTGGGGCTTTCTCCAAATAACTCCCTGAACTTCACTTCCATTGACCTGGACAGTGGAGACATCATTTGTAGCCCAGGGGACGGTATCGGGGACGGCACATATTTGACTGGCGGTGAGGGGGACGGCTCAGCTCTGGAGGTTGAGGGACACCTCGGGGACGGCAGCAGGGATGGCATGTCTAACCTCGGCGGCGACGATGGTATTCTGGTATTCTGGAATTCTGGTATTCTGGTATCTGCGACTTCTAGTCCATAAGCACCATCTGTGTCTGACAAACTCATTTCTATGGCTTGGAATATTTTGTGTCTCCCTCTAAATATTTTATATCTCTCTCTTGGTATAAACGTTTCTTTTTAGGTTGTCTGGAGTAAATTAATGTCTTGAAAACTGCTCGGACGTTAAAGTATGTTACACTATTTCTATTTGTCTATCTCTCGTTTGTAAATGTCACCTTCTGGGTTATCCGGAATGAACTAATGTCTTAAAATCTGCTCGGGCGCCAAATTATGTAACGGTGTTTTGCTCTGGGTAGCTGGAGTCGGAGATTAGTTCAGGATCCAGATTAGTTTAATAAGACAACCCAATCAAAATTAACAATTTTATTATCTTCAACAGGTAAAATATGCAGGTTTACATAATATACAATAGTTACAGGTTATCGGTTTTCAGGTCCGTATCTTTTACGGTTATTGGTAATCAGGTGACATTTAAATCGTATGAATGAGAGAGACGACGAGAGTGTAATGCAGTGATGCGACGAGTAGGGATTTTGACGGCGGAAACGGCGGCGGGCTAATAACCGTCAACCCGAGCAAGCTATCGGCTCAACCGGGTCACTCCTCTGTTAATTTATATTTGCTCCGTGTCGGTTTCGTCGGGACGACGGGACATCGCTGGACTAAATAACATTTGGCACAAGGTCCGTTCTTCGGTTCAACGCGCCGTAGAACTTTTCTAGGTCAAGATATATTCGCTCCGGAGAGTCACGTCACTTGGTGCATAAATCAGCAAAGTGTCTTCGGCTCAGCGCGCCATCGGCAGTTTACGGAGAGATGTACCCAGTGCTCTTCTCGATCCGCGGCTGGGCTTTTATACACGAAACTATCCCTCCTTTTTGAGACGGTCGGAGTCGGGCGGTGTGCAAATTTAGTATATCGAGTATGAATCGCCGTCGTGTGCAAATGTGCACACGGCACTACACTGAAACTTCTTAGTAATGAGGTATGACTTTAGGATGCTTCATTACAATTTGACACTTCCTTAGTATCACCTTTCTTAAAAATGGGTATGACTAATGCCTGCTTTAAGATGGAGGGGAACTTGCCTTCTTTAATGCATAAATTTATTAACTTAGTCAGGGGTATTATTATTAAATTTTTAATAGATTTTATGATCTCAACATTGAACCCATAGATATCCCGACTGCGTTTATTTTTTAAAGAATTAATTATATCACGTACTTCTATATAGGTAACCTCACTGAAGCAGAATGTTTCACCAGGAACAGATATACTTTCTGCTTTAGTCAGGGGAGCTGTATCTGTATGTTCTATGTCTTTGTGTAAATTGTGAGCAATGCTAACAAAGAAGTTGTTATAGGTATCTGGTGTAGTGATACCAGCTTCAACACTTTTTGAAGGGATACCTCTGTGGTTATTAATAATGTTCCACATACATTTAGTAGAATTTTTTGATTGTTTAATATAATGATCGTTTGCATTTTTTTTGGCAGTAGCAATAGCCACCTTGTAATTTTGTTTTAAAATGTTCTTTTCTCTAAGTATTTCCTGTGTTATATATCGTTTATATAAATCACTTAGGAAGTGAAGCTGTTCTCGCATGTTTTTTAGTGTGTCATTGAACCAATTTACACTATTTGGCCGATTTTTTTTGACTATATATGTTTTTTCAGGAAAAGCTTGATGGTATGCATTTTGCAGATGTTCTATAAAAATGCGGAATTTATTATCGCTGTCTAAATTTGTATCCTGAATAAATTCCCAGGATATATTCTCCACTGAATTGAAAAATATTTGCTTTCCATGCCTCGTTATAGGTCTACACGTTCTTTTATCTAGTTTGGTATTATTTGTTGAGTTTGCCGTTACCTCAAATTGTACAAATTGCCCTTGATGATCTGATAGATTGGTTTCAAAAGTGTTTGCACGACAAGAATCAAGGTTAAAGTTTAAAAATATATTGTCTATGCAATTATCTTTCCTAGTTTTACTTAAAATTGTTTGTTCAAGTCCAAATGTTTTTAGCATATCACATAATAATAAATTTTGTTTTTCGTTAGTACCAAAATGAACATTGAAGTCCCCTGCTAACACGATATTTTTTTCGGACCCTACTTTTTTGAGGACCTCTTCAAGAACGTTTAAAAAGGTGTCAAAATTGCCTGTTGATACTTTAGGACATTTAACCCTATTCGAGACATGAAGAGAGTACAATCGCAAATTAAAGTCACTTAATATAAGCGTATTACTGTCTTGGATAAAATCCAAGGAAGAAATTGTTACAAATTGAGTTTCATAAATATTAATACTTGACTCAGGATATAAGAACTGGTATTTAAATTCGACACTTAAAATACCTTTTTTAAATACTTAAAGTAGCAAATTGATGTACTTAATACCTAGTACTTGAATTAACCGAATTCAAGTAATACTTTAAATTTTTAAGTATCACATAAGGAACTTGTACTGGGTACTGGTACTTATTTAAATTTTTAGGAAATACTGGTACTTAATACTTAAGTACATTTTATTGGTACTTACAACAGTTCTGTTTCTATGTCTAATGATAAAAGTGAATATTAAGTATTAAGATAACAGAAAGTGTCTCAAGTAATTATTGCAGCTGTATGAAAATTTGGAACACGATACTTTTGAATTAACATAGTGAGCAATGAAAAATAATATGTCAGTTCGCTGACTGTCAAGGCGAATAGTTTCTTATTAATGTTAGTGTAATTCTGGTATTTTATTATTAAGTGTTTGAAATATAATAAATGGAGAGAAATTATTTTACTACCACACGAAACCATGAATATGAGAAACTTCATTTTGTGGAATAATAAGTGCGGATGAGCAAGTGTAATGTACAGACATCTATATCCCAAGAGAATACTGCTAATTCGACGTAAGTTTGTAGACTAGTGGTGAAATTGTGAAGGCACTGTTTCAGTACTCATCTACGAAGAAGAAATAAAGTGGAGAGTATTGCAGAATATGAAAATAATTTAAATTTCGATTTATTTTAAAAAGCTTCCCTTCAGTTTTATACGAGAAGCTGTTAAGGTAGGGTGCATCCACTATAAAACAATTTATTTAAAGAAAAACAAAATCAAGTTAATGCAGGACCTAAATGAACACAGTAAGAAAGAGAATTATAATGTATAATTGGCCGATCAGTACATGTAAGAAGTATGCAGTAATACATACTTATAAGAATCTGAATTTAACAGAGAATAGTGTGTGAAATGATCAGCTTTATAGAAAACGGTGCTCGAGTAGCTTAGCCACATCTCTCTATTTTAGATTTCTTTGTTTAGAGCTATTTCAAACAAAAGATTTGTACGATTAACTTGAAAACTATGGAGGATTTAAAAGACCATGTTAGAGGGTGATATTGGATGTGAGTAACATCTCGCATGTTAGTAAAGTAGTAAGAAATACATTTTATAGAGTAACGCAATGGAAAATTTTGTCATTTTATTAAATTATCTTTATCTTCTGCGATATGCTCTACTCTATTTGATCTTTGTTGATGTAAATTGAAACGTCCATTTCTTAGTAATTTGACTTCCAGTTTAGCAAACTACTTGGATTTGGTTGCCTCATGTCAGGGTGTAGAATCTTGTACATTACGTTAGATTATCTACATTTGTCATTCCACAAGATGAAGACTCTTAACATGATCCAAGCTTTTTATTTTCTGTTGCCCATTGTATTAATTGAAATAAGCATTTATTGTTTGAGATATGTCCAGTTATCTATTATTTAAGCCAATATTACTTTATGTGATCAATGTAGGGTAAATCAGTAAAAGAGATAGGGCCTTGGGGTGCCTCCCTAACGGAACACATGTACACGAGGTGAAAGCTGCAGGAAGTCGGGAGGCAGTAACTTCTTGATTTGGTGAAATATGGTTTTTATTTAATAGAAAGTTCAAGGTCATTGCAATTTTCAGTTATACAGTATATACAGTATATTTGTGTCATGCCTCTTCTTTCAATTCACATCTTGGCAGATTCTTGCATTATCCTACTTAGCGTCCAGAATCACCCCACTTATCCCATTTTTTTTAAGGTGCACACCCCAGCGTGACCACATTTGGTAGAATTCTACTTTTACTTCCACATTCACATTTTTTTTCTTGAAATAGGTTTAGAATGCCATAAAACGTCGAAATTTTAAATTTGAGCGAAGAGAATATTTCTGTCGGTCTGTCTGTCAGTATGTCAGTAACTTTTTTTTATCCGCACATTTTCTTCGGAACGGTTTAAGATATTGACTTGAAATATATATTATAATAAGATCTGGAACTTGATTGTTTTTTTAACATACCCGATGAAGGGTTGAGGGTAAATAGGGGGAAATAAGTCAAGTAAGCTGGTCAGAATACAGAAACTTGAAACTCAGTGTATATACTAGAAGCCAAGGCCTCAAACTTTTTTGTAATATTTTCCATCAACACATCACCCCCACTCCATTATTAAAGAGGTTGATAAAATAAAATTGAGATTTTCACTTGAAATTTTGTATGCGTATATATTATAATGACATCAAGAACTAGATTGTAATTTGGTACTAGTCCGTTGAAATATTGAGGGTTAAATAGAGGAAAATAAGTAAAGCAAGCTGGTAAGGGTATAAAAACTTGAAATTTGGCGTAGGTACTGGAAGCCAAAGCCTCAAATTTTTTTATATTAATTTTAAACCCCCGCCATCCTTACTCGATTATAAAAAGGGTTGATAAAATAAAATTGAGATACTCACTTGAAATTTGGTACACGTATGTTTCATAACGACATCTGGAACTAGATTATATTTTGAGATAATTGCTGTAAAGGGTTGGGGTTTAATTAGGGGTAAATAGAGGAAAATAAGTAAAGAAAGCTAGTAAGAGTACAGAAACTTGGGATTTGGTGTATATACTAGAAGCCTCATATTTTTACTTCCACATCCACGTAGGGGAAAATAAGTAAGAAGCGAAGGGCTCAGGTTTTTTTAATAATATTTTTCAACCCCACCACCCCTACGCAATTATTAAAGGGGTTGATAAAATAAAATTGAGATATTCACTTGAAATTTGGTACACATATGTATGTATTTTAAAGATATCTGGAGCTAGGTTATATTTTGTGATGATTCCGGTGAAGGGTAGGGGTTAAATAGGGGAAAATAAGCAAAGCAAGCTGGTACAGAACCTTGTAATTCAGTGTATGTACTAGAAGGAAGGCCCCAAATTTCTTTCTAATATTTTTCAAGGATCTGAGTTCAATAAAGTTATGTCGTCTGCATACGAGAGACAGTTGGTACCATTAAGGGCAGATTCTAAATCATTAATATAGATCAGGAACCACACAGGACCTAAAGTAGATCTCTGTGGCATTCCACCTCTAATCGACAATTTACTGGACACATCCTGACCCACACGGATTAGCTGTTTATGACCGTCTAGGTAGGATTCATGCAATTTTAAGCTGTTGTTACTGAAAGGCCATATGTATCTCTACTTTTGCTATTTTTTAGGGAACTAATAATATCTCTAATTTGACTTACTTCATGGAAACTTTGGTTAGTTTCAGGAATGTTAACATGCCTGAGATATTCCATTGGATCAGTGTTCGTTGTTGGGAGTTCACTGACTGTCTGTAGAGATGTTGACAAAGAAGTTATTAAAGTCATTACTATTTAAAGTTGAGGTTGAGGTTGGGGAGTTAGTTTTTTGTTAGGTTTTATCAAATCCCAGATAGCTCTTGATGCATAATTTGAATTTTTTATAATATTATCATTTGCAGTTATTTTACCCATTTTTAGAGCATATTTGTGTCGTAATCATTTATTGTTTTCCTATTGCTCTCTCATTCCTCTCAATTTTGCTGTGAACCAGTTAATGTGTTGAGAGTTATGTTTACTACAAGATATTTGTTTTTCTGGAAAGGCAATGTTGTAAGCTTCGGTAAGAATGTTCGTAAACATTTCAAACTTTTGGTCAACGTCCAAATCGCTGTCAACAAACTCCCAAGAAGAGTTTTCAATTATACTCTAAAATGTTTGAGTTCCTTTTTGAGTTAGAAAAATAAAGCAGATATAATTACACATTACACCAAGACAGCGCCTATTTTTTAATGATGGTGTACTACTGACACTATATTTATTAATGTAAATAAATAATACTAGGGAATGAAATCCTTATTTTTAAATACATCTAAATCATCAGGTTGAGGATTAACATCTTATTGAATATCGTTGTCATTCCCCCCTCCACTTTTATAAATTATTATATAATTCGTCCTCATATTTTGTATTGTTAAAATGAGCCATCTTTACCACAATATTCACAGTACCACTAACACTACATGTTAGTCTTGTGCCGTAAACAGCTGTATTTATCTCTTTAAATAAAATAAAATTAGGCTGAAGGACTTTGGTCAATGGCCATTTGGGTTTTTACTCGATAAAGTACTTTTATTATTATTATTATTAAAATAAAATTTTGAATGACTAGGGGGTCTATTCTCGAATCTCTGTTAGCTAAAGTCGCATACTACTTCGGGAAAATGTCTACGAAACTTTACATGAAAATATGCATTCTACCATTATCAGTAGAATGTTCAATACGTGGGGTAAATACCACATGACGAGATTGTATCTCACATGTGAATTAATAACGGCTGTTTTATACAAATGGCTAATTAATTTGAATGAGACAAATATGCTTGCTACAGTTGAGAATTTAGAATTCCAAGAAAATATAGAAAAGTGTGGAAAAAGGTATTACAAAAAATATAATTCGTTTGAACCCAACAATTGCCAGTTTATAAATGTTTAAATTCAGTAATAATTTGGTAATAAATCTAATAGAACTGTTTAGACAGGTTATACAATGGCAAACGCAAGCTTCTGCGATTAGTGTGGAATATGAGAATGGAAGTAAGATTATGCTTTGTTAATAATTATTTCTGCACCAAGGGCGAAAGTGGTCATTTTTGGCCCAAGTGTAAGAGTTGTTTTTATTATATCAAATTGACATAAAATTAATTTTATTTAAATGAAATTACTTTTACTTGAGATGAAATATCTGGGTCTTCTATTACTAACTATACCAACATTAAAACACTTTTATTTGTAGATTTATAAGCCAGTTATTCTTTATACAAATTAAATGTTTTCTTTTTATGAAAAGTCTAAAAATTATGCAATGTTTCAAAATTTTTCTACAGGGTGCTAAATATTAGAATAAAATATGAAACTACAAGGAATTAAGTGACTTCATTTGTGAATATTTTGAAAATTAAACGGACTACTAAAAGTTATACTCAATAGTTAAATCTTGACCTCCAATTGCAAAATTATTTTCTGTTCTTTCTCAACAGTTTTTTCCTTTAAACATCTTTTGATATTTCATAGGTAATAATCCACAACAGTAGGGTCAGGGCTACCAGGTGGCTAGGGAATTGGGCCAGGAAATTTTCCTGTGACTTACCTTTTTTTTTTTTGGCAAATATCTGTATGTACACTTCATCGGGTTCAATGCATAGGGTGCGAGATATTCGCGGAGAACAGTTTTTTTTAAACTTTGACCTTGAATATTTCGAAAAAGGCAAGGTTTTGGGAAAAAAATGCAAAAAATCAATCTTGCAGATTTTATTGCTATCTGCTTTTTTTGAAAGTTTGATCTTGAATATCTCTAAAAGGGGGTGGTTGGTAAAAAAATAAAAAAAGCCAACTTGTAGATAACTTAATTCTCTACAACTTTCATATTGACCTCCTGGGCATCCGATGCAGAGGATGCGAGATATTTGTAAAAAAGTTTTAACCTTCGGTATCTTGGGTAGCCATGTTGGTATTTTTGTGATTTTGGATTTGGGACACCTCAATGAATGTCTGTGTAAAAATTCAGATTTTTACTAATTTTATCCAGGTCAGATGCTAATTTCCGTGGACTATACAGGATGTAACAGGATCATGGTATACCCTCCTTTTCTCCTTTCGTTTTGAAGATAATTGATTCAAATTTAGGATATTCTACTGCATAATAAGGCGGCACTTTTTGACATACAATTGATTTTTTTTTCACTCCGGTTTCGCCGGAAGTGACACTAACTTTCGATTTTTAAATAGAACACCCTGTATATTACTGCATTTTTGAATTCTGCATAATTTTCTGAATCCAACGATGCCAAATAAATGACATTTCAAACATCCATTTTTCTTATAATATAATTTTTAGTTTTCCATTTAAGTGTGCCGTGACGGTTCCGATTTATTCTAAATGACCCGTGTAATGCCACAAAAATTGAAATCCCGTCAAAAACTAAATTACGTGATTTATGAGCAAATAAAATTCACCAAAATTGTCTTTGGGGCAATACTCAATTTTCTCAATGGAACCATATCGGTACAGTGGTACCATTTATTAGTACTATTAATAAGGAATTCATTCATACGTCGCACAGTGGGAAATTTAACACTTTCTTTGGACAAAAGTCCATTTGACCCACAGTTGTTGACCGATTTTAATAATATTTTTTTCATACACTCGTGAATGATTCTAGTTTACCCTCCGATTGCTACAATTTAAATATCAATTCCTCTGATGCACGTATCTGATCCAATATCGGAACATCGGCGGGCTGATGTTATCATATATATAATGTAATTAAAAATAGCTATTATTTGAATTAAAAACGCAAGTAAGGTAAAAATGTAACCAAATTTCAATTTTAGAGCTAAAAAAGCATAAGATATTGGAAGTATAAGAAGCCCATGGATATGCAACATCAAAGTTGCTTATCTGCTCCTTAATTGTAAACACAAATACATTTATTATCTTTTATATAACTTGAATTTAACGTCATCCTTGAGTAAATCTTCTTATTTTTTATACTTGTTAGGCTTTTTAAAATGAATTTTATTCATACAAACAATTAATTAAACAACCTAGAGTAATAAATTATATATCGAAAAGATCCTGCAAACCTGTATGTTCTGATATTGGGTCGGATAAAGTGCTAAATTTCCCACTGTGCGTCGTATTAAAATGTGCGATAAATACAAACAAAATTACAGCTAAAAAAAAAAAGAGAAAATACGATTTTATTCTAATTACCTTGTTACACATAAGGTAGTTTTGGAATACAAAAAATGAACACGAAACATTGCAACAGTTGTTCAAAATGCTGTCCATTAACGTTAATGCACTTCTGAACTCGCATAGCTGTTTCTCGAAGAATGTTCACCAATTGCTGGGCTGTTATGCTAGTAATTGCTCATCTTACTCGTAGCTCCAGGTCTTCACGGGTTGTAACGGCGGTTGCATAGACAATATTTTTTAAATGACCCCAAACAAAGAAATCAAGGGCGTTAAGTCAGGTGACCTTGGAGGCCACGTCACAGGACCATTCGTCGAAATAACATTTTCTCCGAATCTCCATTGAAGGTAATCAATTACTATCCTTGAATTATGAGGAGCGCCAGCTTGTTGGAAATATTATTCTGATTATTCCAAGCCAAACATTGAAACCAAACCACACTTGAAAGTTACCCTCCCATAATAAATTTTTATTTTCTTGTGACCAATATTTTGTATTTTGTCGGTTAAATAATCCCAAATTTGTAAACCTCGACTCATCCAAAAATAAAATCAGTCCCAAAAAATTATTGTTTGGCTGCACGTTATTATACAAAATCCAATTGCAATATTCCCTCCTATGTTCGTAATCACTTTCCTACAAATGCTGATGCAACTGGTATTTAAAAGATTTATGAAGAAGCTATATTTGTCTGGGAAGTATTCAAATACACTGCACTGATTTGGTTACTACTTGTTTATTGAAAAGTTAACAAAAACGTGTGCTTGGCACAAATACACATACAAGACTATCTTAAAAGATAATGTCTTCCACTGCGGAAAAGACATGCAACGCCCTCTATCGGGAACAAGAGAGAGAGAGAGACAGCAAAACATGAAACTTATTTCATAACAATTTATAGTGGTATTTGTGCAAAGTTCGGCTTACTGTTTGGTGACTGATGTTCAATTCAAACCCAAATTGCCTTAAAGAAACAGTCTTATCAACTTCTATTCGAGCCACAACATTAATTTCCGTTCCTTCGTCAATAATGAAGTTTTTTTGGGGACCATTGTTAGGCACTCTTCGGAATTGGTTTTCAACACGTTTAAAATAATTTTTCGCTGGACATTGTCTATCAGGATATCGTCGGCCATAAACGTCCATAGCTGCAACTGCATTTTTTTTACTTTCCCCATAAATAATTAGCATGTCCACTTTTTCATCTCTTGTATAAATTTACGGCATATTGAACACAACAAGAATTTTAAACAATTTTTAAAGACAATAAAAACACCGTTAAATCAGCAAATGCTTGACAAGCTAAATATTTAATTGATTTCAAAACCACCTTCTTAACATTCAATTAGAACAAAATTGCATTTTCTTATTTTCCAGTCTTATCAACTTCTATTCGAGCCAAAACAATAATTTCCGTACCTTCATTAATAATGAAGTTTTCTTGGGGACCATTGTTGGGCACTCTTCGGAATTGGTTTTCAACACGTTTAAAATAATTTTTCGCTGGTCCATAAGTCCATAGCTGCAACTGCATTTTTTTTACTTTCCCCATAAATAATTAACATGTCCACTTTTTCATTTCTTGTATAAATTTGCGGCATATTGAACACAATTAACAAGAATTTTAAACAATTTTTAAAACAATAAAAACACCGTTAAATCAACAAATTCTTGACAAGCTAAATATTTAATTGGTTTCAAAGCCACCTTCTTAACATTTAATTAGAACAAAATTGCATTTACATACGACATGTAAATAAATTCTTTATTAATAGTACTAATAAATGGTACCTCGGTACCAATATGGCTCCATTTGAAAAAAAAATAGTTTTGCCCCAAAAACAATTTTGGTGAATTTTATTTACTTATAAATCACATAATTTAGTGTTTTTAATGGGATTTCGATTTTTGTAGCATTACACGGGTCATTTAGAATAAATCGGAACCGTCATGGCACACTTAAATGGAAAACTAAAAATTATATTATAAAAAAAATTGATGTTTGAAATGTCACTTATTTGACATCGTTGGCTTCAGAAAATTATGCAGAATTCAAAAATACAATAATATATACGGTGTTCTATTTAAAAATCGAAAGTTAGTGTCACTAGTGGAAGAAAAAATCAATTGCATATCAAAAAGTGCCACTTATTATGTATATAGTATATCCTATATTTTGAGAGAGAGAGAGAGAGAGAGAAAGCAATTTATTGAACCAAAAGAATACAAAAAAATTCTCTACATAGGTTCGTCCTATACTAAAGCTAAAATATATGTACTTTCAATTAAGAAGTGTCAGAATTACATTAAAAAGGAGAAAAGAAAAAAAAAAGTTATTAAATCTAAAATTCTAAAATTTATGCACTTTTCAATTAGGAAGTGCCAGAATTATATTAGAGAAATTACAGTAACAAGAACAGGTAGCATAGACAATAAACATTAGTTTCAATTTTAATTAAACAGATTAAAATTTAAAAACATTTAAAGGAATCACAGGCAGAAGGCAAATACCTAATATGCCACTAAAATCTCTAGCACAAACAGTTATTATTGTTAACCTGTAGTATATGCCTTTTCAGTCTTTTCTTAAACGACTTTACATTTTTTATATTTTTTATTGAATATGGTAACATATTATACATCGAAGAGCCTTTGGTGTATATGGAATTCATTGCCCTTGCCCTTGGTATGTCAATGTCGCTGAGGTCTCTTGTTGCATAATTATGCACTCGGTCTCTTATATTAAACACCATAGTAGAGTGTTTATGTTTACACAATACTAGGTGAATATGAACGCACATTTGATACTTATACATGTTTTCTAGGGACATTAAATTAAAATTGCTATATAATTGGGCTGTCGGATATCTGATGTTGAGGGAATAAATATTTTTTATTGCTTTATTTTGTAGCACTTTAAGAGGTTTCAATATCTTGGAGTATGTTGGATACCAGACCAAGGCAAGATAGTTCAAATGGCAGTGAACTAGTGAGAAATATGCAGTTCTAATCAAATGCTTTGGTATATAAAGACTTAATCTTTTTAATACGCCTACTGGAGCTGCAATTTTTTTTCTTAGCCTAGTAACATGGTTTTCCCATGATAGGGTCTCATCTATTATAAGTCCAAGATATTTGATTTCTTCCTTGTAATTTAGTACACTATTTTCCCCCAAAGCTATCGGGTTTTCATTTCCAATTTTTTTATTTGATATAATCATATAGAGTTAACATATATTAAAAACAGGGTGGGCCCCAAGATGGAGCCTTGGGGGACCCCACACAGTACCGTCTTTTCAGAACTTTTTGTTTCACCTATGCATGTACACTGCTTTCGCTTCTTAAGGTAATTTTGAAACCATCTACGACAGTTACCCCGTACTCCCAGCCTTTCAAGTTTATCAATAAGTATAAGCTATGATCGACAATGTCAAAGGCCTTACACAGGTCCAGCGACACAAGTGCACATTTAATTTTTTTTATCTAATTTCATTTGAATATCTGATATCTGAAGATAAATAGCATATAAGTCTGTTGTTCACAATCTTTTCTATAATTTTGGACATGACTGGAAGTACACTTATTGATCTGTAATTATCTTCAATACTAAAGGTATGTTGGATACAATTAACTCTCGCAGTAAACCACCAAAGGTTACATTTAGTTATATCTATGGTGATACGAGCATTGTATATCTCTCATCCCAATTATGAAACGAGATGTTACAGTAGAGTGTAGCTAATATTTTTATTAGGGGTTACAAAAAAACGTATAATCTTCTGAGAGCAGAACCAACCCTTAATTTTGCAAATAGGTACAAAAATTCAAAGAAAAAAATTTTTTAAACTTTTTTTACAATTACTGTACTTCCAATCCACTACGTGGATGTGGAAGTAATATGGTCGTTGAGGGGATTGGAACCTTTGATGTTGCTGCCCCTAAAGTAGCCCTGAACTTTGGTACTTTTTAGATTAGAAATTACCTCAATGTAGCCTGTATTTTGAAATGATTATGTTTATGAGGGCTATTCGATATTTCTTGATAGCTCCGGAACACGCTTATAGATTTTGAAACAAACACCAGCTAGCCATCATTGTCATACAATCTATAAGTTCTAAGGTCACTTGTCTCTTTCATATGAATGGCTCTAATAAACCATCAAATTAGTTTGTGTGTTTAAATTAAAACAAATTATTGAGTTGAAGTACTGGTCACGAATCTTTTGTCTAGCGCTTATGATTAACTTTAGCCTTATTAATATGTAATACCCACATATTGCTGATATATTTTATTTTTTTGGTTTTCAGAATTAGAAGATTTGGAGACTAAATACATTACAGTTCAAAAAGAATACAGTAAACTTGACATAATGCATAAGACATTATTAAAAAGTACTCAGGTACAAACCACTGAAATTAGACATTTAAGTTCCAAAGTCTCAGAATTAGAGGTAAATTTGAACACCCAGACTGAAGAGAATACTGAACTAAAACAAGGTTACGAAGACATAATTAACCAGGACAAAATAAAATCGGAAAAAATAGAAAAAATGTTGGAACAAATTGAATATTTAAATGAAGATCTCCAAAAACATAATCAACTGAAAATACAACACGAAAAGCTATTGCATGACTTTGCAATGTTAAAAGCTGACTATGATAAAGTTCACTCTCACAATGAGACTCTGTCTAGAGACTTAAATGCAGAGATCAAGACCAACAAAAAATTAACATATGAAATCGTGTGCCTCCAACAAGATCTTTACAGTGGAGAGGTCTTAAGACGACAATTACATAACCAAGTTCAAGATCTTAAAGGCAACATAAGAGTGTTTTGTCGGGTAAGACCTCCTGTTGGTTCAGAGGAGAGTGATCGTCTGCAATGCCTTATTAATTATTTGGACGAGAAAAGCTTTGAAATTAGGAAGAGTCGTGAGAGTGTCAGTACAACGGGCGGAAAGCCCACGGACTTTAAGGCAGAATTTTCATTCGATAGAGTGTTTGAACCTGACAGTTCCCAGGAGGAAATATTTGAAGACTTGTCTCAACTTGTGCAATCAGCTTTGGATGGCTATGATATTTGCGTATTTGCGTATGGGCAAACAGGGTCAGGAAAGACATACACGATGCAGGGAGGAGAATCGCAAGATAAAGCTGGTAAGTATTTTTCTCTTGTATTAACACTGGAACATTTAAAGAAAGGGAGATTAATTGGAATTTTTTTTGCATGTTTTTTCTCCCCAAAATTCTGTCCGTTCTTCCTTCATTTGCCTGGCCTATATCAGCAACATCACTGTAAAATCGACCATTTTTACTTTACTTCCCTTGCATACCGAAGGGAAGTATTGTATTCGAGAAAAAATCACCCTCCCAGTTTTTTCCGGATTTCCACGTTTCAGATCATTTAGATTACGAAAATATAGGTCTTTCAATTCCGTCAGTCTGTCTGTCTGTTGGTGCACTAACTAAAAACCTACTTGACGGAGAACAGTCAAATTTGGTAGGTAGCCAGCGCTACTGTCAGCGAAGAAATGGTTAAACTTTCACTGGAAAATATGCAGGGTCTAAATAATAAAAAAAAATCCTCAAATTTAAAATTTCCATGTTTTCCAATATTCTACATCTATTTCAGGAAAAAAAAAATTAAATTTGCTTGCCAACATTTTTGAAAAAAATTTTACCACAAAAATAGATGAAAAAAATATTTTTTGTTCAAATTTAAAATTTCCACGTTTCATGGCATTCTAAACCTATTTGAAAAAAAAAAAAAAAATTTTCTATCACTACAATAGAAGAGATGAAAAAATTTTGTTGCTCATATTTAAAATTTCCATGTTTCATGACATTCTTAACCTATTTCGGAAAAAAAATTGGAACATTTTTTTACCATTTTGGAAGAAAAATTGACCACTAGAATAGATGGAAAAAAAATTTTCTTTGCTCAAATTTAAAATTTTCCCGTTTCATGGCATTCTAAATCTATTTAAAAACAAATTTTTTTGAGAAAATTTATAATCTTTTACCACTAGAATTGGTAAAAATATTTTTTTGCTCAAATTTAAAATTTCCACCTTTCATGATATTCTAAACCTATTTTAGAAAAAAAAAATTGATCTTTTTGTTACCATTTTGGAAACATTTTTTACTGCTAGAATAGACGGAAAAAAAATGTTTTGCTCAAATTTGAAATTTCTACGTTTCATGACATTCTAAACCTATTTTAGAAAAAAAAAATTGAACATTAAATTTTGGACAAATTTTTTACCACTAGGAAAAAAAAATCGGTAAAGGTATTTACACAGAACTTCCCTCGTTTTTTGTGCATGGCGGTCACTCTAAAAAATTATTAAATACGAAATGACATTGAGAATAATAATCGAAATATAGTTAATGTAATTATTACACAGAAATCCTGATAACTTTTGGTCAAAAAAATATACAGAGTGCTCATCCAACAGCAAAAGTTCAATGCTAAATAACAGGTGCCAAATATGGAGGGCTTGCGCAAATACCTTTACAAATGTCCACCATGACTGAATTATTTCTTGGGATGCCATTATTCAACAAAGGTATAGGTGTATAAATTTTTTTCCAAAATGGTGAAAGGATGTAGCAAATTTTTTTTTCGAAATAGGTTTAGAATGTCACGAAACGCGAAAATTTTAAATTTGAGCAAAAAAAAAATTGTTCGCTCTGTTCCAGTGTTAAATTTTTTTCCAAAATGGTGAAAGGATGTGGCAAATTTTTTTTTCCGAAATAGGTTTTACATGTCATGAAATGTGGAAATTTTAAATTTGAAAAAAAAAAAAATTCGTCTATTCTATAATAGTGATAAATAGATTACCTAAACATGTTTTCAATTTTTTTTTTAAATTTTTCAAAAACTTTTTCAAATTTGTTTGAATAATTTTAGAATGCCATGGAAACGTGGAAATTTTAAATCTGAACAGAGAAAAAAAATTCCATCTATTTTACTGATAAATTTTTTTTCGAAATTTTTAAAAAATTTTCAATTTTTAAAAAAAATAGATTTAGAGCGCTATGAAACGTGGAAAATCAAAATTTTAGGGAAAAAAATTCCATCTATTTTAGTGGTAAAAATTTTTTCAAAAATGTTAGTAAAAAATTTTCAAACAATTTTTTCTTTTAAATAGGTTTAAAATGCCATGAAACGTGGAAATTTTAAATTTGAACAAAGAAAAAAATTTTTTTTTAGTGGTAAAAATTGTTTCAAAAATGTTGGTGAAAAAAATTTTCAAAAATTTTTTTTCCAGAAATAGGTTTAGCGTGTCATGAAACGTGGAAATTTGAAATTTGAGCAAAAAAAATTTTTTTTCATCTTGGTCAAAATTTTTTCAAAAATGGTAAAAAAGAATTTCAAAAATTTTCAAAAATTTTTTTTTCCCGAAATAGGATTAGCGCGTCATGAAACGTGGAAATTTTAAATTTGAGCGAAAAAAAATTTTTTTCACTATTTATTCCGTTTAGACGGTCCACCCTGTATATTTTCCAGCGAAATTTCTACCATTTCTGCGCTGACAGTAGCGTCAACTATAGTCTGTTTTTAAACCAGGAGGAGTAAATACGAAAGTTACATTCACACCATAAAAGTAACTAGAAAATACACTAAAAATTTTTTGGCGTTTTGGGCAACCAACAATACACGACTACAGTGTTTTTGTGTGTATTTTATTACATTATATAATCCAACGACCTCTATCTGACCTCTAAGTAGTTTGTACAGTATCCATACCATTTACGCAATATGAAGGCACCAAGTAATTAGCTACTTTTTTCTTCAGATTTATACAAAAGGGATTGAAACTGATATATAATGTGCAAAGTAGTGCAAACGATAAAATAAAAATTATAACCAAATAATTTATGACATGAAATTATAATTTTTACAATATGTCAAAATTTTCAACTATTGCCTTGTGTAAAACTGGCGAGGGCCTAGCCAATCACAGATGTATGATTTAGCGCGTTAAATTTAAAACGCTCCTCCTGGTTTAAAAACAGACTATACCTACCAAATTTGACTGCTCTCCGTCAAGTAGTTTTTTAGTAAATGCACCAACAGACAGACAGACAGACAGACTGACAGAATTGAAAAACCTATATTTTCGTAATCTCCGTGATCTGAAACGTCAGAATCCGTAAAAATCTCGGAGGGTGATTTTTTCTCGAATACAATACTTCCCTTCGGTATGCGAGGGAAGTAAAAATTTGTTTGCTCAAATTTAAGATTTCCATGTTTCATGGCATTTTAAATCTATTTAAAAAGACTACCACTACTATAGAATATAGAAGGAAACATTCTTTTGTTCAAACTTAAAATGTCCATGTTTCATGACATTCTAAGAGTATTTTTAAAAATGAATTATTATTTGTTTGCTTATAATTGTATTGAAACATATTCTTTATAGGATTTTGCAAACAGCAAATAACTATGTATAACTAAAACAAAAACTTTGTGTAATAATATACTAATGAAATCTTTGGATTCTTCTAATAACCTGAATTCTGGTTATGCTAGCAAATTAAAATCCTAAAATGAATTTGTCTAATTTCTTATTTGACAATTCTCATTCTAACACTAGCATCCACACAGTCCCCTACGGCCATGCATTTCCAAGAAGCAGAATGATAGATTTCATGAAAATGTAATCCATTAGAATGAAACAAGGCAAGGTAGATAAATAAATTCATTTTAGGCCTTTGTTCTCATTTTTAGCTGAATCTTCAAAATCGTAGGGGGTTATGTAGATACTAGTTTAATCTGCATGGCCGTAGGGGACTGTGTGGATGCTAGTGTTAGAATGAGAATTGTCAAATAAGAAATTAGACAAATTCATTTTAGGATTTTAATTTGCTAGCATAACCAGAATTCAGGATATCGAAAGAATGCAAAGATTTCATTAATATTATTACACAAAGTTTTTTAGTTATAGATAGTTATTTTCTCTGTTGTTTGCCAAATTCTAAGAGTATTTCAGAAGAAAAAATTTTGATAATTTTTTACCAACATTTTTGAAAAATTTCAAAAATAATGAAATTTTTTAACCACTACTAATACTTCCACTCCACTACATGAATATGGAATTGAAAATGTGACAGATGGCAATAATATTTGGCATATGCAACTATTATACTTTTATTTAAAAATGTACAAGGTGGTCATCCCAAGAAGTAATTCATTTAACCATGGTGGACATTTGTAAAGCCTTCCAATTAGGCACCTTAGAATTTTTGCTGTTGGATGAGCACTCCAAATTTTTTTGACTAAAAGTTATCAGGCTTTCTTTGTAATAATAGTGATAACTATATTCCGATTATTATTCTCAATGTCATTTCGTAATTAATAATTTTTTAGAGTGACCGCCATGCACAAATAAAGAGGGAAGTTCGGTGTAAATACATTTACCGATTTTTATAATATTGCTACAGTCCTAACGAAATCAGCCTTGAGGGTTGGATAGTATGTATTTTGGCTAGCAAGATCCAAGCATGCAAAAACATACAAGTTGTTCCATGTAATAATTTGATTTTCATGTAAATTACATCAAATACAGAAGGTGATCATTTTGAATATTTACAAGACATAATTGGAAATTTTGTCTAATATCACTACTCCAAATTTAAAAATAATGCATTCAAAAGTTACTAAAATGACTATGGGCTGGGCCGTCCGGTATACTCTCCTTTTTCTTATTTGTGAAGAGTATAGTAGGTTCCATATGAAATCCAGTGATACAAAAAAGCTCGCAAAAAAACCTAAAGGAGACCGACCGCTTCTGATTAGTATACCGCCTGACAATAGCGTGAAAAATTTAATAAATTTTTACTTAAACTTTTATGACAAAGAAACAGTTACTCCACCCCTGGAAGTCCACGTTGACTAGATCGCTTATTTCAACGAATCATCTATTTGGTAGGACAAACTTCAACCAATTATATTCTGATTGGTCCACGTTCTTAACTCGTTCGGAAATATTTATGACGATTTTTTGTGATGATAATAAAAGAAGCCGAACACCTTCTTTATGACCTTTTTTGTACATAAATTGAAAACTAGTTGCGGCCGGTCTACTTTAAACTTTTTTGCAAGTTTCTCATGGCTGAATGGGCTTGTTCGGCATTTTTTTTTATTTCATAAATCGAAAGTGCAAGGATAAAATAATGGATCTGCAAAAATCAGTCTTATTCGCACGTTTAGTATCTTAAAAACTATTACAAACTTCAACGTCACGAAAATGGGGCGTGGCCAGGCGCTACGTCACTATACGCATAGACTCGGCGATCTCAATAGACTTGATGCTCCTTAGTTGTTATAATTATAAGTGTTTTCGAAGTACTGTTGGTTTTGCTTAATTCTTGACAGTAGGGGAGTACAATTTGGTGAAATGTCAAAAAATTACAATTTTCTCTCGCTCCTGTCGGGACAAATTTTTTATTTTGACCCAGCAATTTACGATTAGGATCCATCGCCGACCTTCTCCTTCCTGTAGAAACATAGAACGAACTTCCACTCGACGTATTTATTTAGTTTACCAGCATTTGAAAATTCCATGTTTTTCGTCTTTTCAGGTTAAATTTGAAAGATCCCAGAAAGCCACTGTTCCTACGTCACTTGCGTATAGTGATCTCACAAATGAGCGCTCGGTTTTTGCATCTATTACTAATTTCAACTCCTTATATCTCGAGAACCGAAAAAGTTAATAATACGATATTTTATGTGCATAATGAGAATATCAAGTACTATATGAAAAGGTATAAAAACCATATAAAAAGAATATCATGGAACAAGCCCATTATATACAGAACCCACTATAATAAATCTCTTTTAATGTCCGATATAGCTATAGATTCTGATTTCACATTTGTATATCTCATCCATTATTAACTAACCATAATGTGTACAATAGGGTGGGCCAAAAAACAATTTTTTTTGTTGATTCGCTATACCGCGGAAAACTTGCCCCTCGGCCAGATATGTAAAATAAAAGAAAGAAATGAAAAACCAGTTACGATTCCCCGGTGTACAATTCTGTATTTTTCAAATGATCAATAAATTATCTATCTACAGCAAATGCCAATAATAGTCCAGTTGCGAGGCACAGGTAGTAGACCACGTCACTCCCAAATGTGATTAGTGAAATTTCAATTGCAAAACCGTGACATGCAGATTTCAATACTTGCAAACTACAGTATTTAAGGGTTCAAATATAATAAAATACTAAATCTGGAACGAACCAAAAGTTCTATTGCCAATTCAAAATTGTCTATTATTGTGCAATGCTTTACTAAATGTTAAAAATAAAAATAATTTTCTTAATAAAATTAGTCTCTCCCCGCACCCCCACATCTTATAAATTTATCATATCCATTTTGTGAAAAACTAAACAACAAACACCAGTGAGTGTTTCACGAAATTATGTACTCAGTAATAATATATACAATTTTTAAAATGACCTGCCACCATAATATCTCCCAGCACATAAACCGTTATCCGGAAGTCAACCGAAATTTACCAAACGTGTATAGTATCGATCGTACCAGCACCATATATTATAAAATAGAATAGAAGTTATTAACCTTCAATATTGTCAAAACTTACAAAAAATGGTTTCGTCAAAATCACACAAGCCTCAGCATAAGAATGATATGCCAAGTATTCAGAATATAATACATAAGTATATAATGATAATACAAATATAAAACATAAAGTAAAAGTATAACATTATAAACATTCATAGAAAAGTAGAAAAGAAAATAGAAAGCAATTTTTTTGACCACGAACAGTTGTTGTAAAAATAGAAGAAAAAGGTTTTGTCGGTATACATAAAGACATTAAATAAACTACTACAAACCGGAAAGTAATACTGCTTCCACAAATCTTCAATAGAAATTTCGAACTGCGGAAGGTGACATTCATAATAATACACTATTTATCTCTATGAATTTCGAAAAGCGGGGGCCCGGGAGAGAACACCCCCCCCCTTGGTGGAGCCTGTCTGCTGCTCTATTAGGGCTAATTTTGTCAATATTGTAAACAAAACAGAGTAATTTAAATATGTATACAGATTCGGAAATTGAAGTTCGCAATATGTAGACATGTATCTGCACAAGTAAACCACGCCTGGTCCGTAGATCAACGCAGGCATTGGTATTCGTTCATACCAACACCGCTTGACCGCATTGACCTCACGCATTCTGCTTTCAATAGCCCCCTATATCACGAAGTGTATGTTCCGATTCTGTATACACGGTAATGTCAATTTTTTTATATACAGTTGAATATATAAAAGACTAATAAGACTAATTTTCTCTCTACAGCCCCTAGAAACCTGTCGAGGAGTGTTCACAGATAAAAAAATACTGAGTGCCTTCGATATATTCATATTGAAGTGCACAATGCACGTACACAAAAATAAAAATGACTTTGTAGCACTAAACAATAATCATTCTCACAATACCTGACATGGTAACACTCTCTGCATCCCGAGTCATAAAACCACTTCTTATAAACACTCTCCACTCCACAAATGTATCTCTATTTACAATAAGTTACCGAACCACATAAAAAATGTCCAAAATGAAAATAAATTTAACAGGGTAACTAAAGATTTCTTAATTGACTACTATTCTGTAAACGATTATTTATGTAGTTAGCCATGTGTTTATTTCTGTCATGTGTAGTTGTTTGCATACACTTTCTTATATATTTGCTAATGGTAAAATTGGATTTTACTGTATTTATTTGTATTTTATGCTTATTTACTCTATTGCATATTGTTGAGTCTGATGTTGTTTGTTCTTTACACGTTTTCTGGTAGTGATTTATTTAGGTTACATTTCATATATACAAACTATACTTTGACTTGTCACATGTACATATTCATGTATTCGTTTAGTGACCAATAAAATCTATCTATCTATCTATCTATCTATCAAGTTACCTGTTGCTTGAGAAGTTTTTATTTCAATATCCTTTATCGTCTGTTTCACTCCAACTGTTTCCAGTTCTAAAAATAACTAAATACATTGAACAATATTTCACATGCTTGACTTCTAAGAACAGGCTTTTTACTACATGCAATTTTCAGTACTGAATTATAATTAAGTACACTGCGTGCGCTACGCTACTAAATGGTCGATTATTTCTCTGCCTGGGGGTTACGAGGTCAAACTGATCTGCACAACCTCAACATTATTGACGATTGTTGTACCTATAAAGCCAAAACTCCAGTCTCACTCAGTATATTACACTATCCTTCATCTAAAATTAATATCAAAGGATGGCATTAATTTTTTTAAACATTTTATTGTTTCAGGGATGATACCCAGAACCGTAGATTTAATATTCAGCTCCATTAGAAACTTAAGGAAAGCTGGATGGACTTATGAAGTGAAGGCGAGTTTCCTAGAAATATACAATGAAACTGTTCGCGATTTGTTAAACCCTTACACCCAGAACCTTGAAATACGTTTTAATGAAGGCAAAGGCACCATGGTTACAAATTTAACTATACAGTCGATAAATACTGCAGATGAGCTGAAGAAATGGATGCAGGAGGCTCAAAGAAATAGAGCCGTTGCAGCAACGGATTTTAATGAACATAGTTCGAGATCGCATGCTGTTACCAAAATATATATACAAGGAGTGAATAAACAATCATCAGTGACTTATACTGGCTCAGTTAATTTGGTGGATTTGGCTGGTTCCGAAAGTGCAAAGACTAGTGCAAGCGAAAGACTAGTAGAAACTAAGAATATCAATAGAAGCTTGTCCGCTTTGGGAGGAGTAATGCTAGCTTTATATAACAAGGAAAAGCATATTCCATATAGAAATTCTAAATTGACTTACTTACTCCAATCGTCCTTAGGCGGCAATTCTAAAACTTTAATGGTGGTAAACATTTCACCTTTTGAAGAGTGCTATGCAGAAAGTATCAGTTCCTTGCGGTTTGCAACAAAAGTAAAAGAAGTGAAAATGACAATAAAACGAAACAAGTCTAGCAAAGCAATATCACAGTAAGTTGAATTGTGATTTAATTATGTTTTTTTTAATTGAGTGTTGTAATCAAATTGTGTATTTATATTTTATTGTTAACTATATTAATATATTGTATGTGGTTTTTATAACATTGATGTGTATTAAATCCTATACCTAAATTTTTGCTGTTTTTGTAATTTAATATTTTGGATATTTTTTTGATAAATTGCTTCCTTCAACTCAACTGTTCAAACTAAACCACTTTTCTTTACCTATCGTAGAGATAGTAGAGTCATTCCCTATTTACTCTATGTAGGAAAAATGGGACTTGGTTTCGTTTTTTATGCTCTAGGCCAGACTTAGTGCGCAACACCACAAGTACAAAGGGGAATGGCGCCAGTTTTAAAATCAAGTAGCAAACACCGGCGCGCGGCGTACCGAACTAAATGTCAAATTTGTTGGTTATGTCCTATGTTGTAATATAATCATAGCACAAATTCACATAATTAGGAAACAGTTTCAAACATTAAAGAATATTGTTATGGTGTTACACGCATAATAGTCATGTAATGAATCAAATAGTTCATTAAGATTTGTACGACAAAAAAAAATTGCACTGGAAGCAGCTGGAGGTGTTATTAAATGAATTCCTTAATAATTTAAATAATAATAATAACTTTATTGCCGTATCATCTTACAAAGATATTGACAACGTCATTAATTAGGAATAAAAGATAGATAGCAATAATTAATAGATAAACCGATCAATAATAAGCACTAGATGTAAAATCTTATGAATTAAACGATTAAAATAAATAAATAAAACAGAGAGGTAAGAAATTCACAGTACGTATCCAAAACTGTAAAAACAATGCAATAATGCAGTTTAAATTACTTATTGTAGTATTCTTGAATAGAGTAAAAACAGTTGTCGAGAAGGTAGCCCCTTACATATTTGTTAAATTTGCTTACCGAATCAATGTGTTTAAAAGAGTTAGGTAGGTGATTGTATATATCACTACAAAAGTAATAGGGACTTTTTTTATACATTGACAAATTTATGTTTGAAACATAAATGTTAGTGTTTGACCTAGTGTCATGATGATGTACTGAGTTATTTTGTGGAAACTTTCCTTCGTTCATTTTTACAAAAATTAGCGCTTGGTAAATGACTATGCAAGGGAGTGGCAAAATATGGTGCATTTTGAAAATGGGCTTACAGGATTCAAGTGGACCAACAGAGAAAATCTTGCGTATTATTCTTTTTTGTATCACAAAAATTCGATTAAGTTGAGTTGTCTGGCCCCAGTAAAGTACCATATAGTTTAGGTGTGAATAAGCCAAGGCATAATAGACATTCATTAGGTTTTTAATATCTAAGATGTTTTTAAGATTAACAATAGCAAAGTATGCACTATTTAATTTACTGACCACAAAGCCGACATGTTCCTCCCAAGATAATTGAGAGTCGATGTAGAGACCCAAGAATTTGCAATTGTCTACTCTGTTTAGCAAAGTGTCATTGAGTTTTAATGTAAGTTCTGGAATTTTGCGTCTTTTAGAGAAAATCATATAATGCGTTTTTGATGGATTATGAATAAGCTTGTTTTTGTTGCACCAGGTTGCAAATTCAGAAAGCAATATCTGTGCGTCGTTGGCGAGTTCATTTTCTGACGAGGCTGATAATGCAATTGTGGTGTCATCCGCATACAAAACCAATTGCATATTAACTGTAATACCTATTTATGTTTTTCCAGATCATTGACAAATAGCGTAAATAGAAGTGGAGATAGAGTGCTGCCCTGAGGTACACCATATTTCAGCTCTCTCCAATCGGATAATTCTTGGTCAATTCTAACTCTTACTTTACGGTTACTTAGAAAAGACTTAATCCAGTCATTTGTGCAGCCCCTAATGCCCATCGAGTATAATTTTTTCACCAGATATTCAGCATCCACACATTCAAAAGCACGTGTGAGATCAAAGAACAGGGCTAAAGTGTAATTAAGTTTGTCTAATGACTTATAGACAAATTCAACAAGGCTGCTGTGTTTGTGGAATGATTTCTCCTAAAACCATGTTGGTTTATTGATATTTTATTTTTAGTTAAAAAGGATTCAAGTCGGTTGGCATTAATTTTTTCAAGAATTTTTGAGAACGTCATTAAGCCAGTTATAGATCTATAGTTTTCTAGTAATTCAGGATCTCCTTTTTTATAAACTGGTATGATTTCGCCCATTTTTAAGTTGTTTGGAAAAATTCCTGTTTTCAATGAAATGTTATAAATAAAGTACAAGGGAAATTTGATATAATCCCAGATGAACTCGAGGGCATAAATCGGCATATCATCCAGACCACTACACGCAGATTTGTTTTTCAATTGTGACATAGCCAGGGATAACTCATCAACTGTTAATTCCTCAACGAAAATAGAATTAACAATCGAATTAGGAAGAGTGCAGCCTGTGGCACCTGGATGTAGGGTTCGATTTAGTAATTGCTCGATACTGGTAGTATAATAATCACAAAATGCATTACTAATGTCCAAAGGTTTACTGATATTGATTTCATTTGAAGTTATTGTGGAGGGGGTAGTTTTTCTTTTTACCCTACCAAGATTTGCATTTACCACTTGCCAGATCGTTTTTGTGCAGTTAACAGAGTTTATAATTTTGTTCTTAAAAAAATTGTTCTTAGAAATTTTAATCCTTTCAGAAAATATCTTTTTTGCCATTTGATATCGTTTCTTGTGTTCGTCTGTGCCCGAATTTTTGCTAATCCAAAACAGTTTTTCCAGTTCTTGGCTTTCCTTAACTACATCCGAATCGATCCAGTTGTGGCGGGGTACATAGGAGACCATGACATTTTTGATGGGGCAGGTTAGTTCCAAACAGTATTTGAAATTTGACCAAAAGTAAAGCCAAGCTTCGCTAACATCAGTTAGGCTGTATAAGGAACTTAGATCAGTTCTAGCGAGAAGGTTTTTCAAATTACTTAAGTTTTGTTCTGAGAAGTGTCTCTTTTTGATACAAGTTTTCAGATTTTCTGATGCTTGTGTTGGGGGCATAGCGGCACTAATAAGTTGAGCTTTGTGGTCAGCAATACCCATATCTAAATTGATAGCGCTAATACATTCAGCATTAGTGACAACATAGTCGATTGCTGAAGGTTTATTATTAAGAACCTCCCTAGTCGGTTCAAAAGGTAAAATATATTTCAGATTAAAACCATCTAAGATATCAATTAATTGTTTTTTTTTCCACGGAATTTTCAAGATAATTGACATTCAAGTCACCACAGAGCAGAATTATTTCATGATTAAGCGTTACCTGGCATAAGATAGCATTTAATGAGTTAATAAAGGTTATAAATTGATTGTCTACATTTTGTACACATGATCGATAAATAACTAATAGGGCTACCTTCTTTCCAAATATTTTAGTACTAAAGCCTGCACATTCACATGAAAGTTCAAATGTATGTTTTGATAAGTTTAAGACTTTTCCATTTTTCTTAAGTCCGTATATGGCAGCGCCTCCATGGGTACGTTGATTTCTACAGAATTTTGCTAAAAGGTAATATCCTGGAATAGGAGTGACATCCGCCTGTTCTGAGGTCATCCAGTGTTCGGTGACAAAAATATAGTCCAGTTTACAATTTCTTGAGATTATTTCTAGCTGGGTTATTTTATTGTGAAGGCACTGAGTGTTCACATGTAAAGCATTCCAGGAATGTACTAAGCTCAAATTACTTTCTCCATCTGTAGTGATTAGGTTTTCTTGTCTTTCAAGTTGCAGTACTCATTTTTCCAATCGTTTTGAACTTTTGAATACGAAAATAAATAACACGCAACAGGTAATCTTGTTTTGCAACTTTTGAACAATATAATAATAATAATAATGTTAGGGAATTGACAGTAATCCCCTAACTGGCGGTGAATAAAAATAATTTTAATGTATTAAAAAAAAGAAAGAGACAGTGGACTGTTGCGGAAAAAGAGATTTATATGGATCCTACCTTTACTCCTTCCAGAATCCAGTGGTCCAGCTTCAGGAGGCCTCCAGATAGGGAATCCCAAGATGTTGTTAATCTTCAAAGATCAAAATGACCCTTGTACACACACAAGCGGAAATATAAACACAAAGCGAAGTTGATTAGTAATAATTTTTGCGGTATAGAACACTCGTCTACAGTGACACGAGGTTAGACAGCGAATATTTCGTTAGGCATCACAAAAAATCTCTTTTTGTTAGCGCGCAAAGATACAGGGTGAGCCAAAATGAACGACGCACGAGTGCATTTTATATCTACTTAAAGCTAGCGTTACATAAAGTTAATGAAAGATAAAATCAATTATAATACCTAAAATAATTAAAAATAAAACTACTAAATAACTGAGGACGGAACATACCGCCCACCTAAAATACAACGTATTTTACGATTTAGAATAGGGCAATAAGCATAATTTAACAACAGGGCGCTTTAGGAGTCCATTAGTTGTACGCACAGTAGCAACGCGAACAACGCCGTCTGCACCAGGATGTACAGATTCAATGCGACCCAGTTGCCATTGTAAAGGGCGAGCCAGTGAATTTTTTATCAAAACCATGGATCCCGGTATGACATAATCAGAGGATGAAGTCCACTTACTTTTTTGCAGCAGAGTATGTAGATACTCAGAATGCCACCGCGACCAGAAATCCTGGTGCAAACGTTGTAGCATTTGCCAGCGAGTTAGACGTCCCACGGGCACCGCAGTCAGGTCAGTTTCCGGAAGGGCAGTTAGAGGCTCAAGCGTTAAAAAATGTCCGGGCGTTAAAACGGAGAGATCATTAGGATCAGTGCTTATTGGAGTTAAGGGACGCGAATTTAAAAATGCTTCAATTTGAACCAGTAATGTGTATAATTCTTCGTATGTCAGAATTTGTTGGCCAATAACGCGGTTTAAGTGTGTCTTAACCGACTTAATTCCGGCTTCCCAAAGTCCCCCGAAATGCGGAGCGGAAGGAGGGTTAGAATGCCATTCAATGGACTCAGATTCAGCAGCGGATTTTAAGAGTGCGGAAAGCTGATTATAAGCACCAACGAAATTGGTGCCACAATCACTATAAAGATGGTTGCATCGTCCGCGACGAGCAATAAAACGTCGCAATGCGGCAAGAAATGCATCAGCTGTCAGGTCGGACACAAGCTTTAGGTGCAAAGCTTTTGTGGCGCAGCAAACAAATAGACATAAGTATGCCTTCTGGGACTTAGTACCTCGTCGTTTACCCAAAGTAATCTGAAACGGACCGCCAAAGTCCAGACCAGTGTGCAAAAATGGTTTGACCTGTGAGATGCGTGCGGAAGGCAAATTTCCCATTACAGGTTGACAGGGGGTTAAGTCGCCAACAAGTATGACACTTAGATAAGACGCCACGTATTGCTCTTTTTGAGGACATTATCCAAAACTGTTGCATAATCAGAAATTGAACAGATTGTAAGCCAGCGTGCAAGTATTTTTTATGAAAATATTCAATAATTAATTCCGTAAGACGACCAGAACGTGGCAACAAAACAGGATGTTTTTTATCATAAGACAATGAAGAATGGTGTAATCGACCTCCTACTCTTATGATACCTTGATCATCAAGAAAAACGCTGAGTTTTCGAAAAGGTTTAGAAAGCGGTTTCCCAACTTTGAGTTGATTTAAAACATCAGAAAATACCAAATGTTGGGTGCGTTTAACTAACATTAATAGAGCTTGGTGTAATTCATGAAAGGAAAAAGAATTTTTTTTAATAGCGGGATTTTTTATATTAAATATAAAGCGTTGAATATACGCGACCACGCGTTGTAGTTTGCTAAGGGAAGAGTATTTATTTAAAAGAGGATCAAAAATATTTAAAGAAACTGCAGAATGTAAAGTAATTTTTCTTTCATCTGCGAGTGCTTCAGAAGATAACGCAACGTCAGAAACATGAGAGGGCCAGGAGGCTTGTGGGTCAGACAAAAAAATAGGTCCCGCCCACCATAAAGCGTTATTAAGTAACTCGGAAGGAAATAAACCTCTAGAGGCAAGATCTGCTGGATTATCACCAGAAGAAATGTGAAACCAATTTTCGGATGCAATTTTGTCTTGTATAAAAGTAATACGATTACTGACAAATGTTTTCCATCTGTGTGGAGAGAGGACTTTATCCATGATAAAGTAATAGTGGAATCAGTCCAGGCACAAATCTTACTGAAATGTATCTTATCATGGTACGTACGTAAAACAAAAGAAAACAAATCGGCAAGAAGTACAGCACCACAAAGTTCAAGGCGCGGTATTGAAATGCGGCGCAGTGGCGCTATCTTAGACTTTGCACAAACTAAAAGGGTAGTAATATCGCCGTTTTCATTAAGCACTTTAAAATATACTACTGCACTGTAGCCTTTCATGGATGCATCACAAAAACCATGTGCTTCACAAGATAAACTGTCAAGTATGCGTAAGTGACGGGGAATGGCAACACGAGACAACAGAGGAAATTCAGATTTGAATCGTGACCAAAGAGAGAGCACATCATCTGGCGGTGTTTCATCCCAATTTATACCTAAAGACCACAATAATTGAATAATATATTTAGTAAAGAATGTAATGGGAGCTAAAAAACCTAGTGGATCGAAAATTCTGGCTAACTCTGATAAGATATGACGTTTAGTACATGATCTTTCTATAGGTTCTACGTTGTATGAAAATGTATCCAAAGCTGGATACCAATGTAAACCTAAGATTTTTAAAATACACTCGTCGTCCAAAGAAAGGGGACTACTAGACAAGTGAGAGGCAGGTAAATCACTTAATAAATTGGGGTCATTACTAGCCCACTTTCTTAGCTCGAAACCACCTCTCTTTAGAAGTTCAACTAGTTCATTTTTTATATGACAAGCATCTTCCAGCGATGGACTTCCTGTCACTACATCATCGATATAAGTGTCAAAATTAAGAATATTAGCGGCTGAAGGAAAATCAGATTTTCCCTCCTCAGCTAACTGCAATAAAGTACGTATAGCAAGGTAGGGGGCCGAAGAAATACCGTAAGTAACGGTTTTCAAACGAAAATCTTGCACAGGACCATCAGATGTGAAGCGCCACAATATTCTCTGATAATCTGTATGAGCGGAATTAATTAAAATTTGTCTGTACATTTGTTTGATATCTGCGGTAAATGCGATTTTATGAAGCCGAAAATTTAACAAAATGGTGACGATATCTCTTTGTAACTTGGGACCGGTTAAAAGGGTATCATTAAGTGAAGAATGAGGCGGAATTTTAGCGGAAGCATTAAATACTACTCGTAGTTTCGTAGTACTGCTTGAAGGTTTAAGAACACAATGATGCGGGATATAATAAGTTTTTTGAGAATCGGAAGGAGATATGAGAAGCTCCATGTGACCAAGATCTAAATATTCTTGCATGAAATCTGAATACTGTTTATATAAAGCGGGGTCTCTACGTAGTCTACGCTCCAAAGAAAGAAAATATTTTAGAGCTAAATTACGAGAGTTGGGAAAAATGGGTTCATTACTACGAAAAGGAAGTGAGACAATAAATCTACCCGTTTCATTGCGAGAAAAGGTTGTTATAAATTTTTGTTCGCAGATGAGTGTATCATCAGGAGACAGAGAGTTGACTTCCGGAACAGTTTCAACTTCCCAAAATTTTTTTAGAACATCTTCTACGGATGGTGTGGAAAGAGAACAAAAAAAAGATTTAATCACAGTCAAAGCTGTGATAGGCAGTTTTCCCATTAAAACATAACCAAATATTGTATTTAAAGCTATAGGATGATCGTCATTTCCAACAATTCGACCAGTTTCGATTATATTAGGAAAGACGTCAGCTCCAAGTAAAATATCAATCGCCCCTGGTATATTAAAAGTAGGATCAGCTAAATGCAAATGTTTAATATGAGACCAAGTTTCTGAAGAAAAACTAATAGTTGGCAAATCATTACAAATTTTCGGAAGTACTATAGCCATCAAATCTAAATAAGGCGTTGATTTTCCGAGCGGGCGGATTTTAAGAGACACTCCACTAGAACTAGTAAAAGTATGCATGGGACCCAAACCTTGGATTGATAGAGATGTATTAAAATGTGTTAGGCCTAACCTATGAACACACTTTTGCGAAATAAAACTTGTTTGGGAACCTGAATCTATAAGTGCCCTACATTTGTGAAAATTACCGTATTTATCGGATATTTCTATTAAAGCGGTTGAAAGTAAAACGGGGGTGGTTTGTGGTGTGAAACCTGAGAAAGAATGTGTCGAAGTAGTTACAACCGCGGTCTCATCATTAGGTGAAATACTAGCTACTTGTTGCGTAGGCGTATCAGCTGAGACAGCCGGTATATGAGTATCGGTTTTTTCGAAATGCAACAGAGTATGATGTCTCTGCTGACATTTGCGACAGGTAGATGTAGAATTGCACGTTTTAAAAGTATGCGACGAACTTAAACAATTTACACACAATCGATTCTGTTTTGAAAAATGATATCTATCCTGAGGGGATTTATTATGAAATTCCTGACATTTATATAGTACGTGACCTTTCTTGCATAGAGGGCAAACTATCGAATTATTAGTATTGGCAAAAAATGACGAACTAGATGGCCTAGTGGATGGTGTTAATGATTTTGTTAGTTTATTTTGCGAAGCAGAAAAATTTAAGGTTTCTAAAGCATTACAATGACTTTCTAAAAAATTCATTAAAATCTTAAAAGTGGGTATTTCATTAGAATTAAAATGTAATTCAAAACGTGATATGGTCGTTGTATCAAGTCGGCTCAAGAGCATATGCATCAAAATAAAATCCCAGTGCTCTACGGGGAGTCCTAAATTTTCCAAAGCGGATAAATTTTCCTGAAAAATGTCTAGCAGATATCTCAAAGCCCGAAAATTTTCCGAATGTAATTTTTTAGCATTTTCAATTTCTACCCAATGGGCAGTAGTGAGTAAACGTTTATTCGAATAGCGTTGAACTAAACGGTCATAAGCAATTTTATAATTATTTGCGGTCATAGGAACGCATTTTACAATATAAATAAACTCTTTATTGTCCAAACAGGTAAGTACCCAATTACAGGACAAAATATGAGGTAAATTAATAAGTAGAAATAATTAATATAGAAATGACAAACAGTAGAAGATAATATGAGAAACTAACAATTACGATTAAGATTGAAATTAATACTGGAATTAATACAGACATGCTTGTGTAAAATACCTAACCAAGACTAGATTGCTAACTTATTTTTTATGGTCTTCTTAAATGTACTGACTGGTTGATGGAAAATATCTGTAGAGCTACAAAATTTATTGAAATTATTGCATATAGTGTAAACTGGGGATTTTGCCATTATGTTGGTTCTTGGTGTGGGAAGATAAAAGCAGGCTTCATTTCTGATGTTAGGTCTAGGAATGTGAAAATTTAACTGTGCTAAAAGCTCAGGGCAGTCCGTTAGATTGTTGGTAAGCTTGTATGCAAATAAACAAGAGTAATATATTCTGCGGTTTTCAAGGGATAGAAGACTGAATCTTGTTAGTAATATATCGTTATCAATACCTTGACTTGGGTAAATTCCGTCTAATTTATATGCAACGTATTTCATGAAGACCCGCTGCACTGATTCTAACTGTTGTATATGTATATTGTAGCAAGGTGACCATATTAATGAACCATATTCAAGTTGTGACCGAACATAGGCTGTATATAAATTTATATAGCAATCTTCGCTTCTGAATTCTTTGCAATTCCTAAATATGAGACCCAATATTCTTTTGGCAGATGATGTTATTTTGTTAATGTGTGGTGAGAAACTGAACTTATGGTCAAACTCAATGCCAAGGTCTTTGATTTGCTCTTGCCGATTCAAAGGTGAGTCATCTATTGAATAATTGAATTCAATGAAGTTTATTTTTAATGTGAAAGATATATATTTACATTTTTGTATGTTTAGTGGTAATTTGTTTGTTAGGCACCAACGGTTTAAGTTATTCAGATCTTTTTGTAGCATCCGACAGTCATTCATAGTTTCGATTGATTTATATATTTTTAAATCATCTGCAAACAAAAGTACGTTACTCTCGAGGTCGTCACCGATATCGTTAATAAAAATAGAAAACAGAAGCGGAGCCAGATTACTGCCTTGGGGTGCACCACTGGTTGCTATAAATTCATATGATTTGTGACCCCTGTATTCTACATACTGAGAGCGATTGCTTAAGTAAGATTGGAAAAAACTTACTAAATTATTATCAAAACCAATATAGCTCAGTTTCGTTAACAATAATGAGTGATCCAATCTATCGAAAGCCTTCGAAAAGTCTGTATAAATAGTATCTATCTGAGAGTGATTGTCTATGGCATTGCTAACTGTTTGTGAGAGGCACATTAAGTTTGTCGTGGTCGATCTTTTACTCATGAATCCATGTTGTTCTGTTCTTATAAGATTTTTCACTTTGGGAGATATTCTACTGTAGACAGACATTTCGAAAGCCTTTGCGAAATTAGAAAGAAGGGTGATTGGTCGATAATTTTCAATTTTGTTTATAGCACCGGATTTGAAGATCGGATGTATTTTTGAAATCCTCCATGCATTTGGAAAAGAATTTGTGCTTAAGGATAGATTAAAAATTTTTTGCAGCGGGTTTGCTAAAACGTGGGCACAGTCTTTGATGAGAAAACTGGGGACGTTATCATGTCCCTGCGTGAGTTTGGGTTTAAGTTGTTTTAATGCGTTGACTACTTCAGATTCGCTTAATGATTCAACAGAAATTTGTGGATAGTTTATGGATGAGGGATTATTTATATGGCTTGGACCCAATGGTGTATAATTGCTTTGAAAAAAGTCCGCAAAAGCATTTACAATTGTGAGAGGGCTGTTATATTCAATGTCCTTGAAATATAAAAGGCCCGGTATGCTAGATGTACCTTTTTTATCATGAATGAAGGACCAGAACCGTTTGGGATCTGATTTAATGCAATTTTCTGTTTTATTTATATACTGGTCATAAGCAATTTTTATTTTACTTTTTATGGATTTTCGCAATGTTTTAAATTGTTGTTTGTAGGTCTCCAAGTTTGTGCTTTTTAATTTATCAAAAACTTTATTTTTCTGTTTAATTTCATTAATAATTTCCTTTGTAAACCAAGGCGGATATTTTCTAACATAATTTTTTGTAAGCGGCACATATAAATCCAGCACTGAGTATAGGGTTAGGTAAAATTGTTCGACAGCTATGTTTAAATCAGTTTGATCGTCAAGAAAGGCCCAGTTTATGTTACTTAGGTGAGCATATAATAGGGGAAAATTGGCTCTGCGAAAGTTGTAGTTTAGGGTTTCGACATTATACGGTATGATTGGATGAGATTTCGGAAATTTTAGTGTTATGTTTAAAGCTGGGTGATATGGATCTTCTGGTGTGAAAGGCAGGTCTTCATGAAGTACCTGACAGTCATTATTCGATAGAACTAGATCTAAGAGACGCCTTGAGCAGTTAACTATAGAGTTGAATTGTTTTAAGTCATAAAAGCTAGTTAGTTGTTGTAGGTTAATTAGATTTTGGTTCATGGCATATTCTAGATTATTGGATGCAATAAAATGGGGTTCATTAAAATCTCCTAATATTAATATTCTATTATCATAAAGATTTTCTAAGCTTTCTAGTGTCTCATATAAGTTATAAATTTGAGTGTTACTTGTATTTGGCGGAATGTATAGGACAAATATATAAAATAGTTTGTGCTTATAAATTATTTTACAACCTATTATATCTATGCTATGAAAATTATTGCGATGTGATATGTCTATTTCAGCTGCTGAGCAATCGTTTCTAACACCCAATATTACACCACCACCACGCGAGACAGAGTTGGCCTCTAAGTTTCTATCACTACGAAATACTAGGTAGTTATTGCTGAATAGCTCGGAGCTGTAGATGTTGGATTGTATCCAGGTTTCCGTGATAGCAACTATTTGATATTCTGAGGCTGCAGACGACTTGAAGAATTCTACGGTTTTTGTGTTGAGTCCTCTAACATTTTGGTAGTAGCAGCTAACGTTTTCGGTAGAGTTTTGTTTGGACATCACGCTTAGTTTTTTATGATCTTTGGGTCGCCATTAAAGTATTTTATTTTCAGATTTGTTTCGCCTTCCTTAGTGCGTGCAATCAGTTCTTCCTTTAGTCGCTTGTATTGACGAGTTTGATTTGGAGTTTTGTCGCTGGTCACTACTATATTGCTGAATTTTTGTATGTTTTTGATTGCCGTCACATTTCGCAATACATGTGCTGATTCATCTGCTGATGTGAGGATTATCTTCAGTGGTCTTGGTTTTGTATTATTTGCATTGGTTTGTCCTACTCGAAATATTTTGATATTATCGGGGGCATTGGGATATGCCGTTTTTATAAGTTCAAGAGCTGTGCCCCTGTCTACTTGTGTGTTATTATGGTCTTCTGGTAGTCCAAAAACCATAACATTCTTTTTACGGAGCTCGCGCTCATTCATTTCTGCAATTATTTCACTCGTATTGGCTGTTGAATTAATGTTCGAAACAGAAGGCTCAGTTGACTTGGTGGCCTTCAATATATCTATTTCAGATTTGAGCTCCCTGATGGACTGAATTATCGAGGGTATTTGAAGCAAACCACTATTGCAGTCCTGGCATAAAAAGCGAAGAACCCTTCTTTTTAACTGCATACATTTTATCTCAGAAGCTGTTAAGTCTGAGCAGGGCTGCACATGTAATGGTCTCTTACATGAATCACATTCAAAATATGATTCGTTATCCCCAATGTCCAGTTTGCATTTGGCACAATTAAGCATGATTACAAGAAAAACAAGAAAATTCAAGCAGAATACACTTGTGCTGAGTCCCTGCCTGGCTATTGATAGAATATGTTGATTCACAAAAACTCTGACACCTTATCAGAGTTTTTATTGGAATTTTTTGCTGTTCCTCTTATTTACACTTATTTATATTAATGGATAATTTAGAGAATCACTTATTTTCAAACAATTTTACTTCCTTTTTTATTATTAAACCAAATTAAATTTGTTTGCTCAAAGCTGGTCACTTTGTCATTCAATTGATGTAACTTTCAACAAAAATCACCACTTTAAAACCGTATAAAACACAATTTAATGCAAGAGCACAAATTTATACAATTTTATGACTATACCACTTTATCAAGCATCAATATTAAGCGGAGGGCCTGTTAAAGAAGTAAGTAAATAGTTGAATTTATCAATGTCATTTAAATTTTGATTATTGTGTACCCTAGAATTATACATATCTATGAATGATGGAAAATTTTTCAAATCCCCCTTAAATTTAGGCAATTCAACTCGAGGTAAATTAATATGCGAAAAATTGTTAATAACGGGCGCCTGAACGTCCGTGTTTACAGAATTGGCCATATTCTCAAATAAATCGGAATAAATTACTTTAATATCAAAGTATTCATTGTCAAATGATTCACGAACTTGAGCCTCAACTTCCAAATCAGATCCATCTGTAACAGCTAACAGGGCGAGAATAGAATTATGATTTCTATCAAACTCTTTTTTAATCGGTTCCATAACTGCGTAGCGAACCTTAAAAGATCGACGTGAAGCCTGACTATCAATGGCCATTTGTGCAACATTATATAATTCGTGCATTTTGGTAATTTCGTTTTGTCGAAAAGTACGTAATTTCTTTAATTTGTCCTCCATTGCAAGAAACTTAATTCGATAACAAATTCAAAGGTAAATAAGAAATAAAAGGTATTCAATATTTTTAGCGTCACAAAAACTGCCCTAACTGATAAGAGCCCGTGAACTCGTGGTCGCTATCGATATAAATTTTATATTTTACGCGATGCCTTGATAATTCTAAATCGTACTTATATCAAATATAAAAATGGCGAGATTTGATGTTAATGAAATTATGCTAATTTAATAAAGTAACTTTAAGCCGAAATAAAATACACTTATGGTCGAAAAGATATAGTAAATAACGTGAAACTGATAATGATAATGAATATAAATGATTTAAATGAAATGTAATTTAAAATAAAATGAAAAAAACTAAATTAGAAAGCGAAAAAACAATATATGAATGAAATATGCTAGAAGAGCAAAAAAAAGCGTAATCCGGCTCGAAGGACCAAAAAAAATGTTAGGGAATTGACAGTAATCCCCTAACTGGCGGTGAATAAAAATAATTTTAATGTATTAAAAAAAAGAAAGAGACAGTGGACTGTTGCGGAAAAAGAGATTTATATGGATCCTACCTTTACTCCTTCCAGAATCCAGTGGTCCAGCTTCAGGAGGCCTCCAGATAGGGAATCCCAAGATGTTGTTAATCTTCAAAGATCAAAATGACCCTTGTACACACACAAGCGGAAATATAAACACAAAGCGAAGTTGATTAGTAATAATTTTTGCGGTATAGAACACTCGTCTACAGTGACACGAGGTTAGACAGCGAATATTTCGTTAGGCATCACAAAAAATCTCTTTTTGTTAGCGCGCAAAGATACAGGGTGAGCCAAAATGAACGACGCACGAGTGCATTTTATATCTACTTAAAGCTAGCGTTACATAAAGTTAATGAAAGATAAAATCAATTATAATACCTAAAATAATTAAAAATAAAACTACTAAATAACTGAGGACGGAACAAATAATAATAATTTATTAATTCAGTCGACTGTGATTACACATTATAGAATAAGTCAATAAATAATAAATTTATAAAATAATGCATAAACAAGAAAACAATAAAAGACAGTACATAGAACAGATTTAAAAAAGAACTACAAACAGGTAGCTGGTCAGATATAACTAATAAACCAGAAAACATAAATAAAATATTATAAAACAACAATAAAGAGTGACAAACTGGATTGAATAAAAAAAATCAATGAAATAATACATCAAAAATTTACATATGCCATAAATAAAATTGTAAAAAGAGCAAACAGAACAAATCACAATCCATCCTCTAAATACTCATTAAAGGAGTAATAATATTTGTCATGCAAGAAACTTTTTACCTCTTTCTTAAATTGTGTTTCATTAAGAGATTTGACAATTGACCTTCTATTCGTGTGGTATAATCGAGGACTAACTTGTTTCGTACTGTGTAGCCCACGCGTCGATGGCAAGAGCGGGGGTCGTGGACAAAAATAGGGGGAAGTGACCCAACGGTATATTATTAAACTGTGCTATCATGACTACAAGAATTATTGATAAAATTTGCTTTCGCCAAATTTTGAAAAATACACCATTTTGAAATATCTTTTTGGTAGATAACATAGATATTAAAATTGATGCTTGCAATAATTTTTTAATTCATTTAATGCTCATGTAGTGCAGGCGAGCTATGATTTACCCTCAGACTGACTGCAACCTCAACAAAAAAATACTTGCATGTAGTTTGCAATGTCTGGAAGATATTATTTTGGAAAAGAAATCTGGTGGAATTTGCAAACAAAATTGCGATAGGTCGCGAAAAACGGTTTCTCGCGTATTAAAGGAAAATTTAAATTTATACAAAAAAAAGTGTTCAGGTAAAAAATGTACGCGATAAAATAACGAACAAAATAAACTCAAGTGGAACTCAATTGGCAAAGTGGTTCCCTCGCAAAATGCAAAAAACCACTAAATTTGCATGTTTTTTCAAAACTTCATAACACTGATTCAAATGCATATAAAGAACTGAAATTTGCACATAATGGCGTTTTAGTAGTCCTCAAAACTTAAATTGAAAACAGTGCACTTTTTGCAAACCGTTGCAGGAAAAGGTACTTTTTTGCACAGCGCCGCAAAAGCCCTGTGGCAGTCGGGCTGATATTTAATCAACGTGGTTGTATTCTTCAAGATTGACTACATTTTTTTTTGTTTGCCAAAAGTCAATTGGAAGCATCGAAAACGCGATCGAAAACCGTTAATTTCCCTCACTCTTCGCCCCTTACACAGCGCTGAAATTAACGCTTTTCGAGCGCGTTTTTCAAATGCTTCCAATCGACTAGCAAAACAAAAAAAAACATGTAGAGTAAATCTCAAAAAATACAATCGCTTGGTTAAATATCAGTCCGACCGCAAAAGGCCGTTCACGATGTTGTGCAAAAAGTGCCTTTTTTGCAAAAAGCAATGGTTTGCAAAATCTACATAGTGTTTTCAATTGAAAGTTTGAGGGTAGGTTAAGGACTACTAAAACTACAACGCATGCACATTTCAGTCTTTAATATGTATTTGAACCGGCATTATGAATTTTTTAAAAACCGTACAATTTTAGTGGCTTTTTGCAATTTGCGAGGGAACCATACTGGACCAATTGAGTTCTACCGTGGCTCATTTCGTTCGTTATTTTATTGTACATGTTTTTTACCTGAATACATTTTTTCATATAGAGAGAGAGAGAGATTCATGTTGAACAATATTACATTGTATACATACGTCAACAGACAAATTTTACTTATGTTTAACAGAATAAAATAATATTAAAACAATGAAATTACATCACTAGATACAATTACATACTTACTAAATAAAATACATAAAATATAAACAAAACATATTAAAATGAGAATCTAAAGTGGTCAATAAACTCTTGGATTTCGTAAAATACATTATCTTTTAGAAATGTCTTCATAGTTTTTTCGAATTTATATGTTAAATTTTTCCACTCGATGGGTAATAAATTATATAATTTTACAGAAATATATCTAAATGAGTTTAGATTTTTGGAGAAGCGAAAATGTGGAGTAATTATGAGATCAACTCTGGTTCTGTTTCTGTTTGAATTTTGGTTAACTGAATATTTTTTAGCATAATTTGGGCATGCATGTACGTACCTATTGATTAGTTAAGGTAAGTATTCCTAGCTTTTTAAATACCGACCGACAACTTGTATTTAGAATTTATAATAACTCCTACTGCTCATTTTTGGATACTTAATATTTTACCTGCATGTGCTGAGCCACCCCAAAGTAAAAGACCATATGACATAACATTATGAAATATGGCGTAGTAGGCTAGCAGAAGTGTGTCTTAGTTTATCAAATTTTAACAGATAAACGTTACTTGATAATTTTTTTTGAAGGTATTTAAACCAGGAGGCGTAAACATGGAAGTCCCCACACCATAAGAGCAGTAACCAGAAAATACAGTACAACATTTTTCGCGTTTTGGGAAACTACAGTACAATGCATCGACCTCTATATGTATTTTGTACAGCATCCATACCATTTACGCAATATAAAGACACCAAGTAATTAGCCACTTTTGCCTTCAGATGTATATAAAAGGAATTAAATCTGATATATGATGTGCAAACAATAAAATAGAAATTATAATCAAATAATTTGAGATGAAATTAAAATTTTTACAATAGACCATTTTCGGTTGACGTCACACTGGTTGCGTGGAGGGCACGCAGATTGTTTTGTTTTCTAGAGATGGGTAAAAGCTGTTATTTTTTAATAACAAGCTTAAACCAACGACTAGAGAATTAAACTGCTTCTGCATGTCTTTTAAAGGCGATTTAAAAATGCACGGCATACCTTTCCATATATACAGGGTTCAGACTTTGCGAAGCTGAAAAAATTCCCCGAATTTTCCAGGTTTTCCATAACCAAATATATTAATTTCCATATATTTTTCAGTCAAGTAATTTTTTATTTCACATAAAATAATTGCATTGCATTGAATTAAATAAGTAAAAATTCCTAAAGCCACTTTACATTAATGCAATATTGCACGTTGCATGCAAATTTTTATTGCGCGCATGCGTACATTGAACTATTTCGATCAGCGGATGGCAATATTTTTCATTGCATTGAATTAGCGTGTGTTCTAATTTGATTGCATTGCAGATGCAATACAGTTACTTTATTTGGGAATATTTGGGTTACCAACCAAGCATTAAAGGAACTGAAGCAACAAACATAACTTATTCTGTAATTCTTTTGGGAAATCAGTATTATCACTTGATTCTCTCGTTTTGTTCATAGTGATTCACTGATTGTAAAGTAAATAAATAAACAATAAACATAATCATGAAAGTTTTTCTTCTCGTCTGGTTGGTAGTCCCAAAAGATTTCACAAAATATTGCAGTAAAGTGTATTTGGCATGCAAAAATTATCGTGCAAAGTTTTGCATGCCATCCATTTCATTGCATTGCATAAATGTAAAGCCGCGTTTAAGAACTCTATGGTTTTCCATATCATAACGCAAAATTCCCTGATTTTTTATTCAATTTATAAAATTCCGATATTTCCAGGTTTTGTTTAAAGATTTTTAAATTCCCTGAGTTTTCCAGGTTTTCCATATGAGTCCAAACCCTGATATATTATTAATTATTATATTATTTTCAATTTAGTTTTAAGGAGAAAATGAAACAAACAGATAAAATAAATTATTTATTAATAGAATGCGGCACATAATTTATATAATATTGTCTTGATTTAATATGTTTAACAATATACAATACTGAATAGTAATCATTAAAATGTTTCACCAAAAACAATAGGCATGTCCATGTAATATAGGTTTGTATGTGACTTGTCATCTTTACAAATAAGGTCGGTAATAAATCAGCAAAAATGTTTCATACTATACAATATATTAAAAAGTAGTAAGGTAAAACTTATAAATAAAACAATACATATTACAATCTTACTATAAAGGAAGATACCTATAAAGTGGTATAAATCTACAGCTTAGAGTATTTAATAATAGACATATACATATTAGATTAATATCAAATTAAGATTTGAATTTTTAATTCACATTTTGATTTTTTCCTGTATAAAATGAGGCTGCGATTAAATCATCTTAGCTCATTCAGAAGCATGTTGCACATTTTAGATGTGATACAAGAACGTTATCTAGCCTCACTCCGTTGGGGCAATTTCTATTTTCTCCACCTCATGCATACCGAATCCATAAACAAGACAGTGTTTTTGGGGCATATTTATATTAGCAGCTAACACTACACGAATAAACCTAAACTAACGTAACCTCCTAACACTATACCTACTAATAAAAGATTCGAATATTTAAAAAAGTAACTTTTTACAATTCACAATTCTGCACTTACGAAAATGATTAAAAAACAATAAACAAACTCAACCTAACCTAATACCATAAAAAAAGTCCTAATTAAATAATATATAAAATGTAGGAATGGTTTACAGTTCACAATTCAATAATAAAATTATTACAAAACGCCCACAATTTTGCACAAAAATAATTATAAAAGGCACAAACGTTAAAAATTCATTATCAAAACCACAAATATGGTGGCAGAGGCGACATTGTCTTCAGCGTTGCCACATTTTCTCATGCGAATCTACTAATTTCTTTGCTAGAATCTACTATAAATCTACCAAAGGAATTTTAAAAAATATGGGAAATCTACTGTTGCTGTATATATTCCGTGTAAGAAGTTATTATTAACTTTTTAAATGTAATTATATGGTCTAATTTAACTTTAAATAGATAAACAAAAGCATAAGAAATTAAGGGAAAATAAAAAATGACACAAGAAAGGAAAAGTACACTTCGGGATAGTCAGAAAATCGGTTAATTCATGTTAGAACTTAACATATATTACAAAACATAATATTGCCTATATTATGTATCTTAAGACCAGCACAGACAAAAACAGAATAACCGCATCTAAATTTAAAAACTTAATTATTAATAACATTTAAAAAATATATATACCTATTTTCTTAAAACTAGAATAATAAATATTTAACCAAACCTACTGACCTAATAATATCTTTATCAACTTCCTCATTTTTATCATATTTAATGTTTTTATATATAAAAGGAAAACATATTGTTAAGCAATTACAGACATACCCAAGAATCTATTAGAAATCTACCAGCAAGTTTTACTTACCAAACTTTACAAAAAAAATTCTTAAAACCTACTAAAAAGTAGAAATTACCAAATGTGGCAACGCTGATTAGTCATAGAAGGACGAAGGCACGAAGGACTGGGACTGAATACTCGAATACTGAATGGGTTACCCGTTACCCGGTTACCCTCTGAAATAACTTAATTCGGACAACGTTACGTGACAAACGTGATCTCTTTAAATCGCGTTGCCGCGTTGCATTTGATGGAGTATGGAACGCCGTTTTATTTTTAAATAACATGGCTAGCTATGTATCATAAAATTTCGATATTTATGAAACTTACCGACCTATGTATAATAAAAAGTAAAACGGCGCACCATTTTTGTGAGTATCAACGTTCAATGTTTTTTATAAAATGAAATAAGGGTTTACTTTTCTTTTTTAATATGTTTGAAATATGCGTGTAATTGTTGAATTTTAATGATTCTTCAATCTCATAGCACTTTGATAATTAAAATTCAGTTTATTTTTATGAAACTTAATTTCCATGTTACTTTGATCATTTATATTCAAGCTTTCGTTATATTTAAAGCTTAAAAATTCGATTTAAATTATCTGATAAAGGAAATTGCCAATTTCAATTATCTGATAATGAAAATTCAATTTAAATTATCTGATAATGGAAATTGCCAATTTAAATTATCTGATAATGAAAATTCAATTTAAATTATCTGATAATGGAAATTGCCAATTTAAATTATCTGATAATGAAAATTCAATTTAAATTATCTGATAATGGAAATTGCCAATTTAAATTATTTGATAACGAAAATTCAATTTAAATTATCTGATAATGGAAATAGCCCATTTAAATTATCTGATAATGGAAATAGAATATGAATAGGTTTGAGCATTGTGTTTGAGTGTGTGGTTTGCGTTAGTTACCCTACTCTACCATAGATGGAACTACTATATAACATACCTATCAGCAGTAAATACATTAAAGGTTAAAATTATTATTTTTTAACTCCAACAGAGGATACAATAATATATTGAAAATGAAAGTGTATGAGAAATTTTTATTTTTAATTTTTTGTACAAGATTTTAACTTTTGACATTAGAAAAATGAATAAGATGTATTATTGTCAATATTTAAAATCTATAGATTTTTGCAATGAAAATAAAATATAAAAACTATTATTTCATTTCATTTGCTAACAAGTAACATTCTATTATGCCTTTTGCAATATTATAATATACCTAATAGCACGCTTATACCCCTGGTGCAATCATAGTAGGTAGAAATAGTATTTCTACCATGGGTGCAATCACTGAACTATATATTATATGTAGAGTTCAGTGACTACTTTATGCATTATTCAGGGTAAAAATGGTATGTTTTGGCTATTCGCTCATAGATGGCAGCAATTTAAATTATCAGATAATGAGAATGCATATATTATTATCAGATAATGTAAAATGAATTTAAATTATCTGATAATAAAAATACAATTTAAATTATCTGATAATGGAAACTGCCAATTTAAATTATCTGATAATGAAAATTCAATTTAAATTATCTGATAATGGAAATAACTGCCAATTTAAATTATCTGATAATGAAAATTCAATTTAAATTATCTGATAATGGAAACTGCCAATTTAAATTATCTGATAATAAGAATGAATAAAGAATTACAATTTTCAGATAATGGAAATGGATTTCATTTTAATTCAAGTTGAATTGTATGATACTTTGAAAATGTAAATTAAACCCTATTTCTATTATATTTAACTCTTGCATTCATTTGATAATGGAAATTGAAACCTAACTATTTTATGATACATAGCTAGCCATGTTTATTTAAAAATAAAACGGCGTTCCATAATGGAGCTAATCAAATCATTTCGTTTCGGTCGTTCCAAAATCGCGTTGTTTTGTCACGGTACTTTTCTGGAGCGATCGCGTTTGTAACGCTACATAAGTAAGTAAGTACTTTATTGATGCTTTCATGCCTTTTGGCACTTACACAGGTCACATGGAGAAATCGTCATTGTAATACATAATATGAATATCACAAACATTAAAGTGGAACTTTAAAATAAAAACTTACAAATTAATTAAAATTAAAATATTACAAATAAAACTTAAAGTAATAGTAATTAAAATCTAAGACAGATCAGAAATATCACAGTCTAGAAATTCAGTGAAATTATAAAAGGCTTTGGAGATTAAAAATTTTTTGATCCTCTGCTTAAAATGCTGTAAAGGCAAGTCTTTAATTTTTTGTGGCAATTTATTAAAAAATTTTATGGCCCAGTAGTTTGGCCCATTTTGGCACCTCTTCAAACGGCAATACTTAACAATTAGATTAGATTTATTTCTCGTGCAATGATTATGTACAGAATCATATGTATCATATAGGACTGAGTTTCTTTTAATGTATAATAAGTTTTCTAAAATATATATAGAAGGAAAAGTTAAAATTTCATGATTTATGAATGAGTTCTTGCAGTCATCTCTATACTTGAGAGCATCCAGAATCCTTATTGCTTTTCTTTGCAGATTGAAAACTCTGTGACAATCTGCAGCATGTCCCCAAGCGAGAACAGCATATGAAATATTCGCTTGGAAATATTCGTGGAACCGCTTTTATCATCTGCTACCAAAGAGTTACTACTCTGTGCTGCTACTCTGCTTTAGTGATGGGCGATATATCGCGAACTGTGATTTAATCACTGATATTAAAAAATCACAAGTAACGACTGTGAATAAAGTTGGAAGAAAAGCGTGACGTGATCACGACTTTCCATATATCAATATATTCTTGACGATATAAATATCTTGTTTGCGACCATATGTATAACACGTAAAGCAAACGATTCCGTGACTTAACGATATTAGGTATAGGTACGCGTTTCACAAGATAGATTGATCTAGCGCATCTCATACTATATAGATATTTATTTACTTATCTTTTTATATTTTTTATTCACTGGCAATTAAAGGTAGGGTCGTGGGGGAACATTTCTGTTACAAGAACACCTACTAAAACCATGCGTTAAAATATTTTTTTGATTAAATATACTAGCAATTTTATTGCAAATATTGAACATCCACGTCTCGGCATGGCATATAATAAAAATATGGAATTCGACAATTTTGTGTTCTTTTTGATTTTTAAAATTGTGAAATGCTTAGCTCCAAAACATGTTTTAGATAATTGTGTTTTTGTTGGAGAGAAATAACCACAACTTCTACATCGAAGACACATCGACTAACCATATAGTACCTAGAAATCATCTTTTCTCAAAGGGTTTGCAATTTTGTAATCAACTGCGAAGATGAGTATCCTATAGGTATATATAGAATGTGCAACAATTAATAAAAAAGTACAGTAAGTTGGCGAAGAGCATAATGGTTATATAGCTTGCATGTATATATACGTTAGAAGTGCCGCCTTATGCCGTTGACCAAAATTGTAAGGAAGAAGTATAGGTAACAAATTTTTGATAAATATTTGAATGGGAGAAATACTTGAACTTTATTAAATCAAATATGTTTCCCATTAAATAATAGCAAATAAGAATAACTATATAAATAAACATTATATTCATTATTTAATTTGTACATTTTTATTAAAATCCGAGGCTTTTATTAAAAAGGTTGCAACACTCTTATAAACAATAACCCATGCAAAAATTAAAATCCCTGATTGATAACTAGCAACCTAAAACCTAAATAGTTTTTGATGCTTCCGAAATGTTTACATATTTGTATAACTTTACAAACATATGCTATTACGAAGTTCAAAAAATGTAAATATCATACGTATTATATATCTACGGCTGCACAGATTACCAAAGTAGCGAATTCACCAATTCACCAAAATTAACAATATTTCCTATTCGCCGTATTATGAAAAGTCGTGATCACATCACGGTTTAAATTCACTGATATCAGAAAATCACAGTCACGATTCACGTTGTGATTGAAAAATCACGATATCGCCCATCACTACTCTGCTTATCAACAGTATAGCCACAGAGCAGTAATCTACTCTGTGGTATAGCTGCTTTCGTTCGTTTTCGTTCAGCAGACTGATTCGTAATCATAAGGTACTTGTTTCATGTGTCGTCTCTGTCCCTTCCATGCAATTTTGTATCTAATGATTACTGTTCATCGAAATCCTGTTTGTTATGATTACGAATCACTCTACAGAACGAAAGCAGCTTTTCTAATGGTTCTTGTATGTTCTAATGTTCTCTGTCATCGACATGTCATGTTAAAAATTTGTGTACTTTTAGGGTTATGTCACTATATTTTTTTAATTTGAAGTATAATGAATCAAAAGCAAATATTAAAGTTGTACCCTCTTGTTGTAGTTAACTGCAGGTACATACGGAACTATAGTCAAACCCTAAATACATTTGAAGATGACTTTCGAGAAAACCACGTACCTATTAATTTATTTCAAAAAACCCTGTTGACTGTAGGTTCTGCTGCAGTATCCCTTTTAAATCCATATCGTGCAGATATGATAGCATGTTTAGGAGAAACTTCTGGGGAAGACGCTTTGAAATATATGCTGAAGAAAATGCAAGAATCAAAAGAAGGAACTGAAATTTTAAATGAACGACCTAGAATTAATACTGGTACTGTTAACCTAGATTATTTGAGTAAGTTACCAGATGGTACACTAGGTAAAACGTATAGCAACTTTTTAGTAAAAAATAAAGTTACCCCCGATTCGAGAATGACCGTCCAGTTTATTAATGATATAGAATTAGCATATGTTATTCAGAGGTATAGAGAAGCACACGATTTAGTACATGCCGTATTACAAATGCCAACACACATGCTTGGTGAAGTCACTGTTAAGTGGGTAGAGGCGATTCAAACTAAATTGCCGATGTGTATTGGTGGTGCTATTTTTGGGCCCATTAGGCTAAAGCCTAAACACCGGCAGCTGTATGTAAATCATTATTTACCATGGGCCTTAAGGACTGGTGTTAATGCACAGTTTTTAATGAACATCTATTATGAAAAGAGATGGGAACAGCCACTTAGTGAATTTTATAAAGAAGTTAATATAGAACCGCTGATAATAAAACAAAAAAAGTCTCCAACGAAAACTGTGTAATAGTTAATATTATATTTAATAAAATAATAGTATATTTTCCTCAAATCTGTATATTACCTTTCCCATAGATTTATAGTGTATAATCAGAGGCGATTACAAATGAGGTGAGCATTAGTGTCGCACACTTATGAGTCTATGGATTAACTTCAAGAGGAAAAACATTTTAGGGGCCACTCAATAAATACGTTTGCAAAACTGAGCTATCTTTAACCCATCCCCCCACTTTTTAACATTAATGAGAACCCCCTACCGGAGCGAACGTTTTCAAGCTTCCCCCTCCAGGCCTGTAGCCGGGGGTGTCCAGCACCCACTGGGAAAGTTTGAGTGCCCACATCACAGGCAGACGAGAGGAAAAAGTCAACTAGCGGTGATCTAAAATATGTATCGGCATCCCCTGAAATCTCGTAAGCACCCCCTATAATTTATTTCTAGCTTCAGGCCTGCCCCCCCTACCTTTACATTCGAGGTTAAAATATTACACTTTCTCTAAAAAAATTGTTTGATTTTTGAAAATGTTCACTTTTAGTGGACAGTGCTATCTTTCACTTTGTCACATTTTTAATGTCTCCCTCCTCTGGCTTTTTAAATAATTTAAAAACGATATCTAGATATTTTTAGAACTACTTCCACATTCAAGTAATGAAGTGGAAATATAGTAATCGTAAAATAAATTTAAACATTTTTTTTGTTGCAATGAGTTTAGAGTGACAGATTTGAGAAAAAAACCTTTGTCGGTCTGTCTGTAGAATGGCCTCCTATGGATGGATGACATTGCTTCCACAAACTCAACACTTGAATATTAAACTTGACTCACATTTCACAAATTAAGTTGATATCATCTGGATGTGATTAACAGTGATCAGAATTTGGGTTTAATTTTCAGGTGCGTCGTTACAAGGATTTATTGAAATAATAAATAAGCACAGATGTTTAGTTCACTGAAAAATAAATAAGTTTTGATTTATTTTGCATGTAATATAAATTATATAATCTATTTACACAAAAACCGCTATTTAAGTTAAACAGAGCGCGTAAACAATGCACACCTATAACACATGGCCGACACACTTGGAAATTGCATGGACTTCGCCTAGTTTATAATTTTGTTTCGTGAAAGAACGAGTTGTCAATTAATATGCCGCGTTTTAGCCCGACGAAAAGTACGATCGAAAAATGGATTAGGCTTGATAAAGAACTACATTTCGATGGCGAAAAAATAATATGTAATATTTGTGATGTCACAATAAGGTGTATACAGAAAAATGTTGTTTTAAAACATGTAAATAGCTACACACACCAGTGCAATACAAAAAAGGAAAAGAGAATTTCAAAGGACGAGTTTTATTTAGATTTGGCTCTTGTTAATATGTTTAAATCTTCTATAGAGTGTACTGTATTAATGCCAAGTGTAATAGGTAAAGTAAACTTGGCATTAATACCGTTTCAAATGAGTAATTAATAATATGGGTTAGGGGCTCAACGACACAGGATAGAGCTAGCCATCCTAGCCGAGATATTATCTGAACCCATTGTGTAAGGTTTTTGTTTATTTATTGTTAATTTTATGGAATCGGGTTCAACAGGGCCATATTCAAAATTGTGCTCAGAAAATGACGCATTAAAGAATTTGTCTAAATGATTAGGTTGAGCAGTCAAATCAGGAACCGATTCGAGAAAAAAATTGTTGTCGTTTGCGTTGCCCAAATTAGGTGGTAGAGATACAGTATTATCTTTATTATGAATGTTCCACTTTTTAAGATCTGACCACAGTAATTTGCTGTCAGAGCGATGTGAATGCAAGGTTCGTGTGAAATAGTCTCTCTTTAATTTTATAGAATATTTATAAAGATTTCTCAAGAAGCAGTAATGACTTTTATGCTCAGCATATCTAGCTTTTCTCTATTTCAACTAAGCTTTTCTTTTGTTTTTTTAAGAAATTGAATAATTGTGGAACAGTAATACCAAGCTTAATCCTTATTCTATTCGAGTTATATTCATTTGAATGACGTTCCACCTAATGTTGTCTTCGTGGGGTTTTCTCTAACAAGCTCTCACAATAAATGCAAGTCATCCTCATTGTTAAAATACATCCATCGTGCTGGATGATTTTCTATCCGTTGCAAGGGTGTTATCATATTTTATTAAAATTTCAAGAACCTGAACTAAATATATTTTATATTTATTATTTTACCCCACACAAAACTAGAATCAAAGTAATCGAAATGTGACGTGAAACATAACCTTAACAAAGAATGGCAATAATGTAGGTTGTCTCTTATGATTTTTTGTCAAATCAACAGGTACTCGGGTGTCATCGACTTTTATCGGTGCAATAATACCGGGTTTTTGGGTGTACGTGGAAATCCGCACCTTTACGTCTAACATTATCTTGTAACGCTAAGAAAGTCAAAACTGCGCATGCGCAGATGTCGTAAGATACGTTTACGTGTGTTTTAGATGTGCTGCCTTAAGTGTCTGTTCGCATCCAATTATTATTAAAATGCTACAAGCAATTAAAACTATACAGAATGCTCATGGCAGCATCATATACTTATTCTCAGTGACACAACGTAAAAGTAAAATATGTTATGTTGCAACAAAATGATAACCAAATAGATATTCGTAGTCGGTCACGTCCAACTGCAACTTCTACTCGTTTCTTGTTAACCAGTGGCGGCCCGTGAAATTTTGGTAAGCTATGACTTACTAGTGGAGCCTGGGACCCATGCCAAACTTTAATGGATCACTACCACTGCCAAACGGAGACGTTTTGTGGAAAAAATATTTGGTTGGAATTTGCGAATTTTTTTTTCAAAAAATGCAGTGCCTCCCCATGGAATCTGGAAAAGTACTTGTAAAATATCTATAGTGTATTTTTTTCTGGAACAAGGAAGAAAATATAAAGACATGTTTTTAATTTTATCAAAAAGTCTTCATTTTTTAAAAAGTTTTTCATTTTGAAATTTTATAAATTAAATATCAGTGTAAAATAAAATTTCAAACTGGTAACTTTATAAAAAATGAAGATTTTTTGATAAAATTAAAAACTTATTCTTATATTTTCTTTCTTGTTCGAGAAAAAAAGATATAGATATTTGACAAGTACTTTTCCAGATTCCAGGGGAGGCACTGCACTTTTTGAAAAAAAAAAATCGCAAATTCCAATCAAATATTTTTTTCCACAAAACGTCTCCGTTTGGCCGTGGTAGTGATCCGTTAAAGTTTGGCATGGGTCCCATGCTCCGTTAGTAAGTTACAGCTTACCAAAATTTCACGGGCCGCCACTGTTGTTAATAGCACAGTCAAACAAATATTATCCAATAAATCATTTATTAAAAATTGCACAAAAGCTGCTATAATAAAGTAGCAAAAAAAGTAAAATTAAACTTTAATTTCACCAATCATTGATCACATAGGTACATAAAGTACGTAAACATTCAATTAACTGTATTTTGTAAATATAAATATAAAGCTTCAAGCAAAAAAAAAACTTATAATAATGGCAAGATTACATAGTTTTTATAGCCGTTAATAATTCCTATATAAATAGACAACATACAAAAAACACTTATCTTTTTTTTAGACCTAAACAATTTTTTAACAGTCTTTGACAGTTGTTTACTGGCGCAGATCTACAAGTACTCTATTCCAAACAAAATGCAGTGAAAATTTTAACTACATATAAACAATTATGATTTAAAAAAAATTGTTTTTGTTCAAACTACCGTTATTCTATTTCAATTTAAAGTAATGCCAATAACATTTGTCAAATCAAAATTTCTTAATGGCCAATAAAATATCACAGCAAAAATTTTGGGATTTTAAATTTCTTATTGACTAGATTTAGAACTAACCATCACTGTAGCCTGGCCATCTGTTCTCCTTTTTGTTTTATAAACACTTATATCTATGATAATTAACTCTAATGTTTTTCTTTCTATTGTGTCATGTTAGTATAGAGGTACACATTTTTAGATTTTACACATAAAATAATACTTTATAGAGAAAGAATATACATAAAAAAAAAAAAACAAATAAAAAGTAAAACCATACACACCTAATATTTAGTGGAATGCCAATAGCATTTTATCTCGGAACTATGTCTCTCTCGATGAATCAATACAAAACCTCTTGCAATGAGTTTGGTACATTACGCATTACAAATATCAAATAATAAAGCTAAAGAAGTGTATTAATGTACCAAACACATTACATATCGGTTTATTGAGAGCAGGGATGTTGAAAGCCACAGTGGGCTCTGGAGCAATTTATTTCTGGGTCCCACTGCATAACCAAGTGTGTACCCAAGTAACAAGGTATCTCTATAAGATGACCAAAAGGTATATTTATTTTCGTGCCCAGGCCCTCGATAGATACTAGAACACCGGGGCAGTTACCCCAGGTGACTCCCCTCTCCACGGCTATGACAGAGAGACTGGGTTCAGAGAATTTCCTTTTGTGAGTCTAATGACACTCCACTAATTTAAGGCAACTCAATATTTTATGTATAAAAAGGTTCTTAACTTGTATATTAAAATAAATTAGAGATTCAATGGGCTTATTTTATCAGTATAGCAGTAACACTATAGGATCTGTTTAAAAAGACTGCAATACTATGAGCGCGGCAGAATCCAGAAGTAGTAGTGACAAAAGGCTTAATGTAGGTAAAAAGGTAAGTTTTGCATTTGTTTCCATAGTCGAAGAATTTGAAAGGGACAGTTTACAGAACAAGGAAAAACTTTTATTTCAAAGTCGTCATGTTTATGACGTTCGTGAGAGGAAATTTGTAATCGAAAATGTATCGGCGATTTCAGGCAGTGTAATTCCTCAGACGAATGTATCAAGATCGTCATATAAATCGTTGGCTGAGGTAATATATTGCGTTGTTATTTGCTCAAATGAGTGTTTACTGTACCACCATTCACTCAATTCAAAATCAATATCATTAAGAGGTTAAGGAACGAAATTAATAGACGCACAAAAATCTGTTATTTTATAAAATTTGGAAAATGTTCGCATAATTTAAAAATATTGTCTGTTATTACAGGTTGCATATTATTATACTCTTCGCAAATACAAAACTAAGAGTATATTGCATTTGATTGGCACATTTTTAAAACCGGTAATATTGCTCGTAGAGAAATAAAATTTCATATCACTGTATTGCTGATTGAATTCTGAACAACTCTCAAAATGTCTGTCTGCCCGTTCCTCACGATTTTTTAGAAGTACGATAACACAAGAACGAAAAGTTCGTTGGTACTGAAACTTGGAAAGTAAGTTAGTGTTAGCTAGAGGAAGAACACTATTGTTTTTGAATAAAATCAATCAATAAATAAAGACGGTATAAATTTTTTAAATAAAAAAAAATTATATTTTGTAATTAAATATATAGTGTCTAAAGTATTGTTAAAAAAAAACTGCGAAGAATATCCCATAGAATGTGCAACAATTATATAAGAGGTGCAGTAAATCGGTGAAGAGTATAATGGTTAGCTTGCTTATAAAAAAATTAATTTGTGTTGAAAGACGTTTGTAGTAGTATGTTTATGCCATTACATTTATTTTTAAGATTCCGTTGAAACTAGCCTATGGCTAAACTTCGCCTTAATAAAGATGTTTTATTATTATTACATTTTTAAACTACAAGCAATTCTTTTACAATATATTCTTATCGTGATGAAACATGCAGTTACTTTTTATGCTTTACAGCAATGATCCACGTCTGGCAGAAAACAAATGTTCATTGCAGGTTATCTCTCGGAAATGCATAGAAAGTAACTTTCGGAAACCTTTCGTTTGCATTAACCATTTTTGCAGCCAACAGCACAACATACTTTTCCCGACTTACCCATTGTTTCATTCGATTTGCATTAATGTAGTTATTTTAACAATTTTTATTAATGGACGTTAATGTAAACAAACGCATGACTACATACTAGTAGTTCAGGATTATGCTGTACTCATGGTTCTGCAGTCTCTTCGTATAAACGGTGATCCTATTTGATTAAGTGGAAAGAAACGCCAGGAGCCTGGGGCTGCCTGGTTTTTATTAAGATGTAAAACTTTTTAAAAGTAAGAATAAAATTTATTACGAAGCAGAAAGTGCCTTCATACGTTTTGTAAACTAGAACTAATAAATGCGATCACTTACTTGCGTTAATATCTGTCATTTAGGGATTGCAATTTATCGGAAATCTAACCAGTAAATCGGTAAATAAAAAAGTAAATAACTGGTTAACCGGTATTTACCAGTAATTTTTAGAATGCATAATTTACGGAGCTACAAAAATAACAATTATTTTTTTAATGTATAAAATTATCGAAAATTAAAAAAAAGTTTGTATTTAAATAAAATTTACAACATTTACAAAGAACCTCATTTCTTTCATTAAAACGAAAAAATGTAAGCAAAATACATTATAATAAATAATCTGAAAATGTCAAAAATAAAATATCAACCATTAACAACAAAAATAGAGTATATATTAAATAAATAATTTAAAAACATTTTTTAAAATAGCCCCTTATCAGGGCTAACTTATTTAAAGCTGTATTTGATAATTTAGATTTTATCTTCGTACATAGGATGCCAACAGCCGAAAATGCCCTTTCTGAATCGACACTGGTTAGCCGACAAGTTTAACATGCCTCCAAATGTTTTCCATGGATCAGTGTTTGTGTTTTACTTTTTAAAATAGTATATAATTTTAACATACTATTTACATATATATATTTGTACTTGACGTAAAATGAACATAAATGTTGAATACGTGACATTATCATAAGTCTATAATTAACTGAAATAACCTGTAAAGAAATAAAACATCCGAAAATTATCATCGTGTGTTTATGTCTTATTAACTGGTTCATCGGTTAACCGATATTGCAATCCCTAATGCCATTGTCAAGCCGAATATTTTTTGTAAGTGTTTTAGAAGAAGACAATAACGTCTATTCTCGCCCATGATCAATTTTAGTGCTACTGCCAAAGCACTTCATGACATCATTTCTCAAAGGAGCATATTAGAAATTGTTAATAACTAATATACATAAAATATTGAGCCTCATCAAAATATAATCTCAAACAATAATCTCGAATTTATCTAGTGAATAAATTTAGTTAATAATTTAAGTACGACATATCACAAATACAATACTATAAAATTCTAGGTATATTAAATCAGTTTCTGTTGCAAACGTGAACGCTTTATATTGCAACATTTTTTTGGGGAGTTTCAGAATGTGTTTGCAGCACTTGGTGTCATTTTGCGATTTTTTATTAAAAATTAAGTGAGATTTAAGCAATCGTAGCTAGTCATTAATTCTTTCTCGATTTCTATTACAGATTTAAAAATGGATTATTATTTGTTGGCTCATAATTGTATTGAAACATAGGATTTTGCAAACAGCAGAAAAATAACTATCTATAACTAAAACAAAAACTATGTGTAAAAATATTAATGAAATCTTTGCAAATTCAGGTTATCGAAAGAATGCAAAGATTTCAATAAAATATTTACACATAGTTTTTCTTTTAGTTATAGATAGTTATTTTTTCTGCTGTTTGCAAAATCCTATAAAGAATATGTTTTAATTATATTAATAATTATATGTTTTAATAATATATCCAGTTTTAAGTATCTCTCCGAGAAATCTACAGATATCTTACCCAGAACATCGAATTCTTGTCGTGTTTAATTTAAAAATTGCAAAACTAGACCAAGTGCTTTTACCTGGTGCTTGCAATAATACCTACATAGATCCAACTCTTAAAGAAGGTTCTATTCATTCCCAAATGTATGTAAGGCAGAGTGAGGCATGGTGACACTTCACCACTACCTCATAGCGGTGAGTTATAGATGCAATTGTGGATTCCGGGACATCGATACACGACATGGAACCTGATATGTAAAGTATGCAGTAAATCTATTAATTATATTTCTGTTTAATATACCTTTAACTCACATTTGACAGCTCGGAACTAGTAACTTGAAGTATTAATATCAGTAATGTTTTTTAACTATTTTTAATAATGTGTTTGTATTATAAGCTTTAATGTTTCTTTTTTCTTTGAATGATTTGTTTTCGCAACTATTTGTAAACTGTTTGTAACTTTGACTAGTCAGATAAGTTGGAATGCCTGTAGTGTATTAACTTTTTATGACGAATAAATTATTATTATTATTATTATTAAAATACTGAATGTGTAGATAATCTTGTAATAGACATATACCAAGTGACAGAAATTGGAATGCCCAGTAGTAAATTTTCAATTATAATAATTCTAGCCACATATATGGGAGTGTTAAAAAGTAAATTATTAAAATGGAGTGTCTCCGGAGACGTACTTTCCACAAACACCAAAACAGTAAATTAATTTTATTCATCTTCCAACGGTTAGTAAAACGCACACCAAGTGTTGCGTTTAGGAGTTTTGGTGTTTATAGAAATCATGTCTCCAGAGGCAACGTCACACCAGTTTTGAGTCCTGTGTGTGGTCGAGCACAGGTGAGAAGATGTCATGAAGAGAGACATGATTCTCAGTTTTCTATGGAAAGGCACATGCATCAAACTATGAGGGTTATGTTTCCTAAATCTTAGCCCTACATATGGTAGTAGTACTATTAGTATTCGTTAAGGGTGACATAACCACACAAAATACCAAAGCTTACATTGGAGATTAAACAACATATAAACATTAGCCACCCAAAAAGCGGAAATTAGACCAAATCAGTAATTTCCACACGTTAAAAAAAAGGCCATTTGATAAATGTCGAGACCACCCAACCAGCAAATTTGTTTTATAACTTAAATGTTCTACGATTATTTTGTTTTGTTGTTATTTTATTAATGCTTCTAAATGCCAATTGATTATATTAGAGTTTCAGAAAATACTATTTTGTTGTCTGCAACAGAACTTTTTTATAAATTTATCATTAAAACGTTTCTACAGCAAAATTATAAAATATCTTATAATGGAGTTAAGAAACTATTTTATAAATGTTTTCGTGACTAAGTTATAAAACATTTTAGCTTATAAAACTAAATCATTTTATAACGATTTTTTAGTAACATTCAGCAGTACTTTTATCACCGTTATAAATATATATTCGAATTGTTTTATAGTTATTTCTTATCATCTTACAAAATAGTTATATTAAAGATCTATTTGTAACAATTTTGCTTTTAAGAATAAATGTTGTTCCAGAGCATGTTATATAGTTACTATATAGCATTGTACTTGCTGTAATATGGAAACAGCAAGAAAGTCATTACAAAACAAAATTGCTTACTTGAGCATCAAAATGTAGTGGCTAACAATACAATAAAACATATTTGAGAAAACTAATTTCCTGCGTTAGCTGTGTATTTATATTTAGTCATAATTAAAGTCTGTCTTTTAATGAAAATTTATCATAATTACAATATTCAAGTTTAAAAAAAAAATGAAACGATGCATTTCACTCACTGCACTGTTAAGGTATCAGGTCATATGCCAAAGTACTGTTGCTTCCACTAGTAAAAGTAACTACGTGTTTTAGGCAATAAATAAACCATAAATAAACAGCTCCATAAATAAGGTGAGGCCATTTTGAAAGGCCAGCGTTCGTGATGGTAAAAATGACATGATATGAATATAATATCAAACGTTTATTAGAATTTATGGAGTCAGAGATGTACTAATTATACAGTTATGACTACTAAAACAAATTAGTGTAAGTTACATTGCAAAAAAATTCATAAAATCGATATTCATAAAATTTCAAAAATTATTTGAAATCATCAATAAATGTGAGGCCCGTTAAAAATATATTACAAATATGGCCATAGTTCCTAGTAAAATTTTCTCCGCATCAAAAATTGCAGTCGCTATAAGCCAGTACAAGTCTTGTAAATAATTATTCTAGGTTATTAGGTCACTAGTATTAAATCACAATGCCATATGCTTTTAGTGTGAAAAATACTTCTTCAACTTTTAGGATACATTCTAGAAATCATTTTATTTTATTAGCATCAGCAGCATTTTTTTTAAATAACTACTATTTAAAAGCTCTTATAAAACAGTTCTTTAGTTGTTTTATAGCAGTAATTTAACAAACAGTGAAGTGTGTTTTATAGTACAATTAAATGAAGCTTTAATAAAACTGCTATATAGTGATGATACTAAATTTTCATAAGGCTTCTGGAAATGTTTATACAATTATTTTGTAATGGTTCCAATAGGCATTATAAAATATCAACAGTGACTGAAACATTTTATAGGATGGTGCCAATTTGCATTTATAGCTGCTGTGGAAACGTTATGAAAGTGTTTCCGAGAGTAACGTTGTTTTATAAAATTTGTGTCAGGAACATTCCTACAACTTTTATAAAATATTAAATTGCTAATCGGGCAAGAAACTAATGTACACCAGAAATTATTGGTCAAGAAAATAGAGAGAAACCACCGGAACATACAAGCTTCTGAATAACTTCAACTGGACTCAGAATGTTTATTCATCACAAAATTAATACAATATACAGCATCGATTATTAAATTAATCAAAAAGGATCAATAACTAAAAGAAGAATGAATTACTGGCAGAATATTCATTAAATTTGAAACGTACAAGGTAAAAGATGGGATAAAATACATAAAACGTGCGATTTAAAATATATAAAAATTCAACTTTCTCTCCATTAAAAGGAGAAAGACTTATTCGGCCTGAAGAGAAACCCCACAATCCCTTACACAACCCTCCTAATGCAGTTTTGTATGATTTGGTGTAAACACTTCCTATCGAGGACAGAATCCAACTTCTCAATGAAAACTTTGCACAGAGACGCCACAATATTGAAGTAATACAACCTCTTATAATGGCTCGAAATAATGCACCCAGATTCACATCCATTTAGACCAGATACTATTCTTGCCTCAGGAGTACTGAAGCACTACGCCTCGCATTAGTTTTTTTTTGCAATTTTTCTATGTAATCAACCTTTTGTTTCCCTCCATATTTTCTATACAAAATGTTAAATATGATATTTACGACACAATCCAATCCCATTTCATAAGAAGATAATCACTGTTCATATGCGGCAAAGACTTTGAACCACTTTGAGAATTTCCGAATTATCTTCTATTGTAGCAACCGAGATCTCTACAAGTTTTGACGACTGAGATGTGATGAGTAGAGGGCTGACAAATTTACCTCATCTCCGGCAAGCTTTGGAAACTCTTTGGCGTGAGGTACTCGTGGCATAGGGTGACCCTGAGATCACATCAATGATTTCATCAGATCAATGCCCAGACGAGTTAATGAATGAGAATTGAAACCAGCGATGCAAAATTTCAAATTTAATTTTGAAAGTTTCATTTTCAAATTGAAATTTCGGAAAGTTTCAATGTATCCTCATAAATTTCTGCAATATCTGAATTTCATGAAAGTTTCAGGCTAATCTGAAAATTACCACCAAATCATCTCAATATTTATACACGTGCTTCATCAGGGTTTAATTGAAATTTGCCCCATGTTTGAGATCATTCTTAAATAAAGATCAGTCACAAGAGGGGAAAATAGTGTCACGACATCAATTTATTTCGCATGGCATCCATGCAATCTTAAATGCTGATAAAAACTAAGAACTTTGAGCGAATGAATCTCGGAAACGGAACAGTAAATGAAGTTCATATTTTACTAGAATGTTTATTGATTGGTGAATTAAATTTGCAGCAAATTTCATGACTTTCTTGAATAACGTGAATTGCGATATAACTACCTTAAGGAGAAAACAAAATATGTTTTTTATACATACTAAAATAACATTGAAAAATAAACATGTTTGAGACTAGTTTCTAAAGTGGGATTTATGAATCATTATCTCTTCGAAATTTAAAAAATTAAGAATGTATTACAGAACTCAAGTTTCATTTCCTGAAATATTTCAATGAAATTTCATAAAATGAAAGTCATTGAAATTTCAAGAAAGTTCTATGATACTTAATGTTTAATTTTATATTTCAGAAATTTCATAAATTTCAGATGAATTTCGAGACTATCACAAAAATGTCATTGAAATTTCACAAATTTTAAGTTTCGTGAAATTTTGCATGTCTGATTGAAAGTCATCTAATATATTCATTTGAAATTTTAATTATTTCGATATCTTAAATATCCCATTGGGTACTACGAATTATTAGTGTAGGATATGGCAACCGTGCCCAGTGACATTTTCCTCCAACCACGAGTCGAGAAAGCAAGTAGTATAACATTACGACAATAAGATACAGATCCTCCTGTACATGCTGAAAACCTTGCTTTTAAACTTAATTTTCATTATTAGTGTTCAAATTGTTTTGCTATATTCTCTATATATAAATTTCAAATTGTTACTTCACATAATCCCACATTAATATGGAGAAATTAATACCGCGTTATTTTCTGCCACATGGTATATAGGGTGTTTAAAGAAACATATTTCTGGGACATCAAAAAATAGGCAGAATTTGCTTAATATATGCAAACTCCCCCTTTTTTTGATAAAGTAATGTTGGCATATTTTTTTAAAACACCCTGGATATTACGTACTCTTATCCAATACTCTCAAACTGGTTTTAATTAGATCTATACGTTGATATTACTAGAGACCAATTACATAATTAATTTCATTATAGTTCAGAACTGCCACGTGAGACCTTTATCACCATCACATACCACATATTTCTAAAATATATAAACTAATTCAAATGAGCTTTGTAAGATCTTGACCGAAAAGTAACGTACAATACGACCAAATACGTTAAACATAACAAATAATAAATAATGTAAAGCAAGGAACATAAAAAAATACTAGAAATTTATATCCTTCACAAGGATAACAACTTCAGAAGTTATTCGTTAACATTAAAGCTGCCAGAGAGTATGTCAATGTGTAAATCAAGTAGAAAACCTGTCAGTTGCAAGGATCGATATTCGTCTTGTTATCATTTAGGATTCTTCGTAGCGATGTTTGTCTTCGTTTTTCCAGGAACTGACCTGGATGTGCGGGGGTGGCAGGAAGCTGCGCAACGATTGTATCAGTTGGATAGTGTCCATAAGAGCTGTGGAATATTAAAATAAACTGTTATATTCAACAAAGTGTAACCAGAAACTAAAGCTTACTCTAAGTATAATGGTCAGATAAGATCAAAGCTTCTTGAATCATTATCCGAAAGCCACGCAATGAGGCTCTCAAGGACTCAACTCGGAGTATCATCATAAAAAAAAATTATTAATTACGAATGTCGCATTAGATTGATATATTCTTCTAGATAAACAACCCACACAAGCGTCCCCCAAGGGTCAATTCTTGGGTCGTTACTATTTTCAGTCTACACAGCAGATACACGCTTAGTAATTCAAAATTGTTCAGCACACATATATGCTGACGACTTACAGATTTATCCTAATTTCTCGGCAGATACGTTAAGATCTATTAATTTGGCAAACTTAAATTTAAATCAAGATTTACAACATGTGTATCAATGGGCCACCGATTCATTGCCGACAAATCCTATGAAGTCTCAAGTAATTACGTTTAGTTGGTCTGGTTTCCATAGTTATTTCAGACTGTCATCGATTTACACCAAAAGAAGAGAAACTTGTGCTTAATCAATGGAGCAAAGCGAAAAGTGGATAAACGTCTCAAAGCTGCATAACCCATATATTTATTAGTTAGCCCAGCTTGGTGTAAATGTTTCTAATTTACATTATTTATCACATAAAATATATTCATCATAGCAAGAATAGTGACACTTATAATGCCTGATATATGTCTAGTCCAATAATTACAAAGATTTCCATAACAAAAAATGTTATCTGAGATTTTCCTTCAGTAACTGTTAGTTGAGGAATTATAATATATATCACAAAACCACAAAAATCAGTTCTGAGGGAACCGCGCAACCCCCCCAAAAAACCACCCCATCATCCGTTGAAGATCTAAAAAAAAATTGCTCATCATAAAAAAAGAAAGCTTAACTTATTGCCTAAAAAAAGTCCTATTGTAATTTTCTTGTACATGCCATGATTTTCGAGAAAATCGACATTGAAAAAAATTGCAAAATTTGTAATTTTAATGCGCATGAATTTTCGTTTATTTGAAATTTTTTACGTACGGCCTATAGAAAAAATTGAATTGCTCGAAAACCAAACATGCTATAGAAAGAAAAATCAAAATGGGTTCTAACGGAGATATAAATTACTCTTTTCTGTTTCCATTTTTGATGGTTATTGATATCTATTAGTATGTAAAATTAACAATATAATATAGTTACCTCTTGATTTTTTCCACTTTTAACTATTCACAGGCCCATAAAAAATAACTGATTTTAATATAAGTTATAAATGCATTATCTTTTAGTTCAAGGTTAGTACTTCAATACAGAAAAAGTTAGGAATAAAAATATTCACATTTACAAATTTACCAGCATGTTGAAGTTAGTCAAATTTTGGACAATTTTTTATTGTTTCCTAAAAATAAAAAAAAAAGACAAAAAACATCTTGAAAATTTAGATAATTTCTTTTTTTAAGTTTATATATACATATAACTATTGTTTCTAATTATTTAATAGTTAAAACATTGAATATGCAGCATTTTTTGGATTTCTTTTTGGCTAACTTTAACATGCTACTAAATTTGTAAATGTGAATATTTTTATTCCTAACTTTTTCTGCATTGAAGTACTACCTTGAACTAAAAGATGATGCATTTATAATTTATATTATAGTCAGTTATTTTTTATGGGCCTATGAATAGTTAGGCGCACAAAAAATCAAGAGAACTATATTATATTGTTATTTTTATATACTAATAAATATCAATAGCTCTCAAAAATGGCAGCACAAGAGAGTATTTTACATCCGCTTTAAAACCCATTTTGATTTTTCTATCTAGCTTGTTTGGATTTCGATCAATTTAATTTTTTCTATAGGCCACGCGCAAAAAATTTCAAATAAACGAAAATTCTCGCGCATTAAAAATACAAATTTTGCAATTTTGGTCAATATCGATTTTTTCGAAAACCATGGCATATATAAGAAAATTCCAAGAGGACTTTTTAGGCAATTAGTCAAGCTTTCTTTCCTACGATATGCAATTTTTTTATATCTTCAACGGTTAATGAGTTAACAGTAAAATAAGGCTTCTTTCACCGAAGGGGTGGTTTTTTTGGGGGATTGTGTGGCAGCCCCAGGACTGATTTTTGTTTTGTAATGTTTAATTCTCGCACTAACAGTTATGGAAGGAAAATCTCAGATAATATATTTTGCGAGCTTCTGGTGTTACTTTACCGACTGGACTAGTCTAAAAATAACGAATAACACTTTAATGTAAATTTTTTAATAAAGGATAATTTTAAGATCTGTCCTAAATGATAAAAGAAATGTGGCACTGATAATGTAAGATGTGCAGAATAAAAATGTGACACAATAGTGATAAAAAATGGTACTAAAGTAACTTTCTCCATTTTGGGGGGCAAAATTTTCTACAAAAGTCCCCATCTCAATAATTTTAATAAAGTCCATACTTCTGATGCTGCATGCAAGCAAAACTACAATTTAAAATGGTCCTTTATTTGCATTATTTCGCATTTTTAGAGATAACTATAAATTAAGATGTTTTCTTCGCCTTCACTGTTTATTTTTATCAGCAATGCGCAGAAAAATTAGCAAAAAGAATGTAATATTATTTCTTGCTTGGTTACTTACTTTTCTGCAAAGCCTCCGACTGCTTTCCATAAGGCTTACACATAGCCGGGCGAACATAAGTCTTCATTCTACCCATATTTTTCATAACTTCTCCAAAAGCTCTCACAATTTTCTCCTGTCCTCCTTCAGATATAGGCTTATTATCCGCCGGAGCTGACATTCCAGGTGCTGCAGGTGCCCAAGCTCCATTATGAAGGGCTAATAAATCTTTATTCGCTGCTGACAAACCTTAAAAAGATAAAATATGTCAGTAGTGGAGTAAAATTTCTAGGGAATTGTCTTACTATACCAATTCTCTTGCCGAAACTTGTTGAAAACATTTCACAAAGTGTAGGAAGAAGTTTTGGATTAAGTTCGTTTGGTGGAAAGCTTTTGTTTAAACAAAATAATGTTCAAAATCGTGTTTTTTCCCAGTTTTTCTTATATATATCTCTGGTTGTATAACCTCTATCAGAATAAAGAAAGAGAAGCAAATTGTTCACGATGAAGTTGTGAAGAAAACTACATTTATTCGAAACTTTTTGGTCAGTATGCCAAGCCGCAAAACATAAAGACGTTTTAGAGAGACCATTTTTAAACAATTGATGTTAACTGTCACGATAATGCAAATATTTATAGAAACTTTAGAAGAATATACTCGTAGAACTAAACCATCGAGCCAAGTTTCAAATTAAAATGTTTATAATAACATAAAAACAATTACAGAGTCGAAAATTAAATCGTCGATTGTTTAAGGACATCACGTCGTACATCAAACAATTTTATGTCAGATTATAGATTCTTTTTATGTACTTCTCGGTGAAATTAACGAAAAGAAATTTAAAATTTTTTAAAACCAATTTTATTTAATTTTTCTAATCTTTTTAAAAAACAAATTAATTGATAGTTCGGAACATGCTAAACTTCAACTCGATAATTTTCCAACAATTTACTTGACTAAAAAAATTGTAACATGTTCAACACCGTACACGACACAAGGTACAAAGATGATCTTTTAAACATTAAAACAAGCTTCACTTTTATCCAAAAAAACATGCCATATACCATGATCAAAATTTATAATAAGCTTCCACATATTCTTAGAAATGGTACAATTAAAGACCTACAAATTAATTTAAAGGCCATACTTATAAAAAAAAGCCTGTTACACTCTGGACAAGTATTTTAAGGATAATCTGTAGAATGTTTAAGAGTTTTTAATTTGTATGTTGATATGCGTATGTTTGTAAATTTAATGTAAGATTTTAATCTTAAGTTTTACCTTTTATCTTTTTTATATTATACATACATTATGGAATATTTTATACATTGTGTTAGTTTTTCTGTGACATGTTCCACACCCCTTTTGGTACTTGTAAAGAACAAATAAAGGCTTATCTATCCATCTATCTATTTAACAAAAATATTTTAAATGCAGTGTACCTATTCTTTTTGTTCAATTGTAAATTTATACGTATCAAAATACCAAGGTGTATCATTTTTAGATGAATAAAGAATCAATCAATCAAAAAGTGTTTAAGTAACGCACAAAATGTCATAACGCATAAAATGTCTCCGAATTAATTGGTGTAGATGAAAACAATTTTTCTCAAATTGTTTGTATTTTTGTATACTTTTAATATACAGTATGTCTCAATTTTCTTGACTCCCATACCACAGCTCTCTTATTTACAACGCAATTTTTTTTAAATTTGGGTGGAAATTATCCATCAGGAGATTATCTCACGGTAAAATATTTTAAAATCCACCAGTGGCGTCATTATGTGGAAAAATGTACCTAATTTTTCAAAAAGACATTAGGCAAAGTTTTAACTGTAAAACAATCTCATAATCTTATTCGTTGTTACCAAAAACTCATTAATACCGAATTTCAATAATATGAGAAAAAAAAATTCCCTTTTAAAGTACCAATTATTAGTCATAACTTCATTTTCGAGCATAATTAAGCTGAGGAAAGATGGTCGTTCCATTAAAAATTGATCATGTGATATGTTGAGCAAACTGTGATTTAGTTATCAATGTTAATTTTATTATTTATTGAATTGTTCGTGAATGAAATTTATCTAAAGTTGAACTTTTTTTTATTTCCAAGTCAATTATTGTTTGATTTTGACTGTTAGGTAAACCGACTGACGCCACGTGATTAATTCTAAATGGAAAGTCTGTCTTCCTCTAGCTTAAATTGGTGTCATGAAAAGTGAGACATACTGTATATTAATAATTGTTATTTTTGGGCAAAATACTGATGAGTAAAATCACAGCCTCCTACAGTTAACTGTAGGAGGCTGTGGTAAAATGCATTTGTACAAAGAATTAGAAAAATTAAATAAAATTGGTTTTAAAGAATTTTAAATTTATTTTCGTTAATATTAGCCAAAAGTACATAAAAGAATCTATAATCTGAAATGAAAATATTTGCTGTATAATTTGATGCCCCTATACGACGATTCAATTTTCGACTTTGCATTTGATTTTTAGGCTTTATTATAAACATTTTAATTTGAAACTTGCCTTGATAGTTTAGCTCTATGAGGAGAATATTCTTCTAGTTTCGTTAAAATATTTGCATTAGTGCTACAGTTAGCATCAATTCTTTAAAAATGGCGTTTCTAAAATGTCTAGGTTTTGCAACTTGACATATTAACCAAAACATTTCGGATAAATAAAGTTTTCTTCACAATTTTGTGAACAATTTGATTTTCTTTATTACGATACAGGTTATACAACCAGAGATATACAAGAAAAACTACGAAAAAACATGCTTCTGGACATTCTTTTGTTTAAACAAAAGTTTTCCACCACACTTTTTCCTACACTTCTTGTAATGCTTATAAGTTCCAGTAAAATTGCTATCGTAAGACCATTCCTTTTAAGGCAATTTAGATCCTTAATATACAGTCCAAATGTATTGACCCCTCAATACCAACGGCAAATATCTCGGAAACGGAGGAACGGAAAAAATTGAAAAAATTAAGTGTTCATTATGTGTCTATTCTAAATCATTTACTGAATGAATAATGTACATTGAGCAGTTTTGAAGTTCTACTAAGTTATATTGAAAAATGTCCTACTTCTTAAGGAAATTTTGACCATACCAGTTTTGAATCAATTATATCTTGGAAAATATGCCTACTATGTAAATGATATTTTAGATATCGATAAAGCACGGGATTTTTTGTACGAGTAAATTTTTTTATAATGTTTTATTCTTAAATTTTGCAGTTATTCTCAAATACATGACCTCATGCTTATTCGGTTGTTTATCAATGTATTTAAAATGTCTTTGATAAAATAGTTATTTATATAAAATGTACGCATTTTCAGAAAATAGAATTGGAATATATCACACATTAATTTAGTTATCAGGTGCAATAGATAATATTCAGTTCTTTCAGTTCCTTTTTCTGAAAATGCTCACATTTTATATAATTAGCTATTTTACCAAAAAAATTTAAATTGCATTGAAAAATAACCGAATAAACATGAGGTCACGTTTTTGAGATAACTGAAAAACTTTAGAATAAAAAAATATTAAAAAATTTCCTCGTGCAAAAAATTGCGTGCTTTATTGGTATCTAAAATATTATTTACATAGTAGTCATATATCCAAGGTATAATAGATTTAAAACTGGTATAGTCAAAATTTCCTTAAAAAGTAGGATATTTTTCAATATAACTTAGCAGAACTTCAAAATTGTCTAATGTACATTATTAAAATTTCAGTGAGTGATTTAGAGCAGACACATAATGAACTCATAATTTTTTCAATTTTTTCCGCTCCTCCGTTTCTGAGATATTCGCGGTTAAAGTTATATTCCACTAGAGAAGTATATTCAGATTTTGTTAAATTCAGCCGCAGCACTAAGTCAACATTTTAATAGAATTTGTGCTAAACAATAACACTTCTTTAAAAAATCGATTGAAACACGTAAAAATATAAAACGAAGTTTTATAGATCACAAATTAATTAATAAAGTACACTGACCCAGAGCCAGGTGGCTTTTTTTGGCTAAACTTTGTGCGAGTTAATCAATTCTAAACGTTAAAAACAGTTTAGTGTTTTTATTTCATTAGTAGTTAATCAATTCTATCGAACATATATTACAACAAAATAGACTTCTGGCATATGTCAGCCCATCGGTTTGGATTAGTCCAAAACATAAGTTTTATTTGTGCAAAATCATTTTTTAATTGGTGTAGAAATTATTCGACGAAATTTAGACTTGAGATCCATAATTTTTTATAACAAATTATTAAAAATAAGAATGATTTTTTACAAATGACACAATACATCTGGGATGCGGAAGAAATTCAACTTAGCGGAAAATGCTAAATTTCTCCGGAGCTAAAGATACTTTTGTTTACAATGATAACTTTCCGAAAGGGTTTTAGGGGAACATAATATTTAAGTTTTAAAAAAGAGAAAGAACTTGTAAGGATGAGTTTAGAGTTCTGAGATAAAAGATACATAAAAATCAGAATTTCCCCTAAATTTGAAAACATTTTTCTTTCTGAACAACTAGGTAACTGACTGGAGTTTTTTCTTGGAATATTCTTCTGTTTAAAATGTTTAAATAAATACGCTCAATCTAAAAAATTAGAAGGTGCTGTGCCAGAAGTCGATTTTGTGAATCGTTATCAACGTTATTCATAAAACAATAAAACTATCTCATAGAGCATAAATAGTCATGCATCAAAAAAGTCCCCCTCCACTCCCCCTTGTAGGTCGGGCGGGGGGTAACTTTAAAATTTTAAATAGGAATCTCTATTTCTTTATTGCAGGTTCGGATTCTACGGCTAAGAATACATAGGATTTGTCCGAAACATTTTTTTAGATTCATGAGAGTGTTGTGAGCGGAATCTTGGTGGGACTCTTGCAGAAAAAGACAATACTTTTAATTCAAGTCACTTTAATAAAACTGATTTGTCGAGACGTAATTTAACTTAGTAACTATTTTCTAAGTTTTCAGTTTTGTTTGCCCATGATGGTGGGGAAGCGTCATGTATGCGCCATCACCAACGAGCCAATTAGAAATTATCATACCACAATTTTGAACCAATCATAAGAAGTTAATATTGCTGCATTTTTAACACATTCGCTGCCCACATGGATAAATGGGGTCGTCACCATGTGCCCCTTATTTTGATATGGGTATTATAATTATCATAATTTCAGTTCAAAATAGTATCTATAGTTGATTTTTACTTTTTTCTTGACAAAAAAAAAAAACAGAAACACGCCTAGCGCGGTGTGGGCATAGACCAATGTTGTGACGAACTCCGTGCCCGTGAACACGCCAGGTGAGTTTAAAAAAAATAAAATTGTTAAATGGAACAGAAACACGCCAGGCGCGGTCTGGGCACAATGCGGAAAGCAGTCAAAACGCGCGAGGCGCGTTGCGGGCAGCGAATGTGTTAAGCTTAGCAACGAAACATTCTCGAACAATACACAAAAGTGCAGACTTGACAAATTACACTATATCTAACTGAATATGTGAATCTGCAAAATTAACAAAGGAAAATTATAAAACTCATATCGCAAGACGGAATGTTGTAAGTCGACATGCGTTTAACAAACTAAAATATAAAATATGCACTTACAGGGTGTGATGCTGAAGGCTTTACAACAATAGAGAGCACTGTAATCGACGAAATTCAATTTTTTTTCGATTTTTCCTACTGAGAACCTATGCATACGATTCTGCAATACATTTGCAATAAAAAATACCATGCCTTCATTGTAAATAATCAAAATTTGTTGCCAAAAAGTTTATTCCTTTTGCAAATTGCGAATAACTGAGAAATTCTTACCTGTAGAAATGTAGGCTGGTGAATAAACTACTTTTAGCGTAACCCAGGAACAATGATGTAGACATAGCAGTTTTCTGTTCCCTACGGGGCGCTTGATTAACATAAGTCTCCTCGCCTATCACCTATCAGAGTGCTTGATTTACACGAGTCCCTTCGCCACATCAGCTTTTAATTAAGGTAAGCGCTCAAAATGATGGCCCTTGGCATCCCTGCACTTATTAAATTACTGTACACAACTGAGAAGTGTGTCTGCTTGAATTTCGGCACAAGCATTTCTGATTCGCTCAATTATATTCCCACATGTTGTTGGTAAACTTTGTCTTTGAGATAGCCGAACGAAAAGAAATTTGGCGAAGTAAAACCTGGTGATCTAGCTGGCCAATTCACCGGACCAGCTCTACCTATCCAGACCACTAGAATCACAGTCAAGTACTTCACGTGGTACCACTGAATAGTGTGCTGGACAACCATCATGCTGAAACCACATGTTCTGTCGCACTTCTAAGGTTAAGTCTTCAAGTAATGTTGGCAGTTCATTATCCAAATTGTCTCGATACATTTGACCATTCAAGTTGCCTTCAATAATGTGGGGGGCCGATAAGTTTGTTGCCAAATATTCCACAACATACGTTGATAATCCAAGAACGCCGATATTCAACTTGGCGAAGCCAGTGCGGATTTTCAACACTTCAGTAATGCATGTTGTGTCCATTAACTGTTCCATGGTTTGCAAAAGACGACTCGTCGTTTATATAAAAAGAAATTTGCAGAATCATGGGCGAATTTTGTTACGACGCGACCGTTAAACTCATGAAAATATGAGGTTAGGTCAATATTAATGGCGGCAAATTTAAAAATCGAAACAAACCGGAATTAGTCGGATTGATAGCCACAACAATCGTTCTGTTTGTGATACTAACATGAGATTTGGCATGCTTACAAAATGTTTAGCACCAAATAGATTGTGATATAGTGCCAGTTTTTTTTTGGTCACAACCTTGAAAAAATGAAAAAAATGGTATTTTTCCGCTGATTAACGTGGTGCTAACAGAAGAGAAAGAAGGAAAACATTGCTAGTCGATTAGGGTATAAATATAAAGGGTGTCCCATTAAAAAAAATACATTTTTTGAAATATATCGGAGAAGCGATATTTAATTGTTTTTCTGTTAATCAGCGGAATAAATACTACTACTACTAGTTTACTAGTAAATGTAACCTCTTAGCTTCAATAATAAAAAAGTTAGCAATACCGACTTGAGTTTGTTCACCCTGTATATATCACTCACTCATCGTCATCGTCCAAATGTTGAAAGTTTGTAAATGCCGTACCTTTCAAGAGTATTATAAAAATGGTTTTTTTTCCCCTACATTCTTAGACATCTTCAAAATACCCAAAGACTTGATATTGTTTGGGATGTACACAAACCGAACAGTCTTAAACAACAGACCCGGCAAGCACGAGGATCTGGGACAAGATATGTTGTAACCCCTTCAACACTTATTCCATCTCAGTGGCAAGCCTTCTTTAGGGAGGATAAAAATAAGGAAAAATTATTCTCATATATTAATTCAGAAATACTAACGACTGACACCGAAAAAGAAATTATCGTAACTTCTGGAAACTTGGCGTATTCCACTGCTAACCGAGATCTAAAGGTAATATCTCCCTGTTCCCATGAAGAGGCTGATGTTAGAATTTTACTTCATGCGTTTCATGCCGTTCAGGAGGGTCACGAATCTGCAATGATCCGAACAGTTGACACTGATGTTTTAGTATTGGCAGTAGGGTTTTATCATGAAATAAAGTTTAAATATTTTTTGGTAAAGTCGGTACCAAAATATAAAAAGCATTGGCGGTTTCTTATTTACAAAGAATAAAAAGGATGCCGACAAAGGCAAAGGGTGCCGAAATGCTCCTTATATTTTGAACACAAGTATAGCATTTGGCACTGGCAAGAACTTTTCTTTCATACCTGCACATGAAATTGCCAAGGGACTAGGACCACGAAACTCAGTATGTCTACCAATGTTTCATGCACTAACTGGATGCGACACCACTTCCTCACTTCTTGGCAAAGGAAAAAAAAACAGCTTGGGCAATATGGGCAAAATTTGATGATCTGACAGAGGCTAGATATAAAAAACGAGTTTAGGGTGGATCCTAAAGCATTGAAATGTATAGAAAGATTTGTCATTCTGCTCTACGATAAAGCTACTCCTATCTGCAATATTAATGAGGCACGCAAATATCTTTTTACGAAAAAACAAAGGCCACTTCAGTCGCTCCCACCAACAAGAGAATCGCTTGTGCAACACGTTAGAAGAGCTGTCTTGCAAGGTGTCTTTCTTTGGGGACAAAGTTTGATCTCAAGTCCGAATATTCCTGATCCTGAACAATGGGGGTGGAAATTAAATGAAGGTGTTTATCAACCACTATGGAGTACATCGCGAGAAGCTTTGGTAGCTTGTCAAGAACTTCTTTCTTGTAAATGTAAAATTACTTGCAGCCAAAAGTGTTCATGAGCCGAGTTAAAGTGCACAATATTGTGTTTATGTGATGGCGACTGTTATGGAACGTACAGTGAATAGTATTTTAAATTAAAATTAATAATAACAGTTCTTTTTGTTTACTAGTTTACTTGGCAGTAAAATTACGCTTAGTACATGTATGCAGTCTGTCTAGATGTCCCATTTCCATACCAATAAATGAAAGTCTTAAAGATTTCGAGAACTCTGAGATATACAACATTGAAAAGTTATCTTTATGGCAATAGCATTTTTTAGCATTATTTGTTCAGACAATAGCATTATTTGTTCAGACCTCGTCTTTACCTACAAAAAACATGCAAAAGGGGGCACATATAATTGACAATTACCTAAAATATCACTTAGAGTACGTTTTATAGTCATATATCTCAGAATTTTCGGAATCACTTTGGCTTTCGATAAATTGATGACCAAGATTTTGGAACACACTGTATTTTTTTTTATGTCTTCAGATTTTAGTTTTACCGTTTGTTTTTGTTAACAGTTTATAAAAAGAATAAAAGTTTATGTTATTAAAAGTATTAAATAGACATTTCATGACTCAAGGTCACAAGTGTCATTCTTGAAATTTTTTTGATTGGCACTATATCCCATTGTTTTTAGTACCTTCTGAACTGCCTGTCCACCAAATTTCATCTTAGTATCACAATCTGAACGATTCTTATGAATTATTGAACTTAGCAGGTCGACTAAATCTAAGAACTGGATTTTAATCCACATTTGGCATCCCTGGCACATCTGAAGTTTTATTAATGAAAATTGTTCATTATATTAGATATCTCTGACCACTAACTACACTACTGTTCTTATATTATCTGTTACGTACATTAAATCCTAATAGCTCAACAAACTAAAGGAAAGCATTACTTATTTATTACTAACATATATCTACAACACCCTGTCTTAATGCTTTTCTTTATTTACATTATTATTTACTGTTACCTTGCTATCCTATTACACGATACATTTTCTTCTAACCTAATTAAATCTTAATTTCCAATATTTATTATCCTTCTCTGATTTCTAATCCTATTCCATTACAATCAGAATAAAACTAAATTCTGGGAAGACCTTTTGTTAATAAATTAGCTAATTTTGATTTAGAATTTAAATATTCAATAACTATACTATTATTTCTTAAATGTTCACAAACAAAATTATATTTTAAATCAATGTGTTTGACACATTTATTATTCTCTGGAATTCGAATTAAAGAAATACACCATTGATTATCTTCAATAATAGGATGTAATGCCAACGCACACCACGTGGTATGGGGAAGCACAAACATCAACACAAAGGGTGAGTACTTATTACAATTCGTTCTAAGTGAAGGGTTATTATTAGCTAATATAGACAAGAAACCTACTTTTGTTACTTCGGAACGTAAAGAAGTTTTAGATATAACCTTATGTACCAGTAATATAAGCAATACAATTAAAAATTGGCAAGTGTCTGAAGACCCATCAGGTTCCGATTACAGACACATAAGATCTGATATCACGACTCCAGCCTTGACGGAGAGGAAGTTCAGAAATCCTCGAAAGACCAACTGGGAAGGACATACAACATAGAAATCTGCAAGGCCAAAAGACGCTCTTGGAGGAAGTTTTGTGAGGAGGTCAATGATGGTCCAGCAGCCTCCAGAATTCATAGGGTCCTGGCCAAGGATTGTTGTATTGCAAAGGAAGTAGGCTTTCTCAAAAAAGAGGATACAACCTACACTAAAACACCAACGGAAAGTATTTACTTTTCAGGTTCACTGGTTTTGAGGGGTTCGGAGGACAGTCGACATCCAGATCAAAGGCCAGCACTGCCCAAACCTGTAGATTGGAGACTGTCCAATGAGGTAGTAAAATCTGACAAAATGAGATGGGCAATTGGTAAGTTCCAACCATATAAATCTCCTGGAATGGATGGAATTTACCCAATCCTGCTCCAGAAAGGACAGGATATATTACTACCACATTTATGTAAAATATTCGGAGCCTGTTTAGCCTGGAGATACATACCACGTATACGGCGGAAGGTGAAGGTCACCTACCTCCCAAAAATAGGTAGGAGTTCGGACCAAACACCCAAGTCATATAGACCCATAAGCCTGTCCTCTTTCCTGCTTAAAATACTGGAAAGACTACTGGACAGGTACATTAGAGACGAAATTCTAAGAGAAAATCCTCCTAGTGAACGTCAGTATGCATACCGGCCGGGAAAGTCAACAAACCTCGTGCTGGATGATTTAAATAGGCTACTAGCAAAGTCATTAGACGACAAAGAAATTGCAGTAGCCACTTTTCTAGATATAGAAGGAGCGTTAACGAATGCATTGTTAACCAGAGGAGTCCCAACAATGCTCTGCCAGTGGATCAAGGCCAGCCTAGAGAAAAGGATACAGTATCCACTTTAGGCGAGGCTACCATTGAAGCAAAGGTGAGTACAGGTTTCCCCCAAGGAGGGGTACTATCTCCACTACTGTGGGCAACCCTTGTTGACGACCTTCTCTGAAAAATTTCTGCAGAAGGCTTTTACTGCGTAGGATATGCTGATATAGTAATAGTTGACAGGGGGCGATTTGCGAACACGATATCGGTGCGTTCACAAAGAGCCCTATATATTGTTGACAGGTGGTGTAATGAGGAAGGACTCTCCATTAATCCCCACAAAACCACAGTCGTCACTTTCACACGAAAAAGTGTCTTGGAAGGTCTAAAGCCCCTAGTGCTCAACAGTGTGGAAATTCCATTTGTCAGTGAGGTAATAGCGAGGTTGTTCATTTTGTTTAAGTAACAGCATATTTTTTATAGTATTTGTGAACTTATTATAAGAAAAATGTTTGGCGTCATTATCAAGTTCATTCCATAATAATAATAATAATAATAATAATAATTTATTCATCCAAGGAACTTGTACAGTTATAGGACATGTCACAGTATATGATGCACTGAAGGTGCATCTCAGAATTATAAAATACAATTTTAATAACAACACATCACTTAAAAAAAAAAAAAAAAATATATTTAAAATAGTTCTCAACAAATTATGGTAGGTAATACACAATATATGTCAACACATTAAAATTTGTAAGTTAAAACGTATAGAAAATCTGTTTTCATGGAAAACCATGCAGTAAAAACTCTCCCTCACTATAGAAGCAGTGAGTTAATAGCAGTTTCTTTACTTTTTGTTTAAATTTTTTGAGGGGCAGATTTTTATACTCGTCGGATAATTTATTATATAATATGATCCCTTTGTATTTTGGACACTTCTCAAATTTAGATGTTCTGTGTCCTGGAGTTTCAAGTATATTTACATTTCTTGTATCATAATGGTGGTTATCACCCAGTCTCTTATGGTTATTGATGCTTTTGTGAGTATGTATCAATATTTGATAAATATATATGCATGGGAGTGGAAGTATGCTATAATGCTTAAATAAAGGTCTACATGATGTTCTGCTATCGACATTGGCAAGAATTCTTACTGCACGCTTCTGCATTATGAACACTCTCTGGGTTGCGGATTCTGAGCCCCAACATATCAAACAGTATGAAATTTTCGAGTGTATCTGGGCGAAATAGAAATTTCTTAATACAAAATGATTGACAAATGTCTTTAAATGCCTCAAAGTGAAACATAACTTGGAGATTTTATTACAAACATTGTCTATGTGGCGACTCCAAGTTAGAGTATTATCGATTTCAACTCCCAGAAATGTATGTGATAATTTTTGTTCTAAACTTTTACCGTTACATTTTATTAGAATACTTTGATCACTTGCTGCATGATTTATTGAAAATTTTATGAAAATTGTTTTTTCATGATTTAAAAGTAGTTTGTTACCCGACATCCACATGCTGGCGGTGTCAACCGTGGCACCCATTTTAATTCTTAGGTCTTCCTCATTTGAGGATCTACCTAGGAGATTGGCATCATCTGCAAACATTACAAGTTCAGGTGAGGTGCAATAAAACTAAATGATTTTTGAAAAATTGCGGTTTTATGTTGTTTTACCAAAAAATTCTCTATATATATCTAGTATTATGGTGATGAACTTGGGTAACCAATTTTGTACGTAAATAGTTTGGTTCACCTGTACTTAATATTTTCCAGATGAAAGTATACATATGTAACAATCTACGATATTCCATATTTAATATTTTAAATTCACGTAAATAAGGTGATATATGGTTTCTATATGGAATACTATAAATAAAGCGCATACAAGAGTTCTGTACTTTTTGAACAGTATTTCTCATTAGAGAAGACATAGTGTTTCCATATACGACATCGCCGTAGTCAAATAGAGTTAAAATTAATGTCTTGCAAAATTGAAGTTTAGTATCTAAAGTTAAAATGTTTTTTAATTTATACAATTTCTTTAGTCTAGTTACTTATGCAAGTGAAATGAACCTTTGAATAATTCACTTTTCAAAATCAGTGCAGCCATTTATTAGGCTCTACAAGGTTACATGTAAACATAGTCTCAACATACAGATAAGTGGCACACATAATCTTCCTTTTATTAGCTCATCATAATAAATCATAATAAATAAATACATAAATATTTAGTGTTCTTGTGATATTTTTATACTTATACATTAATATTTGTATTGTCATTAATGTTCCATCTATTTTTCATTTTTCTTTTTCACTGTATGTATGTAATTAGGGAATACCCTGTTTATATTCAGTATAAATAAATAAATAAATAAATAAATAAATAAATAATTGGGTTAATCAGCAACCTACCGCATTTTCTGTACATTAATGCTATTAAATACATTTTTTGTCAAACAAAATATAATTTTTTCCCAAAAATGTTATCAATCGAGGACTGATGTCATAGACGAAGAGCTGGCTACGGAGGTTGGCATGTGACTCAGCATAGTCGAAATTTTACCCAGATCAGGTTCGATTCTTATAGACCATGATCCCAGAGCCGCCAGACCTACGTCGTTTTAGCAAAGCTAATATTTTGACAATAAATAGTGTGATATGTGGTTAAGAACGTATGCATAATTGCTAGCTTAAAAGCGGGGCCCTTTTACAGGTAACCAGGTGCTAAAGGTACATAAAAACACTACGAACTTACGTCATATATATGATGGTTGGTTTTTATATACGTTTGAGAGAATATTGTTAAAAACCAACATTCATTATTGCCTGACAATTCCCGTGGGCCTTAACTTATGCCAGATGTTTTAAAGTTTGAAAAAGGCCAAGCAAGCTAGCTAATTAACTGTGGACGGTTTAAAGCTCGAAAAACCTAACCTAAAAAAACATATAATAAATCCTTTGGTTTGTTTCGTATTCTCTCAAACACATATAAAAACCAGCCGTCATACTATGACGTAGGTTCGTAATGTTTTTATGTACCTTTAGCACCTGGTTATCTGTAAAAGGGCCTCACTTTTAAGCTAGCAATTTGCATACGTTCTTAACCACATATCACACTATTTATTGTAAAAATATTAGCTTTGCTAAAATGACGTAAGTCTGGTGGCTCTGGGATCTTACTCTGTTACCGACATAGTGAGAGGCCGGCCGCCAGAAGGCAGCCTGGAAGGATAACGGGTGGGTGGATGGTCAGAGATGGAATTTTTTCATGTAAAAAAATTCATAAGGTGTGGTAATGAAAATTTGCAGAATGTTTGAAGATGGTATAAATATGTAGCAAAAAAATCGCCAGAAGGACGAATGGAAGGTAAAAGGCCGCCAGAAGGAGCCAAAGTTGCAAAAATTTTGCAATTTTTATGTGATCAAGTGCACTTGACGTGACGTGACGTGACAATTTGCATACTTATTTTTTGTTTCAAAATGAACTTATGTGCAATATGCAAAAGGCTAAGTGGAAGAAAAAGAGAGAAAATGCCGATGATAAGAGCATCAGTGCCTTATTCGATAGACCACATTTCTTTGTATTTTCACAATTTAAATCAAGTGTACTCCTAACGATTTGTCGACATAATTTGGAAATGTTCAAGAAACTATTCGTCAACTGCCAGAAGTCAATTAGGAAGACATAATTATTATTTTTACTTACAACAAACTTGTCTAATATTATAGAGATGGAATATTAGTGGAAGATTGTAGATGTGTCTATTTGTGACCAGCTATTTTTGTATTATTCTAACGAGTTATTTTGTTCACTAAAAGACAAATTCGCTGATTTCTTACGAAACAAACAAACTCTGTTAAAAATTAAACTAAATCCGGAAGAAATAACATTAAAAATAATAAGGTGCAGTGAAAATTTGTATGTAAATAGTAAAGACCCTCCTTACTAGCTGAAAAGTACATAGCTCTGCAGCAAAAAGTCGCTCCCGGGGTGGAAAGCATGGGTGGACGGCCAAACGCGTCAATTTTTAATGAAAATAAAATGTTTGATTACAGCTCTGAAATTTTGTGTAGTTACAGTTTTTAACTGTAGAAATTGCATAAAATTAATGCCAGAAGTCGAGGAGATGATGAAACATTGCCAGAAGTTGGTAAAATTGTAAAAAATGTATTTAAATTTTAATGTCAAGGTGCAGTTCAAGCGATTTTGTTTTTATATTTAAAATCTCTATTCTTCCGGGTTTTCCAGTTATTAACGTACCAGTGACATTACGCGACAAACTGAATTCGCCAAATGTCAAAAAATGCTATTTTTCGTTCACTTCAGTCGGCTCGAATTTTCGATTTCACCCATGCAAATAACAATGCCGTGAAAATGCAAATAACGATGGCGTGAAAATGCAAATTTTGATCTTTCGATATCGACATTAGAAAGCATTCCTGCTGATGATTGTGTTTAGTTATGAACATTTAAAAATTGCACGTTTTTCTTTTTCCGACGAGACTAATTGAAATTTCAGCGGATTTCTAGGTTGGAATCCTGTACGGGTGTACTTTTTTGGTTTGAATTTTTTGGCTGATATTTCTTATTCGAAAATTACATTTTATGTCTTACGTAATTTCTACATTTAAAAATAACAACTACATTTCAGAGCTACACTCGAAGATTTTATTTTGATTAAAATTAACGCGTTTGACCGCCCCCCCACGCTTCTCACCTTGAATAATTTCTTGAACATATCCAAATTATGTCGACAAATCGTCAGGAGTACACTTATTGATGTAAATTGTGAAAATACAGAGAAAAGTGGTTGAACGAATAAGGCGCTGAGGCTCTTATCATCGGCATTTTCTCTCTTTTTCTTCCACTTAGCCTTCTGGTGTTTTAAAATAATTTAAAATAATTATTAAAAAAAAAGCACATAAGTTCATTTTGAAACAAAAAATAAGTCAGAAGTGCACTTGATCACATAAAAATAATTATTTTTAGAAAAGGGAAAAACAATGCTTTTAGATGTTTCAAATAAAAACTGTATTTTTATACACTCTACATATGTTTCGGCTTGCTAGGCCTTTCTCAAGAGCATTACAGATGAATACTAAAGCTATGAGGGTGGTTGTTCTAAAAATAAATGCAGTAATACCCAAACATGGGTATATACCCAAACATGGGTATTACTGCATTTATTTTTAGAACAACCACCCTCATAGCTTTAGTATTCATCTGTAATGCTCTTGAGAAAGGCCTAGCAAGCCGAAACATATGTAGAGTGTATAAAAATACAGTTTTTATTTGAAACATCTAAAAGCATTGTTTTTCCCCTTTTCTAAAAATAATTATTCTAAAGATGTTTCACAAGGAACCTACCACATACTCAATCCAGTGTATCACATAAAAATTGCGAAAATTTTGCAACATTGGCGCCTTTGGCGGCCCTTTACCTTCACACTTCTGGCGATTTTCCCTACTTATTTATACTGTCTGCAATCATTCTGCAAATTTTTATTACCACACTATCAATTTTTTTACTTGAAAAAATTCCATCTTTGACCATCCATCCACCCGTTATCCTTCCAGACTACCTTCTGGCGGCCGGCCTCTCACTATGTCGGTAAGAATCGAACTTGTACTGGGTAAAATTTCGACTACACTGAGTCACATGCCAACCTCTATAGCCAGCTATTAGACTAAAACTAGTTCAGACATTCTATAATCAACTGCAAATTAATTCTGCTAACACTTACCTTCCAAATTTTCCAAATTGGCTCTCAGAAAATCAGTAAGCTTATGGTCCATCAATGGCAAGTCAAAGTGTTGCTTTTGCTGTCCCTTTGCAAGATCCATCTGCTGCTGCAGTTGCATCTGTTGGCGCTGTTTCTCTAAATTTGCATTTAACTTATCTATATTCTGTTGTGCGATAACCCTGTTCTGCTGTTGGATTAAAGCTGCTGTGATTTGTTGCTGTGTAGGTGCCACTGATTTCGGCCTCTCCAACATTTGAGGGCTTGGTTTCTGTTCCAAGGCATTTTGTCCAGTTAAATCCACTGCACTTAACCCTACAATTCGAAAAGATCATTATGAATATGAAATAAAATAAAAATACGTCCAATCTCGAAAATCAACAGTAGAGAAATTAGAACAGATCATTATGAATATGAAATAAAATAAAAATACGTCCAATCTCGAAAATCAACAGTAGAGAAATTAGAACAGTGCCTGTATCAAAGGCATATGACAATAAATTATTATTAACACAAAGCGAGCGTTTGTCGGAATAAGGACATAAAAGGCACTGGGTAATTAACAGGTGCCGAGTAATAATAATAATAATAATAATAATATTTATTTACGAAAAGAATGAAAATAACAATACAATATATTTATAGTAAATAAATAAATGAAGCAAAACTCACAAAAGAAATCCTTGCGAGTGGGTATTATTACTTATAAATACTTACATTTGTTAAGTATGTTGTGGTATTGTGTAATTATAAAGTTTCATTTAGCACATCGTATTAAGTGTAGTGTGTATATGATAAACTGTAATAAATTGATATATATCTATGTGTATATAACTCAAATTCTTAGATTCATACAAATACATTTAGCTAATATCTTGCGTAATCATAATAATATATAGAGTATATAACCTAAATTATACAATTTCAGAATAATCATCGTGTAAATAAATGGAATATATACTTATACATAATACAAAATGTGTAAAAGGTTAACATTTTCATGCAATGCATATTATATGCATATGTGTTTTTATGTACTTGCGCATTGCACATGTAGAAAACATTCGATTATATAATTATAAAGTGCAATCCAATTAATTACAATTATGAAATATGTGTGTATTTGTTACTTATTTTGTAGTTCTCTTTTATATCTTTATGTAATAGGACGAAACTTCTGTATCTATTAAACTGTGTAGCTTTCCCCGGGGTATTTCCAGAATCCATTTTTTGACTGTAGATTTGAAATAAATTATATAAATTAATTCTTTTTATTTCAGGTGAAAGTAAATTATATATTTCAGGTCCCAGGTAGGTATAACATCGTTGAGCAATTGTAAGAAAGCGTCTCTGGCCGAACACAATCCTGAACTACACAGTTCACACTTCCTTCCGACGAAATCGGAGCACATGATGCCAATTGGCACCCTAGGCTTCCGACTAGTCAACACCCCCAAATCACTTTCAAACTTCGAGAGGGCTCGGTAATAACCGTTCCCTCTGACGACAGACGAAAGACGCTCCCGGGAGCCTATACATGCCAGCGAAGAAAGAAGACCAAGACAGAAGAGCGCCAGAAGAAACGACCCAGCTGGCAGGGTCCAACAGCCAGGACCAGGGGAGGTTTGCTAACATCACCAATACTGTCCGCATTTGCGGGGGGGATAGGTGAAAAAGCAGGCCCACCCCTTACAAGGCCGGTCCAGGTCTACAGCGATGATTGGTGCAAAGAGCTCAAGCTCGACCCCTAATCATCCGAGACCGTCATCTTTAGTCAAGAATATTGGCACGTTGGGGAATTGTTTTTTCTATTTTAGGTAATTTAGAAGCATTAATTTTATGCCTTGTATCGTATTTATGTCGGATTTTAACAAGATTTTTTTTGTCTTTATATTGTTTAAGCAACACATTTTGACAAAACAGTTGTCGGAGGTCAAACATGCATGTTTCTACAAATTGTCTGTTGAAAAGAATCTAGGTTTTTTTTACATAATTTTTAGTATGGAGTTTTGAATTTTTTGTAAGCTGCCGAGAAATTATTTGTTGCTCCCCCCAGGCACTAATACCATAGGTTAAATGCGATTTGACCAGTGCAAAATACAGTATTCTTAGTTGTTCAATTTTGAGTACATTGGAGAGATATTTAAATTTATGTAACATGCACCTTGTTTTTTTTATTATGTGGTTTATCTGTACATCCCATTTTATATGACTATCTATATATATGCCTAGATATTTCATATTGCTCACCGAAGAAATATCAAAATTTTCATTAATATTTTATTTTTATTGTTTTAAATGTTGGCATTTAGCATAAGATGTGAATGGAATATAATAGGTTTTTCTAAAATTTATGGTCAGTAGTCTATTATTAAACCAATTAACAATGTTTTTGAAGTCGATCTCTACTTTTTTTAATGATCCCATTCTGTATCACAATAAAAAATCGTGGTGTCATCCGCAAAGCTTATTATGTCTCCTTCTGTTTTCATTTTGAATAGGTCATTGAGATAAATAGTAAATAATATTGGTCCAAGGATGGTACCTTGTGGAATTCCATATTCAACAATTTGTGATGAACTTAATATATTATTAATTTTTACACAGTGTTGTCTATTTGTTAAATAACTTTCTATAACTTTGCATGAAGTTCTCCTAAATCCAATATTATCTAAAACTTGAAGCAAATGAACGTGGCCATGGCCGTGAATAGGTCATTAAGATAAATATTAAATAATATTGGTCCAAGGATGGTACCTTCTGGAATTCCATATTCAACAATTTGTGATGAACTTAATATTTTATTAATTTTTACACAGTGTTGTCTATTTGTTAGATAACTTTCTATAACTTTGCATGAAGTTCTCCTAAGTCCAATATGATCTAAAACTTGAAGCAATTGAACGTGGCCAACTGCATCAAACGCCTTTGTCAAATCAACAAAGACGCATAAGGATGGTTTTATACTGTTAACAGAGTGGTTAATTTTTCCTGTAAGCTTGACAATTGCATCACTTGCTGATCTTTGTTCCCTAAATCCAAACTGTTGATCTGATAATATGTCGTATTTTTTAAATAATCATTAATTCTTTTATATATTTTTTCACAAATTTTTGCGAAGTTTGAAATTAGGGATATAGGTCTGCAGTTGGTCACATCCAGTTTGTCCCCATTTTTATAAATTGGCTTAATTGCCGCCATTTAAAATGCCGCTGGGCACACACTATCATTAAATGACTTATTTAGTATATGGTTGAGAGGTGGAGCAATTATATGGGCTAAATCTTTTAAGATTCCTGCTTTTATTCCAGCAAGTCCCGGTGTTTTATTATTTTTTAGCTCATTGATTGTTTTAATTATTTCATTTTTGGTCGTTTGAGAAACGAATATTGAGTTAGCCATTCTGTTGCCCATAGTACCAGAGATATTCTCATTTATATTTTTAGAGAGAAAATTTTATTTGCTAAAGTTTTACCAACATTTGTAAAAAAATCGCAAACGGTATTTGCTACGATGATATTTTCTTCTGATGTTGTCTTTGTAGATGTTATTTCCATTTTGCTATTTGTTTGAGTAATTTCTTTCATGCATTTCCATAAATTTTGAGTATTACTTTTATTTTTTATATATTATTGATTGATAGTAATTATAATTAGCTATCTTAATTAAATTATTTAATTCGTTTCTGTATTTTTTGAATTCATTATTATTTTCTTCAGCAGGGTTACCTTTCATTTCTGAGTACACTATATCTTTCTCATTCACAGAATTTACCAATCCCTGAGTTATCGAAGACTTCCTTTTAATTTCATGATTTTTTATATTAATTGATTTTGTACATTTTTCAATGTTACTGCAAATTTTACTTACGAAACTATCCGCTTTATTGTGTATACAATTAGTCAAGTACACATCGGTCCACTTCTCCTTTTCCAAAATATTTATCAGTCTATTCTTATCTAGATAGCTTTTAGTTTGTTGATAACAATTCTTTTGGTTTCTTTTTTCCAGTGATGGAGTAGTGATCTGTAATATTTGTTTTTATGATGAAGGAGTTTATTTCGTATTCTGCTCAACTGTTATTAGATTTAAAAAATAAATGATCAATGTATGATTTTCTGAATTTTGATATCTTGTATACTTATTATTCGTGGATATAAATCCTTCTTCTCTTAAAGCGTTTAGGTAATCGTGAACATATTCTTCGTTTCCTAATATATTTATATTAATATCACGAATTAGTACATGAGAGATTTTGAGATATTCTGACAAATCATTAGTAAAAGTTGTTGAAGGAATTAAAAGTAAGAAATCTGTATTAAACTTCTAACGAGTACTTGGTTGCCCATCTTACTTTATAACAATGACAAAGTAGAGATGATGGTTAATGTAGATGTTACTTTTTCTTCTTTGATTTTGGATCCAGTGGCAGATTTACCAGTAGGCAATGTAGGCTCCGGCCTAGGGCACCAAATGCCGAGGAACAGGAAATTTTGGCATCTTTCGGAAAAAATATAAGTGAATTCCTGATATTATAAAAAATAACGAGTAATATTAATTTATGACATCAAGGTTGAAAGTGGGTCGGGTTCGGAGGTAGACGTGTTTTTGGTAGCTCCACAAAATCTCGAATAAAGTCGGTTAAAACTGTGAGAAATCACGCGAAGTTGTGTTGGATTGAAGCATGGATAATACTGCATTGATTGATATAGATTAGCATGAGTATGGATATTTCATATACCTAGTTCATATTTGATTGAACTTAGCATCACAGAAGATATAAACACCTTGAAAAAGGGACAGAACATCTGGCAAGATAAGGTAAAAGATACGGATCTGCTCTTTGTCATCTTTAATTTCATGGATAAAAATAAATAAAAATACATAATCTCAAAACACAGTGTCTTGTATAGAGAAGAGTATAGAAAACTAGAAAAGATGCAGATTCATGTCACGCGCAGCAAAAGTGTTAAAAGAATTCTAATTGAAAATGGTTTAATATACAGAAATTTTACCTCCCTATTGCTCAAAATGGAAGTATTTTCTAGCTAGTAATTTTAAGTAAATTTAGCAAAACATCAAGTTTGTCATTAACTATATTATATGTATATTAATATTGTATATTGTATTTTACCATTATAATCTTATATTAACCGTACAACTTAAGTATATTTCTCTGATTTTATTGACTTGTCTATAAAATAATTTTCTTGGCTTAATAAAGCTATTATTATTACCGTGCTAAGGAATTATGAAAAAACTAGAGGTAAGATATTGTGTCATATTGCAAAAATCTTTAAGCCAATTCTGGTTTTGATGTCATTTATGTCTGTGATTCGGGATCTGGTTTAAAAATTACCAATTTCACATGTAAAGTTCCATACCCAGTTAAAGGAACAGCTATTCAAGATCAACAAATCAGTGATGATGAGACCAAAGTGGTATCCAGAGTACTGTCTCTTTTAATACCCTCCCTCTTTTATAGTATGTATTATCAAATAATTTTTCATATTAGATTAGAAAATAACTTACTATTTCTCATGTCAGTGTTACTGGGTTGTGCTTCGCCTAGGTAACTTGGAGCTAGATGCTGTAAAGTCTTCTGAGTTAGTTCCATTTGATTTTTATAATAACGGCAAGCAGGATTTGGACAATTCTGAACAACTTCTACTATAAATTCCTTTTCCATTCCAAAGTTTTCCCTGCCAATTGTATAGGATTCCATGACCTATTGGAATTAAATGGATTTTCAAATAAATTCAACTGTGTAAATTGTGTGTTAATAATAAAATTAACACTACATATTGCTACATTTCTACTACCATTTTACTTAACAAAAGAGGGAACATTCGCATAAGATATTAATCTTCAAACACCTACAGCTCTAACTGTAGCTTCTACTCCTAAATGTAGTCCATGAGGTCCATTCATGTGTTTTAGCATTACAGCATTGGCAAAATGTTCAAATGGAAGGATGATTTTTCCATTCTCACGTAATATGAGTCTACCTTGAGAGTCAAGTGTAACTCTCGATGCCATCATTCTGCAGCAAAAAATAAATAAGATAAAATCAGTAGGAATGAAACATACTCATATAGTAACAAAAATTATTTCTATGGAGCAACAAAACAATAGTTGCCTGACTATAAACATATCAAGTGGTAACAGCTATTAAACCGAAACAAATTTCAACTTTTATTAGCTATTCTATCATAATGGATATCTAAATCTCAGAGAGATAAATAAAAGGTTTGTTTCTATAAGTTCTTAGCACTGGTTTCCAACCATCAGAAGTTTGTGCACAATGATTTTAGGCCGCTCAATATCATTGTGTGCAAACCCCTGATGGTTTGCAAACAGTCACAAGCACTTGTAGAAGCAAACCTGAAATATGCAGTTTTATAACTCATATTTTTCTTTATCGATCAATATGCATTATTGATTATGAAGGAAATAATTTAATAAGGCAAAATTTTAAAATAGTTAAAAGGGAAGTCCCACAGGGGTCGATTCTGGGCCCTCTTCTATACACTGTGTTCACTAATGAGCTGCCTGAGGTTGTAACATATAATTTGATACAATTCTCTGGTGACACATTTAATATTTTCGATATAGATCACAATACAAATACAATAACCGATGATATATTTGACACATTAAATACATTAAAAAAACGGTTATTGTCTAACAATCTTCTATTGGATATAAACAAAGCAAATTTAACTAAATTTAGCTACCAATCAGCTGAAACTCAAATAAAATTAGTTAAAAATTAAAAAAACATTGGAGACAGTACAAATAGCAAGGTTCTTAGGAACTGAAGTCGATTATAGGCTAGATTGGAAATGTCATATCGATTCATGGCTTAGCAAAAAAATAAAATAGTGTTATCATGTTGACACAGCAATATATGCATATCATGTATATATTCATTCATAAATATGATATGGTGTAATGTTCTGCTCTAATGGCCCAGAGGCAGACAGAATATTTATTTTGCAAAAAAGTGTATAAGAAACATTTTTAATTTAAAGCAAACTGAAACATGTAGACAAATTCAAGCAGAATAAAATACTCAATTTGATAAGCGCCTATAGATATATATGAGTATATAATCTTTATAAAACAGAATAGCACATGTTTCAATATTGTGATAGATCACAATGACACAAGCTATAAAATGGACCTGAACAACATTAAAACGAATTTTACATAGATACTAAAAACATGGAGTAACCAGTAATAGATATTTAATGAAATCCCTATAACCTAAGACTGTTAAATAAGATTTTCAAAACAAAAACTAAAAATATACTAACAAAAAAGGCCTATGAAGGTTTCTCTACTCTACTTCCTTACCTTAGTATTGGTCAATGCACCATTTTTAAATATTTTTGTCTAATTTTCCATTCCTCTTTTACCTTATATTTTGATAATTTTAATGTTAGTTAATAGGTGCAATTTTAAACTGTATACATTTATTATTATTATTATTAGACTCTTCGGAACTGCGAAAACGAAGAGTATATTGCATTTGATCGGCACATTTCTAAAACTGCTAATATTGCTCGTAGAGAAAAAAATTTGCATTTCACTGTGTTAGTGATCCAATTCTGAACAACTTTTAAAATGTTCGTCCGTCTGTCCGTCCGTCACGTTTATTGTAAGCATGATAACTTCAGAACGTATTGAAATTTGGACAGTAAGTATTAGCTGGAAGAGGAACACTATTGTTTTTGAACAAAATTGATCAATAAATAAAAAAGTTATTGGTTATTTAAATTTAAAAAATATCTATTTTATTATGTTTTGTAATTAAACAAAAAATGTCTAAAACCAATATTATTTACAAAAAAACTGTGATTATTCCATAGAATGTGCAACAATTATATAAAAAATGCAGTAAATCAGCAAAGAATATAAACAAGCTAAGCCAACTGATAATTATGAGTTTCGTCCCAGTTTTTAAAATTTTCTGTGGGTGTTTTCTTTAATCATTAGCAATATTGCTGAGGTCGGCAGTATCTTAGAAGGGCCAGGTCCAAGTATACTTAGACTGGCTGCCTTCTTAGTCAAACTGTCAGCTTTCCTGTTGCCTCTGCACTGTGCATGCCCTTTGACCCAGCATATAATGACACTGTTCATGCTGGAGGCGCCCACAAGTGCTTGATGGCATTCCCATACTGACCCTGTTGTTATTTTGTGTCTCTGTAGGGCCAGTAGTGATTGTCTACTATCAGTGTAGATTCTAATTGTTTTTCCCGTTATTTGTCCACGGGAACTTTCTTTTGCGGCTATGGTTATTCCCGCCAGTTCTGTTTGTGTTATACTGGCTTGTTTGTCTATAGCCCATTTAATTTGAATTCGTAGATTCCTGTTACTTCTTTCTTTTTCGATTGTCTGTGAAGATGTTAACTGTTCCTTCACTGACAGCCTCATTGCTACTGTTGGTGTGTATTGCATAGGGTCTATCAAAGATGAACTGTGGAGAAATACCATCTGCGCGTACCTGCAGAAGTGGCATCTGTTTTATTTAGGGATGGGACGGATGTGCTTCTGGCCGGATAACCGGATACAGTATATCCGGCCAGTGCAAAATCCGGTCCGGCCGGATAATCCGGCCGGATATTTTGCTTTTTCAAGCAGTCGCTTTATCTATGAGCAGACCGCGATATTTACAGTCGCACCCGTATTGTCCTGTCCTGCCGCTCATGCACATTGCTGCAAGTAATAAAACGTAATTTTTTCATGATCGTAGGTATAGTAAGGACCACATTTAATCCAGCGATACAAAAAAGCTCGCAAAAAACCTAAAAGATACCGACCGCTTCTTATTAGTATGCCGCCGGACAAAAGTGTGAATTTGATATATTTATTCTTAAACTTTCATGACAAAGAAACAGTTACCTCACCCCTGAAAGTCCACGTTGACTAGATCGCTTATTTCAACGAATCATCTATTTGGTAGGACAAATTTCAACCAATTATATTCAGAGGAATTGGTCTACGTTCTTAACTCGTTAGGAAATATTTATGACAATTTTTTGCGATGATAATAAGAGAAGCCGAACACCTTCTTTATGACCTTTTTTGTGTATAAATTGACAACTAATGGGGAAATATTTTGTGCACGACATAAGAAGTATTCATCACGTCAGTACATGAGCCATAGAAAATGTCCCATTAACTACAAAATAGGTTTTTGAACACGACAAATTCCACACGATGAAATTTGGTAAATTCACACCAAAACAAGTTACTGTAACACGACTAAAATAAATATTTAACGACGCTTAATGTGATCATCTATGCCAACAATATTCGCGCGACTAAAAATTGTATATCACTACTTTAAAAGTATTTAATAACGACGTACGGTCAGTATCACGGCAGAAAAATAATATTCAATATCATTATAAAGTTTGCCCGCCAGAAATATGCATTTGCACGACAGAACATTTCATCAGCTGATTTGTCATAATTAATTTTGAAAATCTAAATGAATCGTCTTGTACCTGTCCATATTTCCTTAAATACTACACCTGTAGACACGTTCTAGGAATGAAAATTCGTCTTAAATTAATAGAGGTTCCTCCAGAAGTCAAACAAATACCTCTTGGAGCAAGGAGAAAGAGAGGTCGCCCTTCTAAAGCAAAAAGGGCATTAATTATACAATGAAATGTTTATTAGATTGTTTTTTTTTTAAATGTTGGATTTGTGTGCTACGTTTATTGAGAATTAGTTCAGTTTGTTCGATTTATTTCCTTTTTTATTTTTCAAATACAGCTTGTTTATTTTCTTGAAAATAAAATATTTTTAAATTACCATTATTTTGTACTAACCATTCATTAGATATTTTATTCTATTTCTACATTTTTACAGCTTCAAAATTTTTAACATTCATCTTTATCCGTGTTTCTATAATACATAATCCTTTTCAGCAGAAAACTCGTGAAAACTATATTTTTGGATGTGCAATGTATCGTGTTAGAAAATATATATTTTTTAGTGTATTTGTCATATTTTGTAGTTTAAATTACAGTGCCATGAATATATTATTTTGAGGGGAAAGTGGTTATTCTGTCGTTTATAAAGCTCATTCAACATTTTATATGTTGGAACGCTTACATGCCCAGAAAACAGCGGTTACTCTATATGCAGTTGAAAACAATTTGCAAAATTTGACTACAAATCAATGGAGCTTGTTAGAAAACTGTGTTATCTTGTTACGACCGTTTGAGGAAATCACCAGAGGTTGTAGTGCAAATCATTCTTACATATCTGAAGTTATTCCAGCCATAACAACCTTGAAACGATATCTCAATGAGCATATATCTAGTGGTTTAGGTACAACGAAATCTGAATTAATTGATGAAATTAATATTCGATTTGGCAATATTGAGTCTGAAAAATATTATAAAATTTCTGCAATTTTGGACCCAAGATACAAGTTAATTTTTTTTAATGATACAAATAAAAAGCTTGTACAAAATGAACTGATTGAATTGATATTATGTCAAAAACAAAATGTTGGGGAAATTAGAGCAAATCATGAAAAGGGAGATTCAGGTGGCTTGAAACTATTAAGTGAAAGTGATGACGAAGATGATCAACCACTTGCAAAAGTTGCAAAACTTAACAAAATATCGATTTGGGACTGTTACAATAAAATTATCAAAAAGCCCAAAACAACCAAAACAAATGGAAATGTTTCTCTGTCATCAAATTCACCTTCTAAAGAAGTCGAGTCATATTTGGGTTTACCCGTTATTGATAGAAAGAGTGATCCAGTGCTATGGTGGAGTCAATATGGTGAGCAATTCCCCAGGCTTCAAAAGTTAATGAAAACCTATCTGTGTGCTCCAAGTGCTAGTGTATATAGTGAAAGATTATTTTCTGAAGCAGGTAATATATTTACTAGTGACCGTAATAGGCTGAACGCCGCAAATGGTGAAACTTTAATGTTTGTTCACCATAACTTATCATTAATTAATTATCGTTATTAGTATTAACATTAACCCCTTCTTGCCACTTACAGTTCAAATCGCGAAAATTGTGTTTTAGTTTCCATTATTTTATTACTATTTAGTATTTATACCATACTTACCTACTAGTCTGTTAGGACCAAAGAATTTGATTTTAAATTTTAATATTATTTATATTATTTATTATAAATTAAGAATTTATGTTGTTTTTTGATTTTTTGGTCTCTTGTTTTCAGTGTTATTTAATATATTATATATCCATATTATCACATGTAGGCCTATTGAAGAATTTAAGACTTATTTTTTTTATATTTATTTATTTTGTTTGTAGTTTCTAGGTCATTGTTAATTTTATAAATATTTTGATATATAACTGACAATTAATAAATAAATAACAGTTATGTTTCATGCATTTTGGATAGTTTTTATTTGGCCGGATGTTGACCGGATATTTTTTCATATCCGGCCGGAGCCGAATATCCGGTTTGGAAGCCGGATAGGCCGGATGCAGTAGCAGGACCGGATATCCGTCCCATCCCTAGTTTTATTGCCTCATTCCACAGCCAGCATCTGGTCGTTCCACATCCTATATGTTTGGCTGCATACCAACGGATTTGAGGCATGCCATAGTAGTTAGGGCCACCTCTTCTAGATATATGTCTAGTGGTGGCAGGCACAGCATCACTTCCATTGCTTTTGTTGGTGTCGTACTCATAGCTCCAATTTTGTTTAAACAGGCTACTCGTTGTACCTGGCTGAGCTTACATTTCGCTACAGTCTGCTGACGCTTAGGCCACCAGACAATGGCTCCATAGGCTATCGTCAGTCTTATTATAGCAGTGTAAATCCACATAACCACTCATGAATTAATAAATATTATTATTATTACACAAAATGATTTTGTAAAAGGTGTGTTTGAGAAGTTCGTAACATGAGATAGAAAATGATGCTCAAAATCAATATTTCTGGTATCCCAACTTTTTATTTTTACCATAAACTTATACGAAATGTCATAATCATAGACAAAAGTGGTCATGCAGGGACACAATTTGATTCTGTACGTGCCATTTTTTAAATAAAGGCCTTAAAATGTAATTCTTAACAATAATCTAGAGCAATAATAGAGTATAAAGAGAATTTGTGGCAACAGTAAATGAATAAAAAATGGGAAATGTAATGGAGAAGCATAGAACCTTGAAGAGGTATTTATACAGTTTATTTATTCAATGTTTACTGCAATTTAGCTGAAAAATATGAACTCTGAAATATCCAGGAGGTTAAAATCATAATTAATGCTACAATCTGTACCTACTACCCAAACACCTGTGTTCTGAGCCAGTTAGACATCTACAATAATAAACACTATAACAAATGACAGGCTAGATGGAGTGGGGTCAGGTAGACGAACTAAAAAAAATTATTAACAAATAACCAAAACTACTTTTACAAAAAGTAAATTAAAAAACAAGTAAAGTAAAGGATTATCTAATGATGTAATTTGTATAAATATGTAAGTGGTGTACCCACTTAAATAATTGAATTAAATTAAAAATTTTAAAAACCCCCCGACACAATGACACCTGAAGATCTTGGAAACCGATTTCCACCAAACAAGACCAAGAAAAAAACCACTTTGAAATCGGTTCAGCTGTCTTGGAGCTACGATGCCACAGACAGATAAACACAGACAAAGGCTTCAAAACTTATAACACCCTATATGTCGGATGTGTGGAGTGGAGAATGAAACCATCACGCGTATTCTAAGGAATTGCACACAACTAGGTGGGTTGAGGTATATAGGTATTTCCAAAGGCAATTTTTACAGCCGGAGGAGCTAAAGGGCTACCCAGGAATGGACTCCTATCCTTTCTGGAGAGCACTAGTCTTCCCTATACTCCGTTCGCCCAAGAGATTCAGCTAAGCCACTCCTCACAAAAGTGCGCTAAATTTGAATATATTTCTATTGGTTGAGTTTTTAAAACCCATATTACAACCAACTATGTTAAAAACGCTATTAATATATGAGGTATTTGTTCTCCGAGACAAATCGTTTTCAGCATCAAATCTGATGTATGGTTTTTAGAAATAACTGTTGTTATTTGCTGTAATTCCTATTCATCTAATAAAACAGTGTTTTTCAATACTGTGGTGCATATTTGTGTATATCAAGATACGCAATAAAAACGATTTATAATATTGATTAAATGTCAGAACCACTTTTTCTTTTTTAGGTTAAAAATTCATTCTTGTCAAATTAATTATGACTCAAGCTCAAGTCCTTTCTCCGCCGAAAAAACCGAAAAGCAAACATTTTTCGGTTAAAGAGAAGGAAAATATTGTGAACATCTTTAAGGATTCTGCTGCAGAGAACTCAGACACTAAACGTAGAGTTTACTGCAAAGGCAGCAGGTAATTTTCTTTTTTATATTATATAGTACTTTCTCTCGAGGCATTCTTAGTTTAATAACTGCTCCTCGCTGATTCTCACTTGTAATAATATAAAAGAATATATACAATCTATTATACCATTCAATAGTTTTTGAATTTTGGCGCTTTTATAAATTTGTTGCGTGTGAAGCTGGTTGTTGCCCTCAATGGTCTAAGCAAAATGGGGAGTGGCCTTACTGCATCTCTTGGGTGAACGGAGTATAGAAGATCTTACACATCACGAATGTACAATGGACCGACGGGCCTACATGCTGAGGACAAGAAAACGCTCGTGTTCTTAATAATAATACAACATCGCTCGTTTTGTGTCAGGAATTAAAACAAAATATATATCAAACGGTGTGAAAAATATTAACTTAATATTTAAGGAAATTCGAGAAGAGAAACTGGCTATGTCAGATCAATTAATTTGTTTTTTTTTTTTGAAAGTTATGTTATGATTATAAAAATACTTGGTTTCAGACGTAAATCGTTTTATGAAAGTTACCATGTTGGTTTGGGGAGGTATTAGCATCTGCCATTATACAGATTTCATCATAGAAAGCTTTTGGGCAATAATTCCATATCACAATATAAGATTCGTGAATCTTTTGACTTTCTCTGTCTGGCAAAAATTGATGAAAATTTCATAATGTATCCAAGTGCAGCACAATGCAAGAGTTGCACTAGATTTCTTAGTGATATATTGCAATTTTACCACGGTCTCCAAATTGAAATCCAATAGGCAACGTTTAGCTCAGGCAACAAGTCACGTGATGTTTTTCGGAACAAGGATATATGGTTTATATATAAAGTTCTTGATCATCAGCAAGACAATATAACAAAAAGCATACGAAAGAAATGAATATAGATTGATAGTGGAAGCAGTTAACATCCTTTACTACATGTTCCTTTTACTAAATTTAATTGTACAGGATAGAGAATAATTTTTTTTTAGTTTTCTTTTAAAGGAAAATAAAAATTCCCATTTTTCTAGTTGGATGGGTACTTAAATATACTAATCGTCATTTTGAAGATTTAACTAATAGTTAAATAAATGTACAACTTACTGTAAATAAGCAGCACTAGGAAGCATTGAAGTTTCTTTAAGTTCTGTAAAGCATTGCAAAAGCTCTACAGAGGGATTCCATCCTTTATTTTGCAGGTACAACTGAAGCAACATGTACAGTTTCTCTGTAACATAACCTGTTCCCGGGAAACCCATGCTTGTTGAAGAAGGCAAATCATTAACTGAGGTTTGCTGAATACCCTTAGCCAGGACATTTTTCATAGTTTCTGCGAGATCCATTTTCTTAAATGCAAATCAATTATGTATTGGATGACTTTAAAGATGCTCTTACGTTGCAGACCTGAAAATTCCGAACATTTTTGCTTTCAAACTGAATTAACAGTAATTTATGATGCCCCTACTTACATTTCCTGTTTAAGATAAGTTCATTTACATCCGCAACATTATTAAACCGGAGATTAGTCTCGCACAACTTAACACAGCTGATTTTTTTAAGAGCATACTTTTCAGCTTTCGCGTTTGCGCGCAAAACTAATGGCAAAATCATTAAAATTTTATAATGTGGCTGTTCCCATTTTAGAATATAAATACGTCGTGCTCCATTTCATGAACGCTCACAGTCTCAGGGACGGTACTATCGAAAGCTGGGGCTGTATCTTTTTGTTCGTTGTGCTTGTCTGGAGATACAAATATAATTGTGATTGGCGATTTGAATTTTGAAATTAATATAATAACAGATAGATGTAGATTATCGAGATAAATTTGATTTTTGTTTAACTTTGTAAATTCCACTACGATTATTAACTCGTCAAAAGTCAAAGTTTTATAATCAATTTATTTTCATTACAGATTGTTACTTCACTGTTAGAGGTAGTTTGTGCTAGTTACTACTAGATGGCGCATAGCTAGTAAACTGTAAATAACTATATTAATTTTAATTCTACTGTTCTAGTTGAGGTGCTTATTGTGCTACTTTGATCCTCATATAATAGAGGGCAATGTTAACCTGAAAAGAAATGAAGGTATTTTGTCCACGACTATTAAATAATGTACTTATTATGTATGTGTTTCCTCAAGGATAATGCTATCCACTATTCCCTGCAGTGAATAATGATTTCATTATTCACTGGTTGCGGTGAATAATGAGGACAGTCAATTGTTCAAGAAATGACATTAGTGACTTTTTACTAATAATTTAAAATGTCAAAATTGTAGCATATGATTGTAGTAACCAAAAGACAAGTGTTGTCTCTCTAAGTTTTCTAGGAAGCACTCAAATGCCGAAAAGGTATTTTAATAAACACTCAAAAACTACATTAGTAAGTTCTTTTCAAAGCATCATCTATTTCTACTAGCAACACGCGGAAATCCCCAACATTGTTTTTGAAACCATTTACTTACATGTCTACAAACTGTATTATTTTATTAGTAAGCCATGATGTGTCAAAACGTAAATTGATTTGAAACGTCAAAATTTGTGCGATTTCAACGCCAACGTTATTTCCAATAATTTTACATTTTAGGTACTCAAAAAGGGTAATATAATTAAATAAATCGGTACTGACAGTGAAAACTAGATTTCAAAGATACCGCCAGAGATAAAGGAAGCTCCAGAAATCGCCTCATTAAACTTGTGGCCCGAAAAATCGAGAAAATTATATATGATGTCTGATGACATATGAATTTTTCCTAAATAGGAGACATTGAATGAAGATGAATTAAATAAATATTAAATATTTAATAGTCGTGGACAAAGTATAGTATTCTACTCGCATATAATGGCTATTATTCACTCTGGTGATTTAGCCATCATTATATGCTCGTTGAATAATATACTATTATACAACTGCTTGCTAAGAACACACATATAGCGTGTCCCAAATTAGAACGTTAAAAATAACAATGGGCTTGTTCCATGATATTCTTTTTATACGGTTATTATACTGTTTCATATAGTACTCGATATTCTCATTATACACTTAAAATTTTGTATTATTAACTTTTTCCGTCCTCGAGATATAAGGAGTAGAAATTAGTAATAGTTGCAAAAACCGAGCGCTCATTTGTGACGTCACTATACGCAAGTGACGTAAGAAAAATAGCTTTCTAGGACCTTTCAAATTTAACCTGAAAAGTAAAAAAACATGGAATTTTTAAACGCTGGTAACTAAATAAATACACGTCGAGTGGAAGTTCGTTCTATGTGTCTATACGGAAAGGAGAAGGTCGGCGATGAATTCTAATCGTAAATTGCAGGGTCAGAATCGAAAATTCATCCCAGCAGGAGCGAGAGAAAATTGTAATTTTTTGACATTTCACCAAATTGTACTCCCCTACTGTCAAGTAGTAAGCAAAACAAACAATACTTCGAAAACACATAATAATTATAACAAGTAAGGAGCATCAAGTCTCTCTCGAGATCGCCGAGTCTATGCGTATAGTGACGTAGCGCCTGGCTACGCCCCATTTTCGCGAGATGGAGATTTGTAATAGTTTTTAAGATATTAAACGTGCGAATAAGATTCTGATTTTTTGCAGATCCATTAATTTATACTTGCACTTTCGATTTATGAAATAAAAAAAAATGCCGAACAAATACGTATAAACTTTTCCACGAATGACGAAATCAACAAAAATATTTTTTGCAATAAAACTTAGATTTTAGGCTGGGGAAGTTTTATATTTTATGTTAGTTTTGGTTATTACCAGAGTCCGTATGCCAAAGCGCAATTTTGCAATTGATAAGGAGCGGACTCGGACGCGCGTTTAAGACTGTTTTTACTTTTTTTGCTAGTGTAAATTTATCTTTATTTAAATTTGTAATGAGTAGCCGAAATAAAAATATATTACTACTATTTTATTTTTAATTTTTAAGCGGATATGGTAAGGCTGTCAATGAGACAAATTGCACTCTGTTATAACATTAACAAGAATTCAGTACCTATTAAACAATTTTAAAAACTGGAGAATAAACAGTTTAATTAATTCATAAGAAATATTATTAAAAAATAGAAAAACTAACTGTTTATATTTGGTTATATTGCACCATTTCTATTTATAACTTCTATTAGTCTGTTTGGGATATAATTCAATAAACCCATGCAATTATCATTGGCAATATTTTTCGTGCATTATTTATTAATTCCAGTAATTCCTGAGCATTTCATGGTCTCACATTTCGGTTTTGGGTATTTCTTACGAGTAGTCCCTATATTTCTTCCACGGGGTTAAGGTCTGCACTACGACTGGGCCAATTAAGAACATTAATGTTGCCTCAAAATCAGTTAATTAGGGTATGAGCAGTAAGCAAAACAATTATATTGTGAAAATATGATCTTTTGAAAACTTCACAATATACTTTTATTCGCTAAAATATGCTTTTACTGACTAAAATAATCTTTTAGGAGGTTGAGCCGTTAGACGAAAATAATGAAAAAATCGGAAATAAAGTATTTTTAATAGATTTTTATATGACATAATTTTCTGTAAACAATCCAAAGTTATTAGGAAACTCATAAAGTTAAAAATTTAAAGACTTTTGCATGTAGTCTTTTGGAAAATATGTCAACCCAGCATGCAAACGGTACATTTTAATTTATAGCAAATAACCAAATAATGTCAGCAGTTCCGAAAACTATATAAAGCATTGATGTCTTACGCATATTTTAATATTGTTTCCAATTTAATAATGAGACTTTTAGTAAATAAAAATAATTATTAAACGTTTGTAAACTATCAAATTTAATGATTTAATGATTTCTAACTGATTTTTCAATTATTTAACGATTTAGTTTTAATTTTTACTGCTTTTCATTTTTTTTTAAATTATTTACTGAAACAAATTTGTAAAATACACAGATATTTACATAAATATATTTATTTTTAATAAGTTTGGACAAAACATCCAAAAGTTTGTTCATTGAGTAAAACAATTAAATCTACTTAAATAATTAATTAATAATAAAAAATGATTTATTTATACCTTTATGACAATAATTAGTGGTATCATCGACTTATAACCTTTTGTAATAATTTATTATGGAAAAGTTCAGATTTAGAATTCGACTTACTTTTGGTTGGGACAGTACCCACATAACAAAATGATATGCAATAATGTACATGCACTGTCTATTCAATCTATGGATATGCATATCCACAAAATGGAGAAAGTATATCTAACGTACATCTAATGGATGTGGAATTAACATTCCCAGCATATACGTTTGTCGCCGACTTCCATATCTATTTTATATCCAGTGAATGTACATAAACATATGCCATGTACATTCAGTGGATATGAAACACACATTATATACACAATCGCATATTTTATGAATATACATTACATATCTCTGAAGTAGTTTCCACGGACATCAAAACACTTATTGAACACTGCACTCGACGGGTGTTGCGCCAAACATGTTGGCATCATCGAGAGATGACTAAAACAAACAGTTTTAATCATCCCGATGATATCAACACGATTGGTGCAGCATGCGTCGAATGAAAGTGTTCAAGTGTTTTGATGTTCGTGGGAACTACTTCAGAGGTATCCATATAAGAGGTAATAAAACACAGATAGTTTAACAAGAAATATATATTATATAACTATTTTAAACATATACTTACAAATTTTACATTTACAAAATAACCTAATTATTACACAATATTTACGTATACTTTTATACCTTCTGGTAGTTTAATAAATTGTATAATACTATAGTTACTCATGTCCTACATATGTGTTTAAAACATTCTCAAGTATCAGTAAGTTACATAATATGAGCATATGTAATTTTTATTCAGTATATTTATAAAATACATACCCAATATGACTTGACATAACAGCAAATTTTTAGGCCTCTGTCACTTAGTAGCGCCATCTTAACTAAACACACACCTGCCACAATGATTTAAATATGAAACTTTTCTGACCCTATATTTACATATCTAAAGAATTGCATTATAATAAATATACTCCTACATTATGGGAGCTACATGAAAATATAACAGCATAATATAGTAATAAGTAAATATAAAATGCGGAGAATAAGAAAGAGTTAACTTCCATCACGTATAAACACTATGCACACAACACTACAGGACTTAAAAATGGCCGCCGGCTGTTGCAAATTACAATCCATAAACGAATGATGCATCGGCGCACCACGCCATAAATTAGTGGCGCATGCGCATCAGAAAATGAGATAAAATTTGAGTACATGCATAATTTAATTGTACCTTAATGGACATATTATGTATATACCTCCAGCAATATACATTGCATATGACACTGATGGATGTCAGGAACTGAATATACATTTCAAATCATATGTATATTGAAAAATACATATTCAAATTCCAGCATCTAATGTACATATCCACGAGATGTTATGTGGGTAACGCCTCAACCTCCTTAACAACGTTTATTACATGATATTTACACTCTACTATTCATTTTATATCATTTATCTAACCTCAATTCATTTCAAGACTTTCCCTCCCGCCGTGTATCGTCGGCTTAAGTATCCTACATAATATATCTAGAAATCTTCCAGCAACCAACTATACGTTTCTAGTAAAGTCCATAACCTTCTTCGTGAGGTAATCTCCAACAATGTAGAAATCTCGATCCATCTATAATTTTCTAGCTTCTAAAAAATGTACTACTAGAGTCTCAGAGATGGCGCGCATTGCAGACTTTGCTGGTATTGCAGAGGCCTATCAGCATTGCTACTTAATTCCGGCTACTATTCATGAGCCATCAACATCATCCTCTAGGAAGCGTAAACTCGTAACAATATAATCTAGTTCCAAATCTCGTTATAGTACAAACGTGTAGGTACCGAATTTCAAGTCAATATCTTAAACTGTTCCAGAGCAATGGTGCGCACAAAGAAAGTTACATATTGAGCGATCGACAGACAAACCGACAGACAATTTTCTTCGCTCAAATTTAAAATGTCATTTAATTCAATCTAAACCTATTTCAATGAAAAAATATTTGATTTTTTTTGGGATTATTATACTTCGGCTCCACGACGCGAATGTGGAAGTAAAAGATGAAAATGTTATATATTTATAACAAAATGTAATTGTTGAGATAAATTATAATTGTTCAAACAATTAGTAAATCCGTAAAATATGAACACAAATTAATAAGCGATACTCTACTGTTGCTGCCATGGGATCAATTCGGGGTCCTATGAGTTTGGTGAGGGATTGATTATTAATTCTAGTGCAGGCAAATTAACTGATTTAGAAGCCAAGACCATTATTAATAGTAGACAGGACTTTTATTATTGGAAATGGTAAAGGGGCTTATAATGAACGTAAAAAAAAATGCAAGGCCGGGGGTAGTATAGGGTTAATTTGGGGGGTTGAACGGGGGTGCAAAATATATTATTGCGTTTTCCGGCGAAACTTGACGTTCTATTAAAAAATGTCTGACAGAGTTGTAGATCATAAAACATTTACAACTTTCAAAGGGTCACTTTTTACCATAACCTCAAAATTTCCGAGAAAAGTGCGAAAAAACGATGTTTGTGTTTCGTTTTCCAAATCGCAAAAACAATTCAATTTTTATGAAATTTTGTGAAAGTATGCCCATTTATGTCTTAAATAAGCGCGAATTTTTTATATAAAAAAATCAAGAAGTTTTTCAGATCTTCAATTTTTTCAGTCAAAAACTTAAAAAAAAAATTAATTCTGAGGTGAATAATCATCGTACAGAGTTAGTTACTCTTGCAGCAATTAATTTTTCAGTAATTGTTGATAATTTGTTTAAATTTTTAAGAAAATTGAAAAACTAATTATACCATTCAATTGCAGGGAAAAAATACAAAAGGAACTATATTTCATTGTTTGACCCGAAACTAAATTTTTTTACAGTAATGTTATAAACTATAAATTGAAATAATAAAGCTTCACATAAGCAAAATAATCATTTTTTGTCTTAGAATCAAAACGTATCCAATACAAAAGTTGTAGATCATGAAAAAATCTACAACTTTTGTAGAGGTTACTATTTAACATAACTTCAAAACTTCCGAAAAAAATGCGAATTTTTTTTTTTTATTTTTTACTTTAAATTCCACAAAAATAACTCAGTTTTGACGAAACTTTGTATGTCTTAAGTAATCACAATTGTTTTTATGAAAAAATCTAGTAATTTTCGACACAATAATTTTTCCGGTCCGAAACACATTTTTTGATATGAAAAAAAAATGACCATCTTCCACATAATTTCAATGGAGACAGTTATTTAGAACATTTGCAGAATAATTGACTAGACGGAAACTCTCATGCCGGCCGACTCAGACCAACTTGCATATATATATGTATGCAAGTTGGTCTGAGACGGCTGGCACAAGAGTTTCCTTTAATTAGGAGTAAATCTTTCGGCTGGTGCTTGTTTCAATCAAAACCAAGCGTTTTGTTATAGAATGTGATTTCTATATTTAACGCTGCCAGGCTCGCAATTATTTGAAGTTTAATTTATTATTCTTATGCAAATAAGAATTCATAGAGGTCACTGACAGAAACATTTCGTTTTAAGTATATTCTGCCATCTAGAAGCACGCTGTTTATTATTGCGTGCCCCATGTCGGGATATTGTTGTTTTGATTGCAGCAGGCATTTGCCGCTAGATAGAGTTTCCCCCATTTCGTCATTTTGCAACGTCGAAATGGCCACTTGATTCAAGGGAAGTCTTGTGCTAGTCGTGTCGGACCCGCCTTGTACTGATGAGTGCCAGGAGGCGCGAAACTTTAGTATACAAGTTGATCTAGGCTGAGACATCTGGCACGAGAGTTTCCTTTAATTAGGAGTAAATCTTTCGGCTGGTGCTTGTTTCAATGAAAACCAAGAGTTTTGTTGTAGAATGTGACTTCTATACTTAACGCGGCCAGGCTCACAATTATTTGCAGTTTGGTTTAATAATAATAATAATAAATTGCCTTTATTTTGTATTACATTATACAATACCAAGGGCAAAGTCTAGCCGAAGTTTATTATTATGAAAATAAGAATTCATAGAGGTGACTTACAGAAATATTTCATTTTAAGGTGAAAGAGGCATCGGATAGGGGAATATTTATTATTTTTGCCCATAATTTTTTTCTCTTAGTACGTGTATTTAAAAAAACTATAAGAGTACCTAAGTAGATCCGTAACAAGACTATTACTATGAATTTTCACTTAATAATTTCAGTATTTTGCAAAATTGTTAGATTTAAATTTAAAAATTATGTTAATCTTCCTATTTCGTAGTTTTAAATCTAGCTATTTTGCAAACCACTGAACTTATTGAGTGAAAATTCATAGTAATAATCTTGTTATGGTTCTACTTAGGTACTCTTATAGTTTTTTAAATATTCGTACTAAGAAAAAGTTATGGGCAAAAATGATAAACATTTCCCTCTCGGATGTCTCTTTCTAGGGAATGGCCACCTTAAATATACAGGGTGTTTCACTTAAAAGTCCCCAGGCCATTATCTCTAAAACTAATAAAGATATTTTATTTTTGTAAATGGCAGATGATTGATACCAAAGAAAGGTTTAAATAACGGTGATTAGAATTTTTCCTCAACAGCACACAGAGATGGCGCTGCGATGCAAAACTATTTTTTGATGGCTGGAACCTTGAAACATAAGTCATGTGATTAAATAATAATTTGTGAATAATTTTGATGGTATAGAGAATTTACAAAAAACAAGCCGTTTTGGAGTTACATGAGTTTCTTTCATTAATGCCAGTACACGTGAATTTTGATAAATCCCTATAATTTATTTATTATTTATTATAGAATATTGGTTACCAAACACTTTTTTTCAAGATAAGGAACGTGATATAATACACTATCATAAAATTATGTTTACCACTTCCATATGTTCCTACATATTACATTTTTTTTTCTAATAACGCTTCTAATAAAACGGCTCCCAAAACTTAAAGTAAGTAAGACAACAAAGAAAATACACACTAATTTAGAATGGGCTAAATTTATATTAACAATTCAGTAAAGAACGTAAACAAAAGTTTTATAAACAAACATTTAAAAACTATCGAAATATTATTAAAAATGAAATTAAACTAATTTCTTTCTTATTAGTAGGTACTTATTATATTAAATGTTCAAAATTTCTCCCTTCTTCATGAATACACATATTGTACCGTTTCAGTAACTCTTCATTGCAAACTTTTTGTAACGTATGTCTATTTATAGCAGCAACACTTGCATATATTTTATTATACAAATCGGCCATATCCTCAATGGGTTCAATGTACACTACACTTTTTAAATACCCCCAAAGGTAAAAATCTAATGGAGTCAAGTCAGGTGATCGTGCTGGCCATCTGACTACTCCATTAGTACCAATCCATCTCTGAGGGTACATTTCATTAAGACAATCTTTGACTAGTACTGAGTTATGGGGTGGTGCACCATCTTGGTGAAACCAAATATTCTCCTGGTTATGAGGGATAGTCTCTAATAATCCTGGCAATACATTTCTCAAAAATATCTCATATTTTCTTCCATTTAAAGTCCCATGGAATAGATATGGTCCAATAATATATGAATTTAATATTCCACACCACACGTTAACTCCAAAAGTTACCTGATTTCGGGTCATTCTCATCCATCTAGGATTATTTTGTGACCAGTATCGGCAGTTATGCTTACTCACAACTCCGTCGTTGTGAAAACGGCTTTCATCGCTCCAGAGCACATTTTTTTAAAAATTTGGGCATTCTTCAGAAAGAACTGAAAATTCAGCTAGAAAATGTAATCTTCGTTCATAATCACCAGGCCTTAAATGATGGATCAATTTTAATTTGTATGGATGGTATTTATTTGATTTTAATATTCTATGGCACGAAGATATCGACAGATTAGTTTCCGATGCCAATTTCCGGAGAGAACATTGAGGATTGTTGACAACACTATTTAACACCAAGGCTGTATTTTCATCGTTTCTAACTGGCCTATTTCTGTTACGAATAGTTTTCTTAAAACTACCCCAGTTTCTTAAATTTTTAAACAGCATGATAAATGTTTTTTTATCGGGTGTAGGTCTATTTGGAAATCGTAAACAAAACAATCGTTTTGCTTGTCGGGAATTTCTTTTGCATTCACCGTATATTAAAATCATATTTAACTTATCTTCATTGGTGTATCTAACCATTTTTTAAATTAATTTTTTTTATTGCCTTATTTGGATTAATTTGCTTTGAATTGTTTCTAAGTACACTATTTCTGTTTGAAACTATGATTGAAATGCACCAACTACAAACTTTGTTTAATAACTGTCAAACTTAAAATTAAATCAAAGCCTACTAATATCTCTTAAGTAGATTTTTCATTACCATTCTAAATTAGTGTGTATTTTCTTTGTTGTCTTACTTACTTTAAGTTTTGGGAGCCGTTTTATTAGAAGCGTTATTAGAAAAAAAAAAGTAATATGTAGGAACATATGGATATTGGTTCATCATGTTAGTTCCGGTTTGGCCGGAAGTGGTAAACATAATTTTATGATAGTGTATTATATCACTTTCCTTATCTTGAAAAAAAGTGTTTGGTAACCAATATTCTATAATAAATAATAAATAAATTATAGGAATTTATCAAAATTCACGTGTACTGGCATTAATGAAAGAAACTCATGTAACTCCAAAACGGCTTGATTTTGTAAATTATCTATACCATCAAAATTATTCACAAATTATTGTTTAATCACATGACTTATGTTTCAAGGTTCCAGCCATCAAAAAATAGTTTTGCATCGCAGCGCCATCTCTGTGTGCTGTTGAGGAAAAATTCTAATCACCGTTATTTAAACCTTTCTTTGGTATCAATCATCTGCCATTTACAAAAATAAAATATCTTTATTAGTTTTAGAGATAATGGCCTGGGGACTTTTAACTGAAACACCCTGTATATAGTTGTATATTGGGTTTCTTAAATGAAACAATTTTTAACGACTATTTTTTTACTTATTTACCCAGTTAAACAGATGAATTAATATTAAATCATAAATTGGGAAATTTTCAAGGATTATCGATTTATACACCAACATTCGTCTCTGCAACAAAATCCATCGGGATATCCATATAACAAGCATTGATTCCTGCAGGTGCTGTCAACGCAGGACCTTGGGATGGAGATTGGCTTAATGTCTTTCAATGCACGTACAACCATAGTGGGGCCGCCTACAAAATTAAAGCACAAAAAGTAAGAGTACTTTATTATAGGAACCATTGTCAAATAACAACAAAATAACAAGCTAACCGTTATACTCTTCGCCGATTTACTACACTTTTTACATAATTGTTGTACATTCTATAGGATACTCTTCGAATTTTTTTGTAAATAGTATTAGTTTTAGATATCTTCAGTTTAATTACAAATCATAAAAAAAAATTAAGAAAGAAAATTATTTTAAAAAGATTTATAATTTTTTAATTTATTGATCGATTTTGTTCAAAGACAATAGGGCTCTTTCTCTAGCTAACACTAACTTATTGTACAAATTTCAATACAATCGGACTTCTCGTTCTTAAGTTATCGTGCTTACAAGAAACGTGACGGACGGACAAACAGACGGACGGACGGACATTTTGAAAGTTGTTCAGAATTTGATCACCAACACAGTGATATGAAATTTTTTTCTCTACGAGCAATATTACCAATTTTAGAAATGTGCTAAAATCGAATGCAATATACTCTTCGTCTTGTATTTACGAAGAGTATAACAACATGGGTATTGCACAGGTCGCCAAGAAGGGGTCACATTATTAATTATTGTAATTTTAGGTAGAGATAATAGTTATTTATATATCTAGGCACTAGAGTTAAACTTTTCATCACGTGTAATTTTAATAAATTACGTATGTGACAAAAATAAACTTTAATGCCAAGGTGCATAATAATTTTAAGTGACATTAAGAACTGTCATTACTTATTTAAATGTCAAATCTGATTTTTGTAAGAAAAACATTTAGATTAAGGTAGAAAATGATCGGAAGGGGTAGAAAACACCCCTTTCATCACGGGTTCCTTAACTTGTAGAATTAGGTCAAAATGAAAAAAAAAACATGTTTACCTTTTTTGGCCCAATGTAAGTTTTTACTCTGGTAAATTTTTTAGAAAAATGCTTGTTTTTCGAGACATAGCCATTCGAAAATTCCTAAAATTGGGGGCAGGAAAATGTAAAAGTTGAAAAAGAAATACGAAAAATTTCAAGACGTTTTTTTAAATGCAACTTTTCTGTAAAGTGCCTTTTTACCGATTTTTTCCGGAAAAACATAAAAAACTACCCCTTTCTTTGAAATTGCAGCACTGCAAAAATATGTCATTTAAAAATTTGAAAAAATTCAGACGTACGCATTGAGGGCTTCTAAACATTTTTTGTCTTATGGAATTTTTTTGTAATTTGCTAATTTTCCAAGTTACAGGCAGTTTTTCATGATGAATAATGTACTACATTTCTTGCACAATTTCATTTAAAAAACTATATTGAACCTTTAAAAATGGTATAATTATATTGGATTTCATATTTTCTTATAACAATATTTATAAATCACGCTCATTTTTTGAATTTACATGTATTTTTTAATTGAATATTCCCATAGGAACTATTATAGTTTCGGTAAGTCTCTCCGTCCATCCGTCTGTCTGTCACATGGAAGGCTGTGACATTTCAATTTTGTACATATTGAGATGAAATTTGGGATACAGACATAAACTGATGACCTAAAAGCAGAAATGAAGAGGTTCTTGACTTCCTCCATTACTGCGAAAATTAAACCCAAAAGAAAATTTACACTTAATCCATTGAGTACCCCACTCGTTGGGTAGATCTCCTAAAGCTCAAAAATGTTTTTTTGGGATCTTATAATTTATCCCTTCAGTCAGGAGATATTTCTTTCAAAGTCAACATTTTGAAATTACTGTTTTTAGCGAAAGAGTGAATTTGTCAAGGTGAAATATCTCTTAATACGTAGGTACATAGCATTAAGTTGAAGAGAATGTTATTAATGCGAATTGCTACGGAACCCTATCATGTGCGTGCGTAACACGCTCTTGGTTGTTTTTTAATTGCTTCGTGTACTATTGAATTTCATAATGATCAGTCGTTTAATTTGTTTCGTTCTCGGCGAGTATTTGATTAACAGCAAATTAAAATCCTAAAATGAATTTATCTAATTTCTTATTTGACAATTCTAATTATAACACAACATAGTCCCCACGGCCATGCAGATTAAACTAGTATCTACATAACCCCCTACGGTCATGAAGATTCAGTTAAAGATAAGAACAAAGGCCTAAAATGAATTTATTTACCTACCTTGTCTGCAAAACCAAGACAATTTCCATGAATAAGTGCATTAAACATCTTTATGAGTGGCTTTATGTCTTTCTGATGAGCTCCAGAATAAGGACAAACACGTTCCAAAGGCTAAGCATTTCCAAGAAACACAATAATAGATTTCATGAAAATGCAATCCATTAGAATGAAATTTTTTTAAGACAAGGTAGGTAAATAAATTCATTTTAGGCCTTTGCTCTCATTTTTAACTGAATCTTCATGGCTGTAGGGGGTCATGTAAATACTAGTTTAATCTGCATGACCGTAGGAGACTAAGTTGGATGCTAGTCTTATAATGAGAATTGTCAAATAAGAAATTAGACAATTTCATTTTAGGATTTTAATTTGCTGGCATAACCATAATTCAGGTTATCAAAAGAATGCAAAGATTTCATTAATATTTTTACACATAGTTTTTCTGTTAGTTCTCATAGATAGTTTTTTTCGCTCCTATAAAGAATATGTTTCATTACAATTACTTTTTCATTTAACTTACTCTAACTGAAATCAAGATTTTCCCAGATTTCTAATATTACTTCCACATCCACGTAGTGGATTGGAAGTATAGTAATCGCAAAAAAAATTTCAAAAATTTTTATTCGTGAAATAGGTTTAGAATGTCATGAAACGTCGAGATTTTAAATTTGAGCGAAAAAAAAATTTCTGTCTGTCGGTCTGTCGGTCTGTCTGTCTGTCTGTCTGTCTGTAACTTTTTTTTTTTTCCGCACGTTTTCTCCGGAACGGTTTAAGATATTGACTTGAAATTTTGTACACGTATATATTATAACGAGATCTGGAACTGGATTGTTTTTTGAGGATATCCGGTGAAGGGTTGGGGGTTAAATAGGGGTAAATAGGGGAAAATAAGTAAAGCAAGCTTGTAAGAGTACAGAAACTTGAAATTCGGTGTATGTACTAGAAGTTAAGGCCTCAGATTTTTTTATAATATTTTTCAACCCCCCACCACCCCTACCCCATTAATGGGGTTGATAAAATAAAGTTGAGATTTTCATTTGAAACTTCGCACACGTATGTATTATAACGACGTCTGAAATTAGATTATATTTTGAGATGATTCCGTTGAAGGGTTGGGGGTTAATTTGGGGTAAATAGGGGAATATAAGTAAAACAAATTGGTAAGAGTACAGAAACTTGAAACTCGGTGTATGTACTAGAAGCCAGTGCGTCAGATTTTTTTATAATATTTTTCAACCCCCACCACCCCTACTCCAATATGAAAAGGGCTGATAAAGTAAAATTGAGATATTCATTTGAAATTTGGTACACGTATGTATTATAACGATAACTGGAATTAAATTATAATTTGAGATGATTCCGTTGAAGGGTTGAGGGTTAAATAGGGGTAAATAGGGTAAAATAAGTAAAGCAAGCTGGTAAGACTACAGAAACTTGAAATTCGGTGTATGTACTAGAAGCCAAAGCGTCAGATTTTTTTGTAATATTTTTCAACCCCACCACCCCTACTCCAATATGAAAAGGGTTGATAAAATGAAATTGAGATATTCATTTGAAATTTGGTACACGTATGTATTATAACGACATCTGGAACTAGATTATATTTTGAGATGATTCCGTTGAAGGGTTGGGGGTTAAATAGGGGTAAATAGGGGAAAATAAGTAAAGCAAGCTGGTAAGACTACAGAAACTTGAAATTCGGTGTATGTACTAGAAGCCAAGGTCTCAGATTATTTATAATATTTTTCAAACCCCCACCACCCCTACTTCATTATTAAAAGGGTCGATAAAATAAAATTGAGATATTGATTTGAAATTTGATACACGTATGAATTATAACGACATCTGGAACTAGATTATACTTTGAGATGATTCCGTTCAAGGGTTTGGGGTTATTTAGGGGTAAATAGGGGGAAATAAGTAAAGCGAGCTGGTAAGACTACAGACACATGAAATTCGGTGTATGTACTAAAAGCCAAGGTCTCAGATTTTATAATAATATTTTTCAACCCTTCCACTACCCTTACTACATTATTAAAGGGGTTGATAAAATAAAATTGAGATATTCACTTGTAATTTGCTAGACGTATGTATTATAACGACATCTGAAACTAGATTATATTTTGGGATCATTCCGTATAAGGGTTGGGGTTAATAGGAGTGACTAGGGGAAAATAAGTAAATCAAGCTGATAAGAGTACAGAAATTTGGAATTCTGTGTATATACTAGAAACCAAGGCCTCAGATTTCTTTCTAATATTTTTCAAACTCCACCATCTCTGCTTCATTATTAATGGGATTGATAACATCAAATTGAGATATTCACTTGAAAATTAGTACACGTATGCATTGTAGTGACATCTGATTGAGATGACTCCATTGACGGGGTGGGAGGTGGTAAGTTGTGTATAGTAGAAAATAAGTAGGGTGAACTAGAAATTTAATTTTTAACGTATATGGTAGAAACCAACTCCTCAAACTTTTCTATGACATCTTTCCCAAATAATATTAAAATTCTATGACCAATCATTTCCACATGCTAGAGTGCAAATACAGTCAATATGTTTCCTTTAAAGTGACTTGGATGAAGAATCTGGATGTGGAAGTAGTGATTCCTTAGGCAGCGGTTTATTCTTGATTTTGAATTTATTGATATAGTTTTAGTTGCAATATGCTGTATGCTGTATTACATGCATCATTCATAGATAAATAATAATAAAAGTGAACAAAATTATTCCAAGCTAACTAACAGTTTCGTCAACAACTAACTCTTAGTGAAATACAGTAAAATATGGCTGAAGGACCTCAACCAATTGATTATAAAAAATTAAGGACTATTGTTAGTTATTATTATCATTATTACAGAAAAATATTACCTCTTTCCATTTCCTCTGCCTTTGTCTCGTCACATAGCGCAGAGACGGCAAATAAGGCGAAAACCAAAGCGAAAAAAATTGAGATCTTCATAGTCGTTGTTGTATGCACTTCTCACTGTTTCATAGCTCATTTCTTCTAAACTTTATATAGCTATACAATTGTGGACAAATAATTGTTTAAAGCCTTATGTAAATAAAGTAGCGGTAGATTATAGCAATCGTAAACTGAATGTTGCAATATCGATGGACAAACAATGCAGGTAAAAAACAATCTATTGTGTATTTATTTTCTTTACTCCGCTATCTATATTATCTATGTTTATTACTTATTCATTACTAATTCAAATTAATTATGTATATCGACATGTGTCTGGATTAGAATCCTATCCAATCCAACAAAACCTTATTAACATTATAGAAATATAATGTTTTCTAGGTGCCTGTAACCGGAGCCTGTCCAACATCCACGGCGCAGAGCGCCGTGACAGTTGAAGGACAGGGTGGAGCGGGATCTAATCAACTTAAACTAATCCTATACTTAACCTAAACTTCTTTTGCAAAAGGGCAAATTGAAAAAGGTGTTACAAAAAAATTACTAAGTGGATGATAAAAGTGAATCGAGAACAAAGGTAACGCGTACTGCTATTAAATTTTGGTATGCAGATACGAGAAAAAGAACCAAACCAACAAACCCGCTGCAAAAAATGGTGATTACTGCACGGTGCGGATGTCAAGCCGCTCAATTTACAGTTTAAGGTCAGGATCGAAATGTCAAAAAGTGTATATGTGGTTGCCTAATAATCATTAAAATTCCGCCAAATCGACACTTGGTATTTCATAAATAACTTTTTTATAAGTAATTCAAACGAAGTTTTAAAGTGGGCAGTATTATAACAGAAGTCGGCCAAATACAACTGACCTGTTTGTTTCTTTTTTAAGTGCACGATAAATTCGAAATAAATTATTAAAATTGCCTAATTATCAGACGATACATTTGTAGCTATATTAGATAATCTGAGTTATTTAAATACACTTAATTAGGTCGAATTGATGCATATTACAATCATTATCTCTTATCTGTGTAAAAAATTGCATAAAATTGCTTTTGTACATTATAATGTATGAAACCAATTTTCAACACAAATCGATGAGTCATCAGAATAATTGTAAAGAATATTTAGAATAAGTTCATCATGTAACTAGAAGATGGCGCCAATAGCATTATGAATGAAAAGAGGTAATGATTTTGATTTATGAATGAAATGAAAAGTGTGGCAAACTTAAATTTGTTAAATAAACTAAACAATGAAAGTATTAAATGGTCAACACAGTTTACAACTGCATTCAAGCACTAAAATGGCACTGTATCCCAAATATATAATATATACAATAAATTCTATTAATTCTTGTCAAAAATTAGGTGAATTTTCAATGAATGTAAATATAGAAATTATAGGTTCGAACCCAGAACACAGATAAATCCCCTGAATATGGTTCATGGCATTGGTGTTTTAATCAACTGTCCATAACTTTATCTCGTTTAAGCTTCCACAGAAAAGAGTATCTTTCAATAGTGTGACTGCTTCAGCGAGAGAAAACAACGTGTAACCTAAACCCTGAAGTTATGGGTTGAATCAGCTAGTTTTGGCAAATTTTTATTGTGTAAGAATGATTAACCCAATATACTTACTCAGATATTGGTTATGTTCTTTCTTAGATATATGCAAAAGCATGTTAATTTTTTTGGGAAATAGGATAATGATACAACATATCATCTAGAGCTCAGGAAAGATTAAAAAACTAACAAAATAGGACAGTCAGACGGAGACGAAGACAGTTGTGTACTCCAATTTAAAGGGACACGACATCCAGGTTAAGCGGAAATGGTTTCGGAATTTGTCGGTTACGCATTAAACGAATTTGACCAAGCTTACTAAAAGATAAGTTAGCTCATTAAAACCGACAAGTGCTACATCACGTATAGATCTCGATGACAGCTGCGTGTGGCTGTTTTTCCTCATTTTATAGAAAAAAGTTTAAAACTTATTCTTTCAATGTACAATTCAATCCTCACCAAATAGATACCTTACATATAAACATGGAAATACTTCATGTGACATATATATTAATTACTAATCAACCTGTTTTTTAGTGACCTTGGATAATGAGAGTCAGCTAAGTTCGGTCGTTCTATCAGGACAGTGTTGTCCAACTTTCATTATTGGCCTCTCTTTCTAATGTTACCTTCTTCGTCTGATTGTCACATTGTGGCAACTGCGCTAGAACTCCAATTTAAATGTCGAGGTTAATGGCGCCATTGCTAAAAGATAAAAGGTTTTCCGCCAGCTTGTTAATTCTCTAATCTTTGGCGAAAGTCCGGATTGGGCATTACCTTGTAAATCTGTAATAAATTCCGCAAGTCGAGAAATTGAAGTATTTCGAGTTATTTTGTGAAAAAAGACAGGGGGACACCCCCGCATCCTCCATTTCTTTGTCTGCGACGCTTATACTGTCTGTGGCGCTAATAATTATTAACAATTAGATATCAGAATAAAAAACCTACTAACCTAACCTAAACAAATCACACGAAAGAATGAAATTATTTTAAGCAGAATAAAAACCTCTAACCTAACATAAAGAAATCATAGAAAAGAATTAGTGAAAAAATATATTAATCGTTATAAAATTAAAGGAAAAAAAAAATCAGCGGACGTAGGAGTTTGAACCCGGGACCTTCGAGATTTAACTACGCGCTAGCCACTCGGCTAACGGTGAACCCTAGAACAAGGAATAGTCAGATAAATGATATCACGTTTTGCGCATGGTTGAAGCTCCGAACTTTTGGTCTGTGTTTTGGTGTACTAGACGCTTCTCACACACACACTATACGTTCAAGGACATATTTACAACTGTTAGGTAGAATAAAAATTAGATGAGGGACAGTTGCCAAATTTAAATACATATTGGCTTTGCCATTTTCAATAATTAAAACTTTGATGTGTTCCCATAATGTGGATAAAAGGTTCTTGCTGTTTAATTCGAAATTAATAATGTGGTTATATAACTTTTAAAATATTTCATTTTGAAATGTAAACAATATCCCTATATGCTGTTAGTTGTACATGGCATAAATTATGCACATCTACATTTTAGAATTTACCTAACCAGATACTAAATAGCTATATTTTACGACTATTTATGTAATTAGGTAATATTTATAATTATAATTTGTAACATATATTATATCTTATACTAAAGAAATTTTAGTACATGTGGCAACGCGGACATCATTCCCACAAATATTGAAACTTTCCAATAAGATAAGATACACACTGTGCCATCTAGGATTAACATAAGTACTAGCTTACGAGTTTTTGACATTTCGATCCTGTCCTTAATATATTATCAAATGCAGAAGTTAAAATAAAATAAAGATTACAATTATGAATAATAATTTAGAACAATAACAAAAAAAAACGAGGAGATAGTGGAACAAAACTAATATTTCTAGGGAACTGTCAGTGGCGTAATTTCAGCATTTTTGTTGGGTAAGCAGGAAAGCAGGGATTTTTCACAGATAACCAGATAGAAGGAAGCAAAACAAACCCTGTAATTCTTAAACGATAACCATACAAATGACAGAGGGAAAACGAGTTTATCACTTCAGAGGTAATATTAAACTCAAAAGAGGGAAAGAGAGTGGTGTGGAAAAATAAATCCGGAAATAAGGCTCCCTCAAGAATCGGAAGACTTGGCGATCATTCACCGAACGGTTGTGCGAACGTTCCCCAGATGATTGTTGTTTGCATACGTGCGCTAATATTTTGGCGAGCTCTCGCTGATGTATAGAATTTGAATTTTTTGCGATAACTCTGCGAGCATTCGCAATTTTATAAACAAATTGTAAATAATAAGTTTGGAACGGAAAAAAATTTTAGATTCTGAAAAAATATTCTGAAAGTGCAAGGCTTTAACTTCAAAACGCCAAGAATTATAAAAATTACATCAATATGAAAGCTATACCGATTTCAAAATTGAGAGTTTTCGGCGCAGCGCAGTAATCATAGCATACTATAACTTTGGAACCATGATGTAGTTTTTATAAATCTTTCGGCATTTTGAACTTGAAGTTACTGATTACTTTTGCAGAATCTAAGAATTTCTTCCATTCAAAAGTTATTAAGGTCAAAAAGACTAAAAATCGCATTATTTCATTGTTTAAACGTTAACAACTTACTGAATTGTATTAAAAAATCAAAAAAATCATAGTAGGCACTTTTTAATCAAAAACATTTTGTTATCAAAACTTGTTCGAAATCATTCAAAAACCCTGAATCAGAAGTTTAGTTAAACCCTGTAACTCTCCAAAAAGTTATGAACAATAACAGAAAGTGAATTGAGGCATTAGGGCTGATGGAGGTTTGATAGAACGTAATATTTAATACTTTTGATTGTATTTATTATTCATTTGTGTAAATTATTTCAAAACACTACGTGGATGAGGAAGTAAAAATAAAGTTAGAAATATTTTTTATTTAAATGCCTCAAAAGGATTTTTTTCATCAAGAGGTCTTGATTTTTTTAGAATTTAACTAAACTTCGGACTCAGGGTTTTTGAATTTAGTATCGTAGATGGCCTTGCATTTTTAGATGGAAAGTGATTTTGTGGTCTTAAATATAGACCTTGGTGACCTCTATCTTTTAAGATTATTTTGATTCAAAATGGAAAAAGAACACAACAATTATTACGCTGTTACACTCTTAAGTGAGACACACTGTACATATAAGCTCTTTTTCTTGTATCAACCCAGACTCTACTTGGAATAGAAAATCGCGTTATTTATGATTTGTTTATAAAATTGTTATTAAAAAATGACTTCCCATGGGACAATTTCGCTAAAAATTTTAATTTAAACCACGTTTTAGAAACTGGTATAAAAATTAGTAAAACACCTTAAGCAAACCGTTCGCCTAGAAAAGAAACCCTAAACTCAGTAGACCTTACAGTATACTACATGATCATAAGCGTGCCACGTAAAAGTAATGTATAATGGGCTTGTTCAGCATTTTTTTTTATTTCATAAATCGAAAGTGCAAGTATAAATTAATGGATCTGCAAAAAATTAGAATCTTATTCGCACGTTTAGTATCTTAAAAACGATTACAAATCTCCATCTCGCGAAAATGGGGCGTGGCCAGGCGCTACGTCACTATACCCATAGACTCGGCGATCTCAATAGACTTGATGCTCCTTACTTGTTATAATTAAAAGTGTTTTCAAAGTATTGTTTGTTTTGTTTACTACTTGACAGTAGGGGAGTACAATTTGGTGAAATGTCAAATAATTACAATTTTCTATCGCTCCTGCCGAGACGAATTTTCGATTTTGCCCATGCAATTTACGATTAGAATTGATCGCCGACCTTCTCCTTTCCTTAGAGACATAGAACGAACCTTCACTTGACGGATTTATTTAGTTACCAGCGTTTAAAAATTCCATGTTTTTCGACTTTTCAGGTTAAATTTTAAAGGTCCCAGAAAGCCATTTTTCTTACGTCACTTACGTATAGTGACGTCACATATTGGCGCTCGGTTTTTGCAACTATTACCAATTTCAACTCCTTATATCTCGAGAACGGAAAAAGTTAATAAAACGAAATTTTAAGTATATAATAAGAATATCGAGTACTATATGAAAAAGTATAAAAATCATATAAAAAGAATATCATGGAACAAGCCCATTATAATTAGTAGCCTATGATTTTACGAGTGTTGAACTCGCTATTCCGGTTTAAGTCTCCTGTCTGCGGTTGGCAAGTATTGAACTCGCTTTCTCCCGGGTATCTGGCATTTAACTTTAACTTGCCTGTCTGTGGTTTTACGACAATTGCAAAAAGGCCCCCTCAAAATTTAGCCAGAGGCCCCACAAAGTCTTAATTCGCCCCTGCCTAATACCATTGAAAACCTTTGACTTGATTGGCGTAAATGTCACACTTATTATTTTCTTCCGAAAGAATTTCGGAATTCGATAGATTTGCCTTACACGATTTAATGCTCTCCTGAATTACGCCTGTGGAAACTGATGTCTTAGTATAGCAATTTTTTGGCTGGGACTTATTGAAAATATTTCAAGAAGTGTAGTAAAACGTATTGGGTTAAATCCGTGTGATGGAAAGCTTTTGTTTAAACAAAGGATATTCAGAATCTTGCTTTTCGTATCGCAATAAGAAGACACAAATTTTTCACAACGAAATTGCGAAAAAAACTAGATTGGTCCGAAACTTTTTGAAAGGTCAATATGCCAAGTCGCAAGGCATGAAGACATTTTAGGAAGGCTATTTTGAAATAATAGATGATAACTCGAACAATAATGCACAATGCACATATTCTAAAAAAAAACTTTAAAAGAATATTCCCCTTGTGGAGTTAAACCATTAAGCCAAATTTCAAATTAAAATGTGTACAATAATTCCTAAAAAACAATTGCAAACTCGAAAATCGAATCGTCGATTGTTTAGGTGCATCAAGTCGTACATCAAAAATCTGTATTTCAGATTATAGTCAGTAGTATGTTCCTTGTGGTGGTATAAACAAAAATTAATTTTAAAATTTTTAAAACCAATTTTATTCAATTTTTCTATTATCCTTTTTTTAAACAAATCAATTTTACTCATCAATATATTTCCCAAAAATAAAAATTATTGGCATATTAAATGTACATAAAGAACGAACTGTTTAAAAAAAGTAGTCCCTCATTGCTTTTGCTTGCTCCACTCCATCCCACTTGTACTCCACTCGCACCCACATCTTCAACAAAATTTAATTCTAATATGTTGTCGGTTTGTTCCGTTTTTTTCAACACTTTCGACCTGAATAGAAATAGAACCAGTTTCTGTTTGATATTCTTGATAAGAACCATAATCATTTTTGGTTTCATTTTCGTGGCTACCTCTGGTTTCAGTTTGGTTGTTATATTTGATGTATATGATTATTTACTTTTTGCTGTCTGATCTCAGCGATCTCCAATTTAATTGCATCACGCGGGAAATGCGCTTTGCGCGATGCATAAGCTAAGCACCGCCCCTTACTTACAAGATTCTTTCCATTTCGCATTTCGCGATTGCGGTTTTACCTAAACTACTCGGCCCCGAGTTCAATATTAATCCGAATAATTAACAAAAAATAATTACGAAAATTAATAGAGACTGGCAGTAAAACAGGCGGTGCAGTAGCAGGCCAGGCCATCGGGCTAGCCTAATCGCACGGCGTCCCAGTCCGGCTCTTCTTTTTGTCACAATAATATAGTCTAAGATATGTGGAAAATTTCATTATTTTTAAGTCCTGATCGTGTCTAACTACTTACCATCAAAATTTGTGAAAGCTTTCTTACCCATTGCTGCTTTACCATGAATGAAATGTAGGTTATTCTACTAATCGCTAGAGGGACACCACCTTATTGGACCGGCAATATGTAGCGTATTACACTTTCTACTTTTAGTTATTTTGTTCTGTTTCTTCTAGGCTGGAGATGTCGCTGTAAACACAAAAATTTTGAACTGTGACAAAAAATTATTAGTGCAATTTGTTTTTTAAAATTTATTTCCATTTTGCTACAATGTAATTTTAAATTAATACATTGAGATGTCTATTTTTGTGTAAATATTAGACTCTTTCATTATATTTGTTCAATTTAACTTCGTGAAAATGGTGAGATCCTGCTTATTTTGCAGAAGTGTGTACAGGAACAAATCGCATCTAATGTTTCACGTGAAAATAAGTGACGGTGGACGTCACATTAACATGGTAGAAAAATATGCAAGAATAAATAGTGTGTTATTCACTAAATGTTCCATAAAAATTCTGAAAATATTCAGGCTCATTTTTTGGATAAAAATAAGCATCTTTTGTCTCTTGGTGTTTTTTTAAAGTGCTTCCTTCTCCCGGAAAAAAATAACAAACAAAACAAATTTTTTTTGTAATTTCTTACGGAAAAAGGAAGCACTTTGAAGAAGAAGTTGGGGAGGCATAAGTTGATTATTTTTACCTAAAGAATATGCCTGGATATTTTGGGATCTTTCTGAAGTAGAAAAAAATTAAAATCTAGGGAAATTCTCGCTCAAAATTATTTTTGTCTAAGAAATTCTGAAAAAAGGCAGGCGTGTTCTTTGATGAAAAATAAGCAACTTTTGGCTCTTGGCGTTTTTCTCTAAAACGCTTCTTTCACCCTAAACTAATTAATAAAATTCTATGAATTCTCTTTTTTCGCAGTTTCGATCTCTTTTGTAATGCAGCTCCCGCTGCTAATGGCAACGCACAGCCGCCTTTTTAAGAATTGTCATGTTTTTCAGACGTTTGAAGAAAAAATAATTGACAGTGTAGTTAAACATTTCTTTTTTGGCATTTATCTCAACATTCAGAGGCACCATAAAACGGTGAAGAGTAGCCGTGTCACAAACGTAGCAGTAAACTATAATATCCCTCCTATTCATGATTATATCCCAGATATAATATAAGCAATATTTGAAAATCAGAAGAGGAAAACTGAAGGAAATCTATTCTTTAATATACACAACATTTTTAAGGAAGAAACGAATGTTGTCTTCAAACGTCTGAAAATCATGACATTTCTTAAAATTGTGCGTCAAGAGGCAAAAGTTGTTTATTTTTGTTCAAAGAACACGCCTGCCGATGTTCAGAATTTCTTAGACAAAAATAATTTCGAGCAAGAATTTTCCTTTATTTTTATTTTTTTCTACTTCAAAAAGTTCCCTAAATATTCAGGCATATTCTTCAGGTAAAAATAATCAACCTGTGGCCCCTTACTTATTCTTCAAAGTTTTTCCTTTTCCCGTAAAAAAATTACAAAAAAATAATTTTTCTGTTTGTTATTTTTTTCCGGGAGTAGGAAGCACTTTGAAAAAAAAACACCAAGAGACAAAAGATATCTATTTTTCTCCAAAGAATGAGCCTGAATATTTTCAGAATTTTTATGCAGACCTTCGCAGATGTTCACAGTTTCAATCGACTCTAGATCAAGAAATCGAATTCGGTCGGACTGGTGGTCAAAGAGAATTTTAATCAGGGGACCCAGGAGAATATTTTCAGAACAATCGACTGAAACCTATTTTTACTATAAAACAACTGCGGTGTCCTGTATTAAATTTATATATTTATGTTATATAACATTATTATAATATTGTTACCTTGCAGAACCAGCTAATTAAGCAATGGCGGAACATAACTGCAATAAATCTGTCATAAATGCGATAAGATTATGGACCAAGCTTTGGCGACTTTCATTAATCTCGCAGTTAGACAAGGCCGTCACTCGTCCATCTAACTGCGCAAAGTATCCTATATCCTATAGAATGTGCAACAATTATATAAAAAGTATCGTAAATCGGCGAAGAGCTTGTCTTTATTTATGTAAATGACTACGGTTTCAATTTAAAAATAATTTTGTATTTTAAAAATCATATTTTAAAAAATGTTCATATCTAGTATTGAATGTACAGTGGTGCACAACTATATGCATATGAAGAGTTACTGCAGTTTAGTAAAACAGAAAATTCATATGTCATTTTATCAAAAATCGCAGATACAGCACTACGAGTTATTTTTTATCCCCCAAGGATGGTGAATTTATTAAAGTGCCATAATCAAATTTATTGATTATTTCCGACTATTTGCATAATAAACACCGACATCAACGTCTCCATTTGAAACAGTGAATCAGTACATCAATAAAACCATAAGAGTGAACATTTGTAGTCACATAAGGCCATGATCGACCTGCTGTCGTTTATTATTAGATTGTATGTAAGTGGATGTACATTAATTGTCGGTACGCATATGTCGCCCTGAGTTGGTATATATATATTTATAGGTATGAATTGTATGCAGAATTTCTTAATTTTTGTTACACTTGAAAATTTGGAAAAATACTTTGAATTTCTTGTGTTTTTTGGGACACAAGGGAAAAAGTCTCAGTGAAATAAAAAATCACTGCCTGAGAAATCACTACTTCCACATCCAGATTTCCCATCCAAGCTTCTGGACTCTTATTATTTGGCTTTACTTATTTTCCCTTATTTACCAACCCCCTCCCCCAATTAGATGTCATTACAAAACATACGTGTACTAAATTTCAAGCGCATATCTCAATTTTATTTTATCAACCGCTTTAATAATGGAGTGGAGGTGATGGGAGGAATGAAAAAGATTAGAAAGAAATCTGAGGCCTTGGCGTCTAGTACATACGCCAAATCCTAAGTTTCTGTACTCTTGCCAGCTTGCTTTACTTATTTTCCTCTATTTACTCCTACTAATCCCCCACCACATTCAACGGAATCATCTCAAAATATAATCTAGTTCCAGATACAAGTGTACTAAACATCAAGTGAATATCTCAATTTTATTTTATTAAACTCTTTAATAATGGAGAGGGGGTGGTGAGATGGGGTTGAAAATGTTATAAAAAAATTTGAGGCCTTGGCTTTTAGTATATGCACTAAATCCCCTATTTAACCCCAACCCTTCACCAGAATTAGTGAAAAATATAATCCAGTTCTAGATCTCATCATGATACATACGTGTACCAAATTTCAAGTCAATATCTTAAACCGTTCTTGAGAAAACGTGCGCACAAAGAAGTTACAGATAGACAGACAGACCGTCCGGTCGACAGACCTCACAGATCGACTTTTTTATTCGCTCAAAGGACCCCGCAGTTTTTTTTATAGTAAACATCTGTTTCAGTCGATTGTTCTGAAACTTGGAGAAAATATTCTCCTGGACCCCCTGATTAAAATTCTCTTTAACCACCAGTCCGACCGAATTCAATTTTTTGATCTAGAAGCGATTGAAACTGTGAACATCTGCCAAGGTCTGCTTAAATGTTCCATAAAAATTCTGAACATATTCAGGCTCATTTTTTGGAGAAAATAAGCATCTTTTGTCTCGGTGTGTTTTTTTCAAAGTGCTTCCTTCTCACGGAAAAAATAACAAACCAAACAATTTTTTTTTGTAATTTTTCTATTTTGGTATCTTTCTGAAGTAGAAAAAAATTAAAATCTAGGGAAATTCTTGGTCGAAATTATTTTTGTCTAAGAAATTCTGAAAACCGGCAGGCGTGTTCTTTGAACAAAAATAAGCAACTTATGCCCCTCCAACTTTTTCATCAAAGTGCTACCTTTTCCCGTAAAAATATTACAAAAAAATAATTTTTTTTGTTTGGTATTTTTTTCCGGGAGAAGGAAGCACTTCGAAAAAAAAACAACAAGGGACAAAAGATGCTAATTTTTCTCCAAGAAATGAGCCTGAATATTTTCAGAATTTTTATGGAACATTTAAGCAGACCTTGGCAGATGTTCACAGTTTCAATCACCTCTAGATCAAGAAATCGAATTCGGTCGGAGTGATGGTGAAAGAGAATTTTAATCAGGGGGCCCAGGAGTTTCAGAATAATCAACTGAAACTCATTTTTACTATAAAATACTGCGGGGTCCAAAAAAATCTTGACGTATTATCATATTCTAGGCCTATTGCAAAAAAAAAAAATGGAATTTTTGTTGCGATTAATGTACTTCCACTCCACTGCGTGAAGAGTAAACATACAATTCGCCGATTTTTAAACTTTTAATTGTTGCACGTTCTCTGGGATACTATTCCAAGTTGTTTGCAAAAAATGTTAGTTTTAGACACTCCTATAATTATGGCGCGAACTTAGTTCGCGAAACAGTCCTCAGTGTAACATAAGGTAGAAAAAATACATCCAAATCTATTTATGTTTCGATATACGATACTTTGATTTCGAGTTTAAAACTTAACCGCTAGTCTAACATTTATTATAATAAAATGTGTCTATTCGAATTCCGACAAGGATTGCGACCTGTAGGGTGTTCCCGGTACGTACAGGGCAAGTCAGGGAGACGCAGACGTACTAATTTTCAATACCAAAGTAGAAAAAGTGAATAAAATTTAAAAAAATATTTTCTCTTTGGATTAGGAATATAAAAATAAATACCTACAATTTAAGCTCAATCCCAAAAGTTACAGCGATTTTGTAGATTTTTAATTTTTTAAAGTTAAGTCGCAAAAACTAATATTTTCAAAATGGGTTAGCATCATCTTCTCGACAACGGTTTTAACTATATAATGAACCAATTTAAACTCAATTGCATATTTTTTCTAAAAGAACTTTAGGCTTAAAGGTGTAAATCAGCTTCTTTGACTGTTTTGAAATTTTGAACTTAGATTTAATTTCTTTGACATCCGGATTGAACAGATCGATAGCTAACTTTATTGTCTACATCTTTTATTTGAAACAATTCTCTCTAAAAAAAGAGTCATCGTGAAAAAGCCTGTTTTCTTTCAACATTCTTTTCGCTATAAAAAAACCGCTGCCTAAGGAATCACTTTTTCCTCATCCAGATTTTCCATCCTAGTCTCGCCAAAAATGAAGTTTCTGGACTCTTACTAGCCTGCTCTACTAATTTTTCCCAATTACACTCCCCCTCCACCCCTTCAACAAAAAATACAAACGTGTACCAAGTTTCAAGTGAATATCTCAAGTTTATATCATCAACCCCTTTAGTAAGCAATCTATGGCCTTGGCTTCTAGAATGTACACCAAATCTTAACTTTCTGTCCTCTTGCCTTCTTGCTTTACTCATTCTCCCCTACTTGCTGCCTCTACTTACCACCCCCTACCCCTTCAACGGAATCATCACAAAATATAATCTGGTCCCAGACGACGTTATAATACATACGTGTACCAAATGTCAAGTGAATATCTCAGTTTTATTTTATCAACCCCTTTAATAATGGAGTAGGGGTTGTGTAGAGGTTAAAAAATGTTTTAAAAAATCTGAGGCCTTGGCTTCTAGTATATACAAGAAATCCCAATTTTCTGTACTCCTACCAGCGTGCTTTACTTATTTCCCCTGTTAACCCCCCCAACCCTTCACCGGATAAGTTGAAAAGACAATCCATTTCCAGATCTCGTTATAGTACATATGTGTGTGAAATTTGAAGTCAATATCTTAAACCTTTCTTGAGAAAACGTGCGGACAAAAAAAATGTTACAGACCGACAGACAGATCGACAGAAAAAATATATGTTTCGCTCAAATTTCAAATCTCGACGTTTTATGACATTCTAAACATATTTCAATAACAAAATTTCTTTATTATTTTTACGATTACTATACTAATAAGTAGAAGAAATTTTTAACACGCCACTTTAAGTAGGTACATTTGTGGAATCACTAAATCTGGCGATTAAAAAAGACAGCAACCTTAAACTTCATTTTGACACAAAAATTCTCTATCACTTAGTGGATAAATTTCAAATTTATTAAGATCCTTTCAGAGATTAACATGCCGGTTATGTTTTTGGTTCACCCGATATAACCCGCGCTAGGGCTTGTATGTTTAGCGACCAACTGTCAACCTGGTCCTGGAGTCTGTTCGCCTTTGTTTTACCATTAGCGGTACTTTGGCCATCTGTGCGACCATCCGTTCACATATCACACATTTTAGTGCAATATTCTTTTAATATTTCATACAACGATTTGTGCGGATAACGCAACGCTCCATATTCATTCAATAGTATGGCAAGCTGACAGATCGGTGTATGTGATATTTGAGAGGCAATTTATTAATACTTTCACAAGAGTAAGCGCGGCGCTGGGATTTGTCAATCGATTACGTTGTTAACATTATTACTTTAATAGCGCCATGTGTTAACGCATTAATGAGTTCACTTGTTTGTGAATATTACTATGTGTATGAAATGTACGCAATTGCAAATTTATTAGAATCATTATGACAAGTCCTTTTCTATATAGTCGCTCATCATAGACTGTTAATTCGCCAACCACTTTTTTAATGCAGCTGAACAGAATGCAACCAATTATTGTGGACAGAATTTAGCTCTACCTTCCACAGCTATGCCAAACAAGAGCATTACGAGTCTGCCTATAGGTCCTATAATCGGACCTCCTGTTGCTGATGCTCTAAATCAAATGAAGAATAGAAAATCGACAGGAGCTGATCATATCCTTGGTCAAAACTTCAAATATACTAGATCCAATTTTTCTGCTATTGCTTTATTATTTATACTAGTACTAGTCATTACACGAAAGTTGTTTTCCGCATGTACTTAAATTTACCAATAAGAAGGTCGGCTTAAATCCACATTTCATGAGAATTTTTGTAAAAGCTGTCAACACTGACGGTGTATAATAATTCTAACGTCAATATTAGTGTGTGTCAAAACTTATTGAATCAGCCATTAAGGAACCTCTTACGTCTTTTTTATACAGAAATGACCTGCTATCCAAATCACAATATGGCTTTACTAGTAATAAAAGTACCGAGACAGCATTATGTGTCTTCCATGATAAAATAATTGATGCACTAGATAAAAAGAAGTTCATGTTAGGCTTTTTATAGATTCCTCTGAAAGCTAAACTTTGTAGATATGGAGTAAGAGGCTCTCCTTTAAATTTACTCTCCTCATGCCTAAAGGACAGGAGACAAATTGTACAAAGTCTCAGTGGTGCATCCAGTAATAGTCTAGAGGTAAAACAAGGAGTTCCACAGGGATCTATACTTGGGCCCTTACTCTTTATACTCTTTGAGAACGATTTAATTCTATACCTAAATAAAATATCTAATGTTCTTACAATCCGTTATGCTGATGACACTAACATCCTTATAGCTGAAGATAATTTAGATAGTTTAAAAGTTACTGCTGCAAAAGTATATAATGCAATACTAACTGAACAGACAAAAATAAATTGTGCTTAAACAAAAATAAGACCACTTCAATAGTATTTAGCTTAAAGAGAAACAATGAGAAATTGCATTTTTCTACCAATTTTCAAATATTTCCTACATAATCCATTAAAATATTACTGTAAATATGCATCTACAGTGGAGTCAACATATAGAAATGCTATGTGGGAAACTAAGAAGCAGTTGTTTTGGACAAAAATGTATGTCCAATCACTGCAGTGCGGATATTCTACTAATTTTTTATTATGCCAACTTTCATTCAAGATTAAAATATCGCATAATTAATTGGGGAAATAGTTCTCAAGTAAGTAGGGTTCTTATATTACAGAAATATGTAGTGGGCATAATTGCGGGATTAAAAAGTTTAGAGACTTGCGGAAACGCTTTAAAAATCTTAAAATTTTGACCTCAGCGAGTACTTATATATTGGAAATCTGTACATACGTTTTCAATAACAAGACTATGTACTTACACAATCAAATAAGTCACGGGTATGAAACGCGGCATAAAGAGCAAATGCATACTACTTCATTTCGAACAGCAATGTACTAAAAAATTTTACATGTAACGGCTGTAAATGTATCAATTTTTTAACCGATGAAACTGGATCGTCTTTAAATATTAAGATTTCTAGAGTAAAACTCTTAATTCTAGTGAATATTTCAACAAATTATTAGTTTTATTACTGTGTTTGAGACTTACACATTCAAACTCAAAGGGATGTTTTGAATATTTATACTCGTGTTTAAAAGGAGAAAATATTGATTCATATAATCAAATTGTGAAGAGGATTTGTGAATTAACCAAATTTAGCCGTACTGCAATTTATAGGGTTATTAGATCTGGGGATGTAGTTGATCATTCTATTAAACGGAAAAGAGTTGGATAAAACTTAAAAAACTTGATAACGCATCCAAAGGTGTCATTCGTCGATTTGTGTATGACTTTTACAATGATCAGAAGGTGCTCACATTAGAAATGATTAGGGGTAAGGTACGCGACTATCCAGATTATAACTATAAATCATTAGATACTTTGTGAAACGTTTTTCCCGATTGCGTTTTTATGTACAAAAAATTGGACAAATGAATGGTAGTTATGGAATCAGCACGCAGCACGCGTTGATCATCGACACGAGTACCTGCGTAAAATAAAAGCACACCGAGATGCAAATAGAGACATAATTTATCTTGACGAAACCTGGTTTGATACTCATGCTGTAGTTTAATACGATTGGGTAGATAACACCAAAAAGTGCAATTTAAGTGTTCCATATTCTAGGGGGAAAAGAATTATAATTCTACATGCTGGAAGTAAAAACGGTCTTATTCCAAATGCGTTGTTGTTGTCTATTAAAAATATCAAGCAATCCTCTGCCGACTACCACGAGGATATAACAGCCGAATTATTTGAGAAGTGGGCAAAGGAACAGCTGTTACTAAATATCCCACCAAATTCTGTAATTGTTTTGGACAATGCGTCATACCATTCGCGGCAATACATACAATTTTTTTATTTTTATAATGCACCCTATGAAATGGTAAATAAAATAACATCTTCAAACTGAAACCTAAATGTCAATGATACCAGAATTTCTAACAGTATGTTTCTCTCACATGTTTCAGAGGAAGAGGTCATATTTATCATTAAACATAAATTAATGGCATTGATAATATTTCAGGCAATTTAATTAAACGTATAGCTGAATACATTGTTAAACCTTTGACTCATATAATAAATGTATCTTTTACCGACTGAATATTTCCTTCTAGACTAAAAACAACGATAAAGATATGAAGAATTATCGTTCCATATCTGTCCATCTATAATATCCAAGATATACGAATATGCAATTTTGTTAAAGCTGCTTAAATTTTTACACAAAAATAACATCTTAAGGTGGCCATTCCCTAGAAAGAGACGTCCGATAGGGAAATATTTATTATTTTTGCTCATAACTTTTTTTTCTTAGTACGTATATTTAAAAAAAATATCAGAGTACCTAAGTAGAACTATAACAAGACTATTACTATGAATTTTCACTCAATAATTTCAGGGGTTTGCAAAATAGCTCAATTTAAAACTACGAAATAGGAAGATTAACACAATTTTTAAATTTAAATCGAGCTATTTTGCAAACCACTAAAATTATTGAGTGAAAATTAATAGTAATAGTCTTGCTATGGTTCTACTTAGGTACTCTTATAGTTTTTTTAAATGTCCGTACTAAGAAAAAAAAGTTATAGCTAAAAATAATAAATATTTCTCTATCGAATGTCTCTTTCTAGGGAATGGCCACCTTAAGTAACAACCAACATGATTTCCGTTCTGGTTATTCAATAATCACAGCGGTTCACTCATTTTATGAAAAAAGATATTGGACCTTGAGAGCCTGACTGGAGTCTTCTGTGAAAAAATATCTTAAAAATTTGTGCTTATTATGTTCAAGAATATCTTGATAATGATATCGTGCTATGACACATACCTAATATTAACATTACGATCTTGAATATCTCTGTGGATTCTGTATATACTTTTATGATCTTCTATATATGTTTTACTTTTATACCTAGGTACATGTATATATTTGTGTGCTTTAAATAGGTCTTTTATGTATTTGTATGCACTGATGTGTCCCATAGCATGCATGTAATGCTCGTATTTGATTAATAAACACTCTCTTCTATTCTATTCTAAAGGATTTTACGCGGACACCCTGTACATCATATTAAAAATTCCGTACGCAGTATAAACATTAGAGAAATTCCTCGCATGAGTCATGTAACGCAAATGAAATTCCACGCATTTCAAATCTAATAAAAGCCACGCACCCGTAAGGAACACTATCATTCCTTGTACTACAAATATTCATTAGATTCTCCCTCACTCGTGGGGTTGTCGCTTCGTACATCAGTGTGTATCCGCCTTCGGTTGGGCGCCCCCATTTAATAAAACCTACTAATGAAACGGAGCACTCTTGTTAATTAGATTGCTGCACCATCCGTCAACCGGCGTCAACTGGGATTCGCATCTGATTTTTTATTAGGTTCTTATTCCGTGGAATTAAATGGTAGTGCTTTTAGAGTTTAATGCATTAATTAGTTTTTTATTTTTATTGCTATGATTATTATTTTTTATTTACTTATTTATTTATTTATTTAACCGTCTTCTTTATTTTAACGTCCTGGCGAAGTGTAGCTAATGCTATTCCACCACTTGACCAGGACGGCGAAATCGGATACGGTCACCCATCCAAGTGACGGGCTCTCCCGGCGTGACTAACTTCGCCGATCGAGATCTCGCCACTGAAACCGGCACCGTACCTCATCTCTGATTTAATTAGATATATTTTAACCGAACACAATGTCTAATAATCATCGTTGAAAAAATATTTTGTGTAGAAATCTACTTCATAACAAAAGCCATTGCGCTATATCTCCCAATAAGAAACACAAGTGCGGCTACCAACACGTGTTTCGGAGCTATTGCTCCTCATCAGTGTGGGGTAGCTAAATAAAGTTGTTATATAAGAAACAAGACCAATAGTGTAGGAAAGCATAGTTCACTATATACAAGGTGGACCATTAATAATAGGCCATAGTGCATGGGTATTAAAGGGATTCTTTGGCACAAAATATGAGGATATAACCAAATATGCTTTAGTAAAATCTTGCTCGGGAAAAAGATACAGGGTGTCAAATTTTTAATTTAAAAAAAAATATATATATTTTTTTTAAATTAAAAATTTTTTGGTGTTATCTACCCAATCGTATTAAACTACAGCATGAGTATCAAACCAGGTTTCGTCAAGATAAATTATGTCTCTATTTGCATCTCGGTGTGCTTTTATTTTACGCAGGTACTCGTGTCGATGATCAACGCGTGCTGCGTGCTGATTCCATAACTACCATTCATTTGTCCAATTTTTTGTACATAAAAACGCAATCGGGAAAAACGTTTCACAAAGTATCTAATGATTTATAGTTATAATCTGGATAGTCGCGTACCTTACCCCTAATCATTTCTAATGTGAGCACCTTCTGATCATTGTAAAAGTCATACACAAATCGACGAATGACACCTTTGGATGCGTTATCAAGTTTTTTAAGTTTTATCCAACTCTTTTCCGTTTAATAGAATGATCAACTACATCCCCAGATCTAATAACCCTATAAATTGCAGTACGGCTAAATTTGGTTAATTCACAAATCCTCTTCACAATTTGATTATATGAATCAATATTTTCTCCTTTTAAACACGAGTATAAATATTCAAAACATCCCTTTGAGTTTGAATGTGTAAGTCTCAAACACAGTAATAAAACTAATAATTTGTTGAAATATTCACTAGAATTAAGAGTTTTACTCTAGAAATCTTAATATTTAAAGACGATCCAGTTTCATCGGTTAAAAAATTGATACATTTACAGCCGTTACATGTAAAATTTTTTAGTACATTGCTGTTCGAAATGAAGTAGTATGCATTTGCACTTTATGCCGCGTTTCATACCCGTGACTTATTTGATTGTGTAAGTACATAGTCTTGTTATTGAAAACGTATGTACAGATTTCCAATATATAAGTACTCGCTGAGGTCAAAATTTTAAGATTTTTAAAGCGTTTCCGCAAGTCTCTAAACTTTTTAATCCCGCAATTATGCCCACTACATATTTCTGTAATATAAGAACCCTACTTACTTGAGAACTATTTCCCCAATTAATTATGCGATATTTTAATCTTGAATGAAAGTTGGCATAATAAAAAATTAGTAGAATATCCGCACTGCAGTGATTGGACATACATTTTTGTCCAAAACAACTGCTTCTTAGTTTCCCACATAGCATTTCTATATGTTGACTCCACTGTAGATGCATATTTACAGTAATATTTTAATGGATTATGTAGGAAATATTTGAAAATTGGTAGAAAAATGCAATTTCTCATTGTTTCTCTTTAAGCTAAATACTATTGAAGTGGTCTTATTTTTGTTTAAGCACAATTTATTTTTGTCTGTTCAGTTAGTATTGCATTATATACTTTTGCAGCTACCAACACGTGTTTCGGAGCTATTGCTCCTCATCAGTGTGGGGTAGCTAAATAAAGTTGTTATATAAGAAACAAGACCAATAGTGTAGGAAAGCATAGTTCACTATATACAAGGTGGACCATTAATAATAGGCCATAGTGCATGGGTATTAAAGGGATTCTTTGGCACAAAATATGAGGATATAACCAAATATGCTTTAGTAAAATCTTGCTCGGGAAAAAGATACAGGGTGTCAAATTTTTAATTTAAAAAAATATATATATTTTTTTTTATTAAAAAAATAAAAAAATCGTGATTTTTTTAATTTCTTAATTGTGAATAATGTGGTATGGTCTATTTTTACGTGCAGACAATAAAAAAATAGTATTTTCTTGTTTTGAGTTTTGACACTGTCTCGAATTGATTTATTTAATCAGACTTGTCTGAGAATTTCAGGATGAAAATATGCATTATTTCAAAATAATTTCGGGAAGCGTAAGCTTTCGAATATATCTCTGAACATATCAGGAACAACTAAAAGTTACCATTATTACCAACAATGGTCCTTTAGCGCCATTTGTTATTAAACAAATTAGTTGCAAAACTAATTATGTCCAGAATTTTTTCGAAGTGAAACCTTCTATTGACTCCTCTAATATTTGATCTTATCATTTATCAACTTAAATATAAATAAAAATAAGGAATCAGATAATGCAACCATTGCAAGCAGAATTTCAACGTCCTCGACCTCAACCATCGGTTTTCAAGGACGACTGCCAAGCTCAGTTTCATCAACTTCAGGATTGTTTGGTTTTGATTTGTCAATGCCATCAACATCATCGTTAGCATTTACTACTACTACTGATTCAGTTTCTAAAAAAAGAAACTAACAACTAATACTAGCTTTAGGTGTTTAGATAATCCGCATGTGATAAAGGCTATCGATATGTTAAGACCTGGTTACAAGCCCCCTCCAGAAAAAACCATTTCCACTACCTTTTTAGAACAAATATATAAGGAGGAAGAATCGAAAGGTTTTGGAAGTCTTTCTGGATAGAGTGTAAACATGTCAATTGATGGTTGGTCTAATGTCCACAATGAACCTGTTAACCACTGAAAATGGACAATCTTTTTTATTTCAAACAATAGATATGTCTGGAAATCCCCACACAGGCGATTATTTAACTGAAATTGTTTGCTATTTAATTATATCTTGTAAATCTAAATACAACTGTGACGAAAATGGCAGTTATGAGAGAAACTATAACAGAAAAACTAGACTGTATAATCATAAGTTATGGATGCTCAACTCATCTTTTAAACTTATTGTGCAAAGATTTAGAAATAGAAGATATCAAACAGCATGTTTTGCAAATTTTAAATACTTCAAAAATAATCATCTGGCTAGGGCAAAATACGTGCAGGCTGGTGGAAAATCATTAGTGCTTCCGAGTGACGTAAGATGGAATAGTATGTCAGATTGTTTAGATGTATATGTAAGCCAATGGGAGAAGCTATTAAAAGTATGTGAGGAGAATAAAAAAGAAGTTGATTCAACCATATATCAAGAAGTTTCAAACATTGGTCTTAAACGATCAACAGAAGAATACCTAAAAATCTTAAAGCCTATAGCTGTGGTACTTGATAAATTACAGAAAAAAAAACTTTTCTATGTGATGCAGTAGAAGTATGGAAGGAATTAAAAATAATATAAGAATTAGACTTATCGTTGTCTCAAATATAAATTTTGTGGTTTATATTTTGGATACAACCAAAACCAAATTAAAATTGACTAGTGCAGAAAAAGATCAAGCATTAAATGCCGTATAAGAAATGTATGGAAATATTGGAAATAGTGAATTAGGATTACTACCACTCATTATAAAACTTGAAGCCAAAATAGAACCATTTTCAGTAGTAATGTTTTCAGAAGAGGTAATAAGCAATGTTAGTGCCTTACAGTGGTGGATTTCACAAAAGAACATACCTGATATTGCTAGACTTCTTCCTTTCGTGAAGCAATTTTAATGTGCTGTTTCTTCGTCAGCTTCAGTAGAAAGAGTATTTTCTACATTTGGACTTGTTCACTCCAATTTAAGAATTAATGAATTAAGTATTCCTGTACAAATAATAATACGAGAACATTCAAAACCAGTAATATCAATGGTGAATGTAATAATAATAATACTGGTAGTGTAAGTGTAGTTAGGTAGTTATGTATTATTAGTGTTACATAATTTAAATTTTTAAAAACTTTTCTGTTTCTCTGTTAAGTGTTTATTATCTGTCATTATTTATTAAGAATATAATTTTATTTGCATTTGAATTTTTGGCTAATATGCAATAAAATAATAAATAAATAGTATTTTTTTTATTTTAGTCACTGATTAATTTAAAAAAATCACTTGATTAAAATCGTTGATTTAAATCGTGATTTAAATCAAATGATTTAAATCTGACGAATTCTGGTTTTTCCATATTATCTCATTGTTCAATTTCATGTACACATGCAAAAGTTATAAGATTATGGCAGCCCTATTGGATTCACCATTTTGAATCTTTAACTTCTGATACCCGCGCCTTCGCCATAATTGGTCGGTTAGGCTCCATCACGTCAAGTTTAAGATCATTTGAAGCTCAAACGGTCAAAAAACCTTCCAAAAAATCTGAAAGAATTCATGGATATGTTTTTGAGGTCACTGAACCCGAGTCCGGTGTTTGTTTTTACTTTGTATGCATCCTCGAGGTCATTCAAGGTTATTTCAAGGTCACTTGAGTGGGTTTTGAGACAAAAATGATAAGTACCATCCGAAAAATCTGAGAAAATTCATACGTTCGTTTTCGAGGACCCTGAATCTGAATCTGAGGTCAGTCGACATCATTTCAAGGTCATTTGAAGGTTAAACGGTCAAAAAACCTTCCAAGAAATCTGAAAAAATTCATGGACATGTTTTGGTGGTCGCTGAATTCGAATCCGGTGGGATTTTGAGGGGTAATGTATGAGAAATTTGGTAACGAAACCTGAGAAATGTAAGATTTTATGAAAAATTGAAGTATTAAATGGTGTTAATATTATATCGGCACAAGATATGGCTCTTGGCAATTCTGATGGCGGCATCAGATTCAGCGAATCGAAATACAAGGTGGTATCATACTCTGCTCAAAAGTAAATGGAACTTTTTTTTATTTTGTGTGTCTGAAAAATATGTTCGGTATTGTTATTTATTCATTTTTACACGGACGTCAATATTGATATTAAGTAATAAGGTTCAATTGATCGCACGACGGTGGAATTTAATTTAATAATTTTTAGTAACCGTTTTTTTAAAGACGGTTCAACTTTTTCAATTCTTTTCACTCTTTTTAGTAACAAAATTTCTCTTAAAATTATATTATGACAGCACCCTATTTGATTTGCATTTTGAGTTTTATCATCAGATTCAGTATCAGCTACTCCAAAAATACCTAATTAGAGGGCCGGATTAACTTGAATGGGGGGCCTGTAGGCAAAGTCATGATGGGGCCTGTAGAGAGAGGCAGAGTTATGGTGAAGGCCTACTTAAGGCCAGCGGTACTGTAAATTTAAGGCAAATAGGGGGTTTTTAATGAATTCAATCAATTATGCCTTTCTAAATATATACACTATTTAGTAAAAATGTTCATTATTTCTATATAACATTCACAAATTACTGGCTTTTATAAAACGGCTGTGCCAGAGCCTTCGAGAGATAATCGGGGCGCGGGGGTAGTAACATACAACTACCAGCAATCTTCAATATATATTTCGAAGAGCGGGGGATGCCAACTATTTATCTCAATAAAAACTTCGGACAGCGAAGAGGTGATATTCCCTAAAATTGAATATTTACCTCAATAGAAATTATGAAGATGATATTTCTTAAAATTCAATATTTATCTCTAGGTGGAGAGTCGGCTGTATAGATCTCCTATGAATAAGATACATGAGAATCTTTATGTGAGTGAGTAAGTACTACCACAGATATACAGGGAACCACTTCCGGTCACGATTTTCGTGGTATCGAATACATGAATAAAACTTACGTCAAAATGTAGGTTTTGAGGTATACAATGAGATTGTAGTGGGGTGCCAGGCTTAATTTGTCCGCAACCCTGAGACACCCTCGATTAAAGTTCTTTTTTGTGTTTTCTTACGTCATCGAATACATGAATTATTTTTATCTTAAGTTAAAGTACAATCCTTCTAGTTATTAAAAAAACCGCTGCCTAAGGAATCACTACTTCCACATCCAGGTGTTTCATCCAAGTCACTTTAAATGAAACATTTTGACTAGGTTTGCAGTCTAGTATGTGGAAATTATTGGTCATAGAATTTTAATAATATTTGGAGCAGATGTCATAGAAAAGTTTGAGGCGTTCGTTACTAACATATACGTTAAAAATGAAGTTTTTAGTTTACCCTACTTATTTTCCCCTATTCACAACTTACCACGTCCCACCCCTTCAATGGAATCATCTCAATCAGATGTCATTACAATACATACGTGTACTATTTTATGTTATCAAACCCATTAATAATGGAGCGGAAATGAAAGTGTTTTAAAAATATTAGAAAGAAATCTGAGGCCTTAGTTTCTAGTATATACTCCAAATTCCACATTTCTGTACTCTTACCAGCTTGACTTACTTATTTTCCTGTAATTTACTCCTATTTAACCCTCAACCCTTCAACGGAATCATCTCAAAATATAATCTAGTTCCAGATGTCGTTTTAATACATACGTGTCCCAAATTACAAGTGAATATCTCAATTTCATTTTATCAACCCCTTTAATAATGGATTAAGGGTGAGGGGGTTGAAAAATATTACTAAAAAATCTGATTCCTTGGCTTCTAGGACATATACTGAATTTCAAGTTTCTGTACGCTTACCAGCTTGCTTTACTTATTTTTCCCTATTTATCACCAATTACCCTCACCCCTTCAACGCAATCATGTCAAAATATAATCCAGTTTAAGATATCGTTATACAAAATTCAAGTGAAAATCTAAATACAATTTTATCAACTCTTTTAATAAGGGAGTAGTGAGGGTGGTGGGGGATGGAAAATATTATAAAAAAACCTGAGGCCATCGCTTCTAGTATATACACCAAATCCCAAATTTCTATACACTTACCAGCCTGCTTTACTTATTTTCCCCTATCTACCACTGTTTAACCCCAACCCTTCTACGGAATCATCTCAAAATATAATCTAGTTCCAGATGTTGTTATAATACATACGTGTACCAAATTTCAAGTAAGTACTTCAATTTTATTTTATCAACCCCTTTAATAATGGAGTAGGGGTGGTGAGGGGTTGAAAAATATTATAAAAAAATTTGAGGCCTTGGCCTCTAGTACATGCACCGAATTTCAAGTTTCTGTACTCATACCAGCTTGCTTTATTTATTTTCCCCTATTTAACCCTATTTAACCTCCAACCCTTCAACGGAATCATCTCAAAATACAATCTAGATCCAAATGTCATTATAGTACATACGTGTACCAAATTTCAAATGAATATCTCTATTTTATTTTATCAACCCCTTTAATAATGGAGTAGGCGTGGTGGGGGGTTGAAAAATATTATAAAAAAATTTGAGTCTAGCTCCTAGTACATATACCGAATTTTAAGTTTCTGTACTCTTACCAACTTGCTATACTTATATTCCTCTGTTTACCCCTATTTAACCCCCAACTCTTCAACGGAATCATCTCAACATATAATCTAGTTCCAGAAGTACCAAATTTCAAAAGAATATCTCAATTTTATTTCATCAACCCTTTTAATAATGGAGGTGGGGTAGCGGGGGGTTGAAAAATATTATAAAAAAAATCTGATGCTTTGGTTTCTAATATATACACCGAATTTGAAGTTACTGTATTCGTACCAGCCTGCTTTACTTATCTTCCCCTATTTACCCCTATTTAACCCCCAACCCTTCAACGGAATCATCTCCAAATATAATCCAGTTCCAGATGTCGTTATAATACATACGTGTACGAAATTTCAAATGAGTATCTTAATTTTATTTTATCAACCCCTTTAATTATGTATTAGGGGTGGTGGGAGGTTGAAAAATATTATGAAAAAATCGGAGGCCTTGGCTTGTAGTACATACATCAAATTTCAAGTTTCTGTACTCTTACCAGCTTGTTTTACATATTTTCCCATATTTACCCCTATTTACGCCCCAACCCTTCACCGGATATCTTCAAAAAACAATCCAGTTCCAGATCTCGTTATAATATAAACGTGTACAAAATTTCAAGTCAATATCTTAAACCGTTCCGGAGAAAGCGTGCGGACAAAAAAAAGTTACAGACAGACAGACCGACAGACCGACAGACCGACAGACAGACAGAAAATTTGTTTTCGCTCAAATTTAAAATCTCGACGTTTCATGACATTCTAAACCTATTTCAAGAATAAAAATTTTTGAATTTTTTTTTACGATTACTATACTTCCAATCCACTACGTGGATGTGGAAGTAAAATAGGCTACCTCTTCTTATTTGCCCGCATCCTCCCATTTTGACGTCACTTCCGGTAAAATGCATGACGCGGGCAAAATTTGATTATATGAAAAGTGACTCCCTGTAGGTCTGTGGTAGTAGTACTTACTCACTCATACAAAGTTTTTCATGTACCTTATTTATAGGAAATCTATACAGGCGGCCCTCTACCTACTCGGTCGAAATTCTAAAGAGCGGGAGGGACAATTTCATGTTTATCTAATTCTAAATAATAAGTCATTCGGAACTCATTGTTACTTACATCACACTAATCATTTAAAGATATACCTCTCTCAGATTTATGTTTATGATTTTCTGTAATCGCAAGATAACGTAGGTAGATTTTTTATATTTTGCATGAGATCTACATATTATTTTCATTTCATAATTGTCAAAAAACAATTCAAGACAATGTGGTGGGGGCCCCGAGGCAATGCCTCACTGCCTCGGGGTTAATCCGGCCCTGCCTAGTTAACAGTTTTGACACAATTATATACGCGGTGCATTCGTCATATCCTCGAATAGAAAATACTTTTGCCGATCTTCATGACTCCCATATTACAACTCACACTAACAATTTTATTAAAATTTGGTGGAAGGCACTTACCCATCAGGGGATTGAGTCAAGGTGAAATATTTAAAAATCCACGAATGGACGTAATTAAGAGTTAATTAAACTGGAGAGAGACAAGCCTTCCATTTGGAATTAATCACGTGAGATCAGTAATTCAGCATTCAGCATTTTTTTTTAATTTTAGAAATCAAAAGTAGAACAACTTTCAAATCATTAGGTTTTTATTCGAACATTTAAGCCCTTAAATAAATGACCAAAGTTGGATAGCGCGAAAACGAGGCGGAGCTTCGCGTGACGTCACTTTCCATATGCTGATTGGGTGACAGTCGAGATTTAATAACCGTGTGGCGTCCGTTATTGTGTTTCTGTTTTGGAAACGATGTTTGATTGTTAAATTTTATTGTTGGAAACAAACACCTTTTTTCCTCAAACGTCAGATTGACTCATGTTATAAATGGACTACTGACTACTATAGCAAACTCAACTCTTTCGCCGTAGTGTTTATGCAGAATGGCGTCATGAGTCGGCGAAGCGTTTCGTAATGAAAACCAATTTTTAACATTGAATACCTAAGGATTGGATGTTTCTTTTTTCCATGGCTCGTCTGTTAGAAGAAAACTCCGAGGGACTGCAGGCTCCTGGGCTTATTGTACTCTCCCTGCTATGCTTCACTCCGCCCACTCCAGTGCTCCTGTACCCCTAATCAGATGATACAGGTTTATGGTCGGACGAGTGCTGATGAGTTCCGGGTCTGTTCGTGTTTGCCCGCAGATGTCATATCTTCTGCGAGCCAGTGCCTCGCAGTTAAATATGATGTGGTCAACCGTTTCCGACTCCTTGTTGCATAGTCTTCAGTCTAGTTTGCCGTCAAATTTGCTGATTGTATTCAGGTACTTCTTTACAGGAAAGTGTCCAGTCCGAGGTCCTGTTATTAGTCTTAACTGCGTCCTGTTCGTTGTGAGTAGTTCTTCAGTTTGCTTTGCACATGGACCTTTAATGAGTGTTTTTCCATGTCGATTTCCTGGAATGTTCCTCCAGTGGTTCTTGTGTTTACTCTTGAGCCAGTCTTTAATCGCCCTTCTAGCTGAGCTTCTAGGGATACCCAGCTTGGGTTCTGGGCCATAGAATATGTTAGCTGCCCCTTGTTTAGCAAGTTCATCAGCTTTTTCATTGCTGTCAATTCTGGAGTGTCCTGGCACCCGGAGTAGCTTGACTCTGTTCTGCGCGCCCAGAATTTTCAGCGCTTCATGACAGTCCCATACCAGTCGGGATGACACTTTGTTAGAGGCTAGTGCTCTAAGTGCCGCTTGACCATCTAATGCAATGGAAATCTGCTGGTTAACATATTGTCGGTTTGCATTCTCGCGTACACATTCAACTATAGCCAGAATTTCTGACTGGAATACAGTGGCGTGTTGCCCAAGGGAAAGACTTATACTTGTCCTGGATCTTTCACCATGTATTCCAGCTCCAGCTCCTGTGTTTGTCCTAGACCCGTCAGTATACCAGGTTAGGCCCTTTCGTAGTATGTCAAGAGCTTCTGTCGACCAGTCCTTCCATCTCTAATGGTGATATTGAAGGGCTTGTTAAAGGTGATTTTTGGTATCATGTAGTCTGACTTCATATTCAATAGAAAGTCTTCTACAGTGTTTATTATCCTCAAATGTCCTCCCGATCTTGCTCCGTGGAGATTCGGGGTATTTGGGTTTTGCAGCCTATATGCTACTATTCTGGCTTCTCCCTGAATCACTATGCTATGTGGGGGGACGTTTAATGGGATCTCCAGGGCTGCCGTGGGGGTGCTTTTCATATCACCCATTTACCATTTTGTGATTCCTAAGCAGGCCAGTCTTTGTACCCGGCTCAGCTTATTCGCCGCAGTAGTCTGAGTTGTTCTTGACAACCAGACAACAGCAGCGTAAGTAATGATGGATCTTACAACGCTAGTGTAAAGCAATTGCAATACGCTAGGCTCGAACCCCATGTTTTGCTATATGATCGCCTGCAGATTGCCAATATGGCTATTGATCTATGTATTATTCTGTCTAGGTATTGGTTCCAGGTAAGCTTGGAGTCTATGGTGACTCCAAGGTATTTAACCTCTCCAGACATCTGCAGTTGTGTGTTTTGAAAAACTAAGGGACCTAAGCCCTTCAGATTTCTTCTTTTGGTAAATGGGACGATGTGGGTTTTTAAAGGGCTGGCTTTCAGCCCTTCCTCGGTCCATTTTTTAACCATGTTCAGTGCCATCTGTAATCGATCTCTGACTATGTTATTAAACTTTCCCCTAATTATAATGACTATGTCGTCAGCATATCCTTGAGCTTCAAATCCCTCAATAGTGAGTTTGTTTCCGTAGTAGGCTGTCAACTACAAGATTCCATAGCAGGGGGGATAGAACACCCCCCTGCGGGCAGCCTCCTGCAACTGACGCCCCCAGGTTTTCGCCCATCATAGTGGTGAATACTATCCTGCCTCTGAGCATACCATCGATTCATCTGCAGCAGGTGTCCTTGATGCCACACTTTCTTGTAATTCTAATGATGAAGTTGAAGGATGTGTTATCCAATGCTCCCTCTATGTCGAGGAAAGCACCCAGTGCCAACATTGAATATCTAAGGATTGGATGTACTTATGATGCTAAAATCTTAACAGCTTGCTTATGTAGATGATCGAATACTATTGAATGCCATAAAAAAAAGAATGAAAAAGAAATGATCGGTAATGAGCTCATTAAACAATAATTGACTTAGATATAACAAAAAAATTCAATTTAAAAAAAATTTAATGGGTAAGTATCTTCCATTGAAATTTTAAAAAATCGCATTGTTAAGAAGGGAGCTGTGATGTGGAAGCCATGAAAAGTGAGACATACTATACACGAATTGAACTGAGAATCTACTCCTTTTTAAAGTTTGTCGCTTAAAAATGAAAATAAACTTAAACCATGATCATGATCATCCAGCAAGAAGTAAATTAAATGATATTTATAAAACGATAACCTCTTAAAAAAACATTGATCAAAGATGCTATGAATGTTTAACCTCTATGATATATAATAAACAACCCAATGAACTCAAAAATTTATACTATCCAAAAATTTTAAAATGATGTGAAAAGGCATTGGGTATTTGGTTAGGTAGCGAAATACTAGGCTACAATTACTATTAATTTCTAAAGTATATTCTTTTTATATGGTTTTTATACCTTTTACACCTTTTTCATATAGTACTCGATATTCTCATTATGCACTTAAAATTTCGTATTATTAACTTTTTCCGTTCTCGAGATATAAGGAGTTGAAATTAGTAATAGTTGCAAAAACAGAGCGCTCATTTGTGACGTCACTATACGCAAGTGACGTAAGAAAAGTGGGTTCCTGGGACCATTCAAATTTAACCTAAAAGGTCGAAAAACATGGAATTTCCAAACACTGGTAACTAAATAAATACGTCGGTTCTATGTCTCTACGGAAAGGAGAAAGTCGGCGATGAATCCTAATCGTAAATTGTAGGGTCAAAATTGAAAATTCGTCCCGACAGGAGCGAGAGAAAATTGTAATTTTTTGACATTTCACCAACTTGTACTCCCCTACTGTCAAGAAGTAAGCAAAACAAACAATACTTCGAAAACGATAATTATAACAACTAAGGAGTATCAAGTATATTGAGATCGCCGAGTCTATGCGTATAGTGACGTAGCGCCAGGCCACGCCCCGTTTTTGCGAGGTGGAGATTTGTAATAGTTTTTAAGATACTAAACGTGCGAATAAGATTCTGATTTTTTGCAGATCCATTATTTTATACTTTCACTTTCGATTTATGAAATTAAAAAAAAAATGCCGAACAAGCCCATTAAAGGAACTCTCGCGCCAGCTCTTCCGGACCACTTGCAGAATCCAGCTTTTAAATTAAGTGTAGAATTAAGGACCTAAATTTTTATTACAATATTATTTTACTTTTCCCTATTATTTATTCATCCTCGCGATGCTCTGTATTTGCTTAATTTATTGGAAAACGTTGGACTTAGCTCCAACAACACGCCTTAAACTTTCGATATGCATCAATTTTCCTTTTAACCTGTTCGTTTTTAGCTAATTCTATTTCAATACAATCCTTTGTATACAGTTATGGATTACGGCCCTGGTCAATATAATCGAATACTTCTAAAGGAACATGAACAATGCAAGGTAGGTCTGTAACAACTGGTCCGAGATTTAAACCTATAAAACATTTCGAAGACTACGAAATGGAAGCTCCATTGCAATAGAGCAATAGCCCGATATGGGCAGATTACTTCAAAATTATGCTTCTAGATGGCAACCTGTAAGCGATCCGGAACGGTCATACTTTCATTCCGAAATCCAGTGCTTTGTGAGGCATATAATCCGGAACATATATGTTAGTTTACAATCTGGTTATTATCCTTATGGAAATAAGGATTCATATAGGAGCTTGACACAAATATTTTGTTTAGTATACTACACTTGTTTGTTATTTGGTATTCGGTTCGATTGAATGAATGAAAACTATCATACTTCGTGGGTTTCAATTTATAAACATTATTTGTAAATTTATTTGTATTATTACTTATTTACGTAAATAAAGTTCGTCCACCAAAAATAATTTTATATTAGTGCTTTGTTATTATTATATTTTTGTGTATTTTACTTTTATAAAATATGCTTATTTTAAAAGCTGTATTCTTTGATGTCCATTCATTTTCCATTGGGTATTTTCTATTCTGTACAGTGTTGCAATTGTTGAATCTTGCATCACACAGTGTGATATTACATAAATTAATAATTATGTTGTAACAGAAATTATTTTATCAGAGTTTTCGAATTTTTTTCTAAATTGTACAATAATACAACATATGTACGTAAACCAAATGGCAGAGTGCATATTACAGTCGACCTAATCATCATCTCTGTCACAACACATCTATATTTCGCTTTGAACAATAAACCTAAAACTTTCACTAACACGACTTCCACCCACACGGTCGCCCATTGTTGTTGATTTCGTTTTCTTATTTGATAATTAACTTAGACGCTAAGTGAAGTACCGTAAACAGGAAATACGGCTCAAGCTTTCTTATGTGGTTCATTAGAGTAATTTTATTTTATCATTTCTAAAGTGATTACTCACTTTGTTAGAGATGTTCTTGGCACATTACCTCCAAGATCCATTATTTGCACATACTATTTCTCACAGTTTATGTTGGCAACGCTTTATCGGCATGTAGCCGGAAAAGTAGTTGTTTAGAAATATATACGTTTCTGTACTTATATGTAACAAGTTTTTTGGTAAGAGTTGAAATAATTATCAGTGTTTTTTGCTGGTAACAAACAAGAGTAATACCAATGCCTGTCTTCATTTAAAAAACAGCCTTCACTGTTATAAATGATTGGGAGGGGGTCAAAATATAACGAATAACCTTGTAAAGTAAACTTCATATTTCTAAGTCAGATAAAAAATTTCAAAGCTTTGCCGCCTATTACCACTAGGATAGAGCGGGGCATGAATTAAAATAAGAAATTAAGGGAAACACGTCAGTATCAGTTATAATTTCTAATAATTACGCCACTCACTCCTAAAATATTTTACGATCTAACGGTCACTACTGTTTACTTAATTTTTTACACACATACATAACGCTGTAAAAGGGCAAGCAGAACAGCACAGGTATTAAGCAGATACGGACCACAGTCTCCGCGATATTTCGAACGAGTTGTGTTATATATAGAATATATAGGTTATGTGCTCAATACAATAATACAGTGTGTGGTTCAGTGTTTACATTTTATTTTGATTGTGAGTGCCTAGAATGTATAATACTACAGATAATACAGATAAGTGAAATTGCTCTTTGTTTAAGCGTATTTTATGTAGTTGTGTAAAAATATTCCGGCGGATGGTGAAATATTCGAGTATTTTCCGTTTTTTTAGTGGCTGTGGTAAAATAATATTGTGATAATGTTCAGGCCTTGGGAAGATCTTCAACCTAGCACCAGCAGAGAATTTAACGAAGATATGGTAAATGGTAATGGCTCGCAAATTACAGAGAAAAGTTCTAGACAATATTTATGCGAACATACTAAAAAAGTAGTTTTAAACGTTTATAAAAATATAAAAGAAAGTGAAGGTGGAAAAGGAGCCGTGTAAAAAATGGCCTACTTAACAGAAATTTCAGAACGGTCTATCTATAGAATAATTAAGGATGTGGTACCTAATCGAAAAGTTAGATCGGATAATGGAGCAGCACAAGCATTAGATTCGTCTATGGTGAAATTTTTAAGAGATTTAATTTATATCAAGTATATGGAAAATGAGGTACCAATGGTGGAATCAATACATATGGAACTCAAAACAAATGGTGCAGTGTGAGTTAGTCAAGCAACACTTCGGCGCTGGATAATAAAGATAGGATTTAGGTTCAAGATTATTAATAAAAGGGCAGGTATTATGGAAAGCGTCAGAATTGTGCAGTGGCGTAATGAATATTTGGAAAATATAAAAAAATTTCGAAATGAACAACGACCTATTTATTATTTAGATGAAACTTGGTATGACACCCATGATACAGTGAAAAAAGGCTGGATAGATGGTTCAAAGAAATGTAAAGTTGATATGCCTGCAAATAAAGGAACCAGATTAGTAATTGTAAATTGTGGATCAGAAAATGGATGGGTGCATAATGGTCTCAAATTAAGTGGAAAAAAAAATGGAAGAATCAAACGTTGACTATCATCAAAACATGACTGCGGATGTTTTTGAAGCATGGTTTCAGACTTCATTGCTACCAAATATAGAGGAAAACAGCGTAATTGTTTTAGACAGTGCTTCGTATCATTCGCGACAAATTGAGAAAATACCAAATACAGAAACAAAGAAAAAAGATACTCAGGAATTTCTCCGAAAACATAATTTGGAATTTGAAGAAAATTTTAGGAAGAAAGATCTTTTGGAAATTGTTAAGAAGCAAAACTTCCCAAAACAATATGTGATTGATAGCATGGCTAAAGCTCAAGGACATACAGTTTTACGGTTACCCTCATATTTTTGCATTTTTACCGATAGAACTAATATGGAGTCAGCTTAAAAGAAGTATTCGCAAAAATAACCTTCCCCAAATTTGATGCCAAAGTAGTCGACTTTATTAAAGCTAAAGTGGGAGAAATAACACCAAGTAATTGGAAAAAGTGTATTCAGCATGTCATTAAAATTGAAAATGAATTTATTAAGTTAGAAAAAAACAACAGCCCCAATTAAGACCGTTTAATAATATCTGTAGATTCAGATACCGACGATGATACCGATGTAGAAAGTGGTTGTGAAGTGTTGAGAGAGTGTAGTGATTAGAGTTTTAAATAAAATGTTATATGTGATTTGATTTAGTATACATTGTGAATTTATCGTTTCATTAATGTTTGACATACGCGCAAATGCAAATTTAACGTGATTTTTGTTTATTATATTATATGTATACATATTTTGTTTGATAATTATTTATTTGTTTCTTTTTCAGAACTGAATTTATTTATTTTATAGTTATTTATTTGCTGTCCAGAATTGAATTTATTTATTTCAATTATTTGTTTGTTTTCTAGAATTTTATTTATTTATTTAATCTGGGTTAATTAGATTACGGGTTATTGACATAAATTCAATATTTTCTTTATTTAATGAATTTAAAAATTTACTTTATTTCTTTAACCTATTTTAATAATATCGATAACCTTAACTCTGAACCCACATTTTTTGGCAAGGAATTGCTCGTACCTCCTCGTGGTCGTTGCTGGGCAACAATGATAATTCGATAGGTATATTAAATTATTATTGGAGAAACTGAGCAACAAAAGAATATTTGGTATAATTTTAATTTAGACTAATAAAATTCATCAATGCTCCACCAATATATAAAATATTATTCCTATCTTAACACAGGCAATACAGAATAATTTTTTTAAAATTTATCATTATCGCTGTAACAAATAACTATTTATTTATCAACCATACATTAAATTAATTAGATTGTAACTCACGGCACAATAATTTTAAGTACGGTCCTGAGCCGCAATAAATTACGTCGGCTTTGACACTTTTATGGCCGAGTTTTATGGCTTTTTTTGGGTGTCTCGCGCCGTGTTCACTCCTTTGTTGGGAATTTTTTATGTGACTTAGAAATATGAAGTTTGAAATTGAAAGTTTGAATTTTATTCAGTTTAAAAGGTCGAGGAGTACCGAAAGGTTTCCTTAAATCTACATGTTTTAATTAATTAATTACTCTTAACTGTATTCTTAATTCAAACTATTCCTTTGCAAATCTTTGTTCATTCCGGGGGACATTTAATAAACGATGAATCAAGGAATTAAGACCCTTCATTCTGTGCTGGAAACAATGGTGTGGGTTGTTAGGGATATATCTTAGATTATCTTTTCCGTATATGTCAGATTCCAACTTATTTTCACATGTCTTTTTATGAATATATTTAAAAATGGAAGTTATACATTAGTTTCCATTTCATATATAAATATTCACTGATAGACCAAGCGACATGCGACATGGCGAAAAAGGTCCTTTCTTTATTTTCGTCAAAGATTCGTACATATTTTTGCTCGGTTTAAAGAACATGTATTATTACACTAGCACTGATCAAGTGAGTTATATGTCATAACTTGAAGAAATTTTCATATATTCTTATTTATGGTTTTATGGTTTGTATTAATAATTATTATACATGACAAAGATTTATGTTGTCAAGTTAAGGTGGCCATCTCCTAGAAAGAGGCATCCGATAGGGAAATATTTATAATTTTTAGCCATAACTTTTTTTTTCTTAGTACGTATATTTAAAAAAACCATAAAAGTACCTAAGTAGAACCATAACAAGACTATTACTATGAATTTTCACTCAATAATTTTAGTGCTTTGCAAAATAGCTCGATTTAAATTTAAAAATTATGTTAATCTTCCTATTTCGTAGTTTTAAATCGAGCTATTTCGCAAATCACTGAAATTATTGAGTGAAAATTCATAATAATAGTCTTGTTATAGTTCTACTTAGGTACTCTTATAGTTTTTTTAAATATACGTACTAAGAAAAAAAGTTATGGGCAAAAATAATAAATATTACCCTATCGGATGTCTCTTTTTAGGGAATGGCCACCTAAAATAATTTGTAATTTACGTTCCCTGGTGTAGATCAATTGTTGGTCAATTAAAACACTGATCTTTCGTTTAAATAAAGTGGTTTTTATAGGTATTACGCAACTTCCGATTATAAGAACCCATCGGACTTGTAACATTTAAAAACCAACAAAAAATACACAAGGTTACAATTTTACATACTTGGTTAATTTTGCTCAGAACAAAAATATGTTTAACAGCGTTAATACGTATTAAATTAGAGTTAATGGTGAAACAATTAGTTTGCCATTAGCCGCTATGATGGCAGTAATCAGTGGTAAAATTAAAAAAACTGGCACCTTAAGTACTTCATCTTGAACCGTATAAAACATCTGGCCAGTCAGATAATCATGGGCCGGATGACATTCTATTGAACAGATTGGTTTCTTCCTGCATTCCTGCAACTCTTCCTGTGTTCTCTAATGCTCGAAAACAGTGTCGCAACGAAACGCAAAAAATACGTAAATGCACGAACGGTGTTCAGAATAAAATTAATGTTAATTAAATATTTGCGATGAAAGCAATTATAGTAATTATAGCGTTGTAAGGAATGTTAGCAAGTTGATGATTGGCGTGATGGGAGGCATGAAAAAAAAACCTCGTAGAATTGAGTGTGTTTTGCTTAACGGCATTAGACGGAGATCGAGGTAATGCATTATTGGGGTACTGTTGACGTCGACTGTATGTGAAAAAAAATGTTTATTGCGCAAACTAATTACAATATCCGGTACCTTAATAACCCCCAGAGATGAGATTACTGAGGTTTGGAGATTTTTTCGAAAGTACCCACCATAAGGTAGCAGGACTACGAACGCAACATTCCATACCTAAATCACAAGAGGAGGCAGCCAGATAAAAACTATAATCTGACAAAGCAGCTACGGTAGGCTACCTTCTCGAGTCCGCGGGCTCACAATATAGGCTTACATTAGAGACGGTTTAATAAAAGTTGGCATCACTTGAGGGCCAGTGATCAGTACGGTGGTCAGTACTGCCGTAATACATTTGACCTTAAGTACAAATCAAATATTAAGCTTTTAGGTTCAAAGTGTGTCGAATCCGGTGACAGACGCGTGTTTCGTGACTCCTACGGGATCTCGAGATAAATCCGGATAAAGCGGCAACAGGACATCGAAATTGTTTTGAATTAGAGCGTGAACGATTCTGCATTGATTGATATAAATTAGCGCGGGTGTGGCTATTTCATATAGTTGACATTTGATTGAATTATCTTGGATGCATAAAGCAACACAAAATAGCGTATGAAAACAACCCGAGAAAGTGACTTCTTGACCATGGAATGTATACCTGGATCCGTCCCTTCTTGAAGTGAGCGATATAAAATAAACAACAGCTAGCCAAATGTGTGAATGAAACAGAGTTTTTGTTTATGTAGCATTATCATTGGTTTATTTATTTACGACTTTATTAAATTTTAAACAAGAAATGGGGATCAAAATTGAAAAGGTATTAAACATAATATATAGGTAATAAACAGAATATACAGGTGATGAAATGGAAAAACTGCCTGAAATTGAAATCGACTGTTTCAAGGAAACGACATACAGGATGAGCAAACTATCCCTTCGGACCTCTTTTCTCATAACGCGAAAAAAAAATTGTTACCGCGAGATGTGACTCTACCCAGCAACTCCACTATAAATGGATATTTACTTGCGGAGCGACTAACAAATAAAAAAAAACAAAAATAAAATAAAAAATAAAAGCTGCCAGATTCAGAAACTGAAGAAACAGAAAACTTAGTAGAAGAAAAATAAAAAGATGACGATAGATGGAAACTTAAAAGAAGTATGGGAACTGAAAAGAAGCATCTCGCAAATACCTGGACACCTCAGCCGATGATGACAGATGGAAACCTAATAGAAGCATGGAAACTTAAAAGAAGCATCTCACAAACACCTACACTTCCCATATTCCATGCGGCTCACGCTGCTGACAACAAGCATATCCAATGTCCAGCCCGGCGTATGCAGCCGGTCTGGCTGTATATAAACCATCCGAGATTTGATTTCGGCACGCGGTTTGGCAACCTGTTAGGCGTGTTCGACGAACGACCAAGCTGCGTATTGGAACAAGCCTCCATGGATGCCCGGAGTCGGCAGTCATGCCCACTTTACGCTGGCAAATCAATCAAATCAAATATTAAGCTTTAAAAAGGTAACCAGATCGAAAAGTATACAGGCAGCGGATGTAACATTAGATTTCCGTTGTTTGTGTATCCATCACATATATTGGTGTTTTCCTACAAAGCATTGCCCCAGCAATGAGCTACATATTGCTGAGTCAGGAAGAACGCGGATAGATCTTGATGGAAAAAAATCACAGATTTCGCAATCCTTGCAATCATCGAGACATTGGAAATAATAACACCATACATAAAACATAAAGTTTTTCAACTTTTTCAACTTTTTCCGGACTCGGCTTCGCCTCGTCTGGAAATAGCACGATCCACTACACTGCTGTATTTCCACCTTAAATGAAAACTGGTAACTTAACCCCCTGTGATATATGCAACCCATGTTACATTTGCGTATATCAGCCGTTGCATATACGCAGTCTCACTGGACAGCGAAATCGCTGTATTTCCACCTTAAATGAAAACTGGTAACTTGACCTCCTGTGCTATATGCAACCCATATTACATTTGCGCATATCAGCCGTTGCATATGATAGTCTCAGTCGACCGCGACACATTACTTTGAAATAAAGAGATATTATTATTGTCATTCAATTTGTACAACAGACAACCTATATCAGTTAATTGCAATTCTAACACATCATTTATTTACAAGCAGGCAACTATTTGTAGCAAGCTGTACACTTTTGTGTTCTACAGTCAGCATCGCTGTACAACTTTTAGGTAATCTCCCGACACATTAGGTAATTTAATTGTCATGCGCAGCAGCTTAATAGACAATAGCGCGGCCTTTTCGGCAGCCGTGTACAAATTTTTGCTTCAATAATATAAAGTCATACATTTTCAGTCCGTGACGTCAGACGCGGATGTTATGTTAATAAATTTAAGTAAAGGCAAGTCAAATTTTAATTCGCTACTTATTGATTAATCAGTAAACATTAAATTCAATCGCAAAATAAATCATCTGCCAAGGATATCTTCGAACAAAAATAATTTAGTGTCATTGTAAGTGTTGGCCAGTTTATTAGCATTTTCTAGCTCGAGCAGTGTATATGTAGAAGAGCGCACAAATATCGGATGCGCAGTGAATTCATAAAAAATAAAACATATTACAACAAATCTCGAGTAAGTGAGCCTACTGGTCTTCTCTCTACTGTGCCGCGACACCGCTGTCTTTTGACCTTGAACAAAAACTAAATCCACCCCATATACGAAAACATAAACATTTCCAATGTTAAAAGTAGAGGAAAATCAATTGTGTGCAAGACTCCACAACATGAGCAATTGTTGGTTAGGCTCAGCAAGGAGAAGTGACGAAGAAAGTTAAGTTGTTGCCTGGAAGGGTTGTTTTTGAAACAGAGCAGAAAAGAAGAAAAAAGACCCGAAAGGGCGAAGAAATAGTTGCTCCTCTTCAGCCGACGTGACGCCAAAGTTCAGTCGCCGTCCAGGGCGCTCCACGGGCTCGATAATATCACGACCGAGGAGTCTAAATTTGTCGCTGAAAATGGAGGAGAATACACCGAAAAATATGGAAGACAAGACTGGCGTAATTATTGAAGAACTTCAATCCTCGTACCACTGCAGAAGGAGGTAACAGCAGATGTCTGTGACAGCTACAAATTGTTGATATTAATATTTCACGTCTATGAAATAATGCTATATATTCTTCAATCCATGGCTTAGTATTATCTGTCTTAGCGAGTACGTCCTAAGCAGACAGGCCTTGTTAAAAGACGAGGTACTAGAATGGAAATACTGAATAGTCGTCATATTGAAAAGTTCTTTACGAAAGATGGTGACAATATTCCCATACAGACAAAACACAAGACGGGCAACATAAAAATCATGAATTGAAAGGGTCCTGTTACACCACTGCAACATAATTAAAACTAAACGTTGTTCTCGTGAAACACACATATAAGTGCACAGCAATTACTTTTTGTGACACAGTCTTAATGACTTCAATTTATAAGCGAATAAATCAATAACATCCTCTTGGAATTATGTATTTCCTTCTAACAAGGAATAAACTAAATTTGTCAGGTGCATACTTTCAAAAAAGAAATTATATGTTCCTTACCACGATATATACAGTATCAAAATTTAAGAAATGTATAAGTAAGCTCTGGATCCAAAATTTCACTCACAATTTGGTTTTATTAGATTTTATAAATGTTTGTTTTATATGTCCAAACTAAAAACCCAATAACTTTCTATTAGATAAATTGTCAAAAAGAAAAAAAAAAAAAGAAAACCAAACTCTTACTAAAGACCTTTAATTCAATTTTGTTCGTACCATATAGCCAGCAAAGTATTTTGTTTAGAAAGATATATGTTTCTGTAGTTATCTATGTATGATAAGTCTTTAGTAAGAGTTTGAAATAATTACGAGTATTTTTTGCTAGTAATATATTTATTTCCTCAGATTCTACTGGATTAATTTACTTCATCAAAGTCGGTAGTGTGCGCCATCTTTGAGACACTAGCAGTATGTTATTCCGAAAACTGCTACATTGGTCTAGATTCTCCAGCAAATAGTTTTTAAGATAGAGCACGACAAACAACAGACAAACAGACTGACTGACTGACAGACAGACAGACTGATGGAATCGAAAGACCTTAATTTTCGTAATCTACATATTCTGAAGGTTCAAAATCCGAAGAAATCTCGTAGGGTCATTTTTCCACTATAATACAATACTTCCTTCGGTAAGCGAGGAAAGTAAAAACCGCCACTTAAGGAATCACTACTTTCACATCCAGATTTTCCATCCAAGTCTCTTTAAAGGAAAACATTTTGTACTCTAGTATGTAGAAATAATCGGTAGAATTTTAATAATACAACATTTAAGGCAAATTTCACAATAAAATTTGAGAGTTGGCTTCTAGCATATATGCCAAAAAATAAAGTTTCTGGACTCTCATCATCTTACTTTACTTATTCCCCTATTCCTCTTTCAACGGAATCATCTCAATCAGATGTCATTGCAATACATACGTTCAAAAATGAATTATTATTTGTTTGTTTATAATTGTATTCAAACATATTCTTTATAGGATTTTGCAAACAGCAGAAAAAATATCTAACTATAACTAAAAGAAAAACTATGTATAAAAATATTAATGAAATCTTTGAATTCTTTCTATAATCTGAATTCTGGTTATGCTAACAAATTAAAATCCTGACATGAATTTGTCTAATTTCTTTTTGACAATTCTCATTCTAACACTAGTATCCTACGGTAATGCAGATTAAACTAGTATCTGCATAACCCCCTACATACATGTATCAAATTTCAAGTCAATATCTCAACTTTGTTTTACTAACCCCTTCAATAATGAAGTAGAGGTGGTGGGGGGTTGAAAAATATTATAAAGAAATCTGAGACCTTGGCTTCTAGTATATACACCAACTCCCAAGTTACTGTACTCTTACACAAACGTCTAGCCGTCACCCCGGAGCACTGACGAAAGTAGCCGAAGTCAACTGCGTTCTCCGAGTGTGACAGCAACTGGTAGTATAACCTTAACATCACCTCGGACCACTTAGCGGGAAATTAGGCTAATAACATAAAAAATTATCACAGAACAAAACTGTATTTCTTCTATTTAAAACAAAATTAAAAAACATGTATTCATTATAAAATATTTCTAAAATTATACTTCATCAAAAACCACATTATTATCAACTAGTAAATTCATTGCAATTATATCTTTTCTTCCTGTGTAGGGAGGCTGTGGCGATTGTTTGAGGATTTTTTTCTTTTCTTTTTTGTCGATATAAAGCTTTTTTGTGGCTTTATTGGCAACTTTCTGGATACGTTCTAAAGTATCTCTGGATATGCTATCTCTTACCGTATTTAAAATTTCGTCAAATGGAATTTTTTGGCTTATTTTTGCAGCGATTTCTTCTTGTTCGCTTTTGGAAAGTGTCATTCTCCCAAGACCCATTCCATAACCTACATGAGTACTCGTAAAATTGACTTAAATGTGTCCAGTTTCTCTGTACTCACATTTAATTTAGCCGGGCAGTAACCATTTATTTTATTACTGCCTAACAACTTTAAATGCCGAATATTTTTTCCAGACTTTCTGTACAACCCATCACGGTGACATAATAATAGGTAGAGAGCCTGCTGTTACTCTTACCAGCTTGCTTTACTTATTTTCTCCTATTTACCCCTAGTTACCGCCCCTTTAACGGAATAATCTTAAAACATAATCTAGTTCCAGATGTCGTTATCATACATACGTGTACCAAATTTCAAGTGAATATCTCAATTTTGTTATATCGATCCTTTTAATAATGGAGTTAGGGTGGCGGAGAGGTTTGAAAAATATCAAAAAAAAAGACCTTGATTTCCATACACCAGATTCCAAGTTTCTGTACATTTAACAGCTTGCTTTACTTATTTTTCCCTATTTACCCTAATTTAACCCCCAACCTTCACCAGAATCAGCACAAAATATAATGTAGTTCCAGATTTCGTCATGATTTATAAGTGTACCAAGTTTCAAATCAATATCTTAAACCGTTTCTGAGAAAACGTGCGCATAAAAAAGTTACAGACCCACAAACTGACCGACAGACAGTCATAATTCTTTTTTCGTTCAAAAAAATCTCGATGTTTTATGACATTCCAAGTCTTGAAACGTATTCTTTATAGGATTTTGCAAACAGCAGAAAAACCTATCTATGAGAACTAAAAAGAAGAACTCTATGTAAAAAATATTAATGAAATATTTGCATCTTTCAATAACCTGAATTTTGGTTATGCTAGCAATTAAAATCCTAAAATGAATTTATCTATTTTATTTGACAATTCTCATTCTAACACTAGTATATCCACACAGTCCCCTACGGCTATGCAGATTAAACTAGTATCTAAATAACCCTCTACGGTCATGAATATTAAGTTAAAAATGAGAACAAAGGCCTGAACTAAATTCATTTACCTTACCTTGTAAATTTTCATTCTAATGGAGTACATTTTCATGAAGTTATCTATCATTCTGTTTCTTGGAAATGCTTAGCCTTTGCTTCGCCCTTATTCTGGAGCTCATCAGAAAGATAGAAAGCCATGCACCTATCTATTTCCTAGCTAGTACTGGAGCCTATATACTCTATGCATGTTTAAAAGTGAATTATTATTTGTTCTTTGTAATTGTAATGAAACGTATTCTTTATTGAATTTTGCAAGGTGAAGATCTGTTGTTTCTATCAGTTAATGTCAAATATAATGTCAAAATATTTTATATTTATGGAATTTGTCTTGGTTTCTTGCATGAAACATCTTTGAGTGGCTGTGTGTCTTTCTGATGAGCTCCAGAATAAGGGCGAAAAACTTTTCGAAGGCTAAGCATTTCCAAGAGACAGAATGATAGATAACTTCATGAAAATGTAATCCAATAGAATGATTTTTTTTTTTAGACAAGGTAGGTAAATAAATTCAGTTTAGGCTTTTGTTCTTATTGTTACGTTTTTCCACCTCTTAGAAAACACCCTGTATGAATCCGTAGGTTCTAAAATAATTTCAACAAGGGATAAACACTAACACTTTATTTAATAATTTACTGACTATGCAATACTTCAAAATAACCTTTACACTTTGTTTACTTGATATTTAATCTCACTTTTTACCGAACGTCACTTTTATAGAACTTCTTCACTTTTATAAAACTTCTCTTTAATAAACTTCTCCTTCTGCGCCGGTAATCACGCCAGTGGCGTAGCTGAAAATCTCGGGGGGGGCCCCCACAGAAAACTCACTTAAATTATAAGGTTTTTCGGCAGCAGCGTACATTCTCTTTAGCAAAGTCTTCGATGATGTGATCAGTATCTAACTTTGCTCGCTCTTTCTCAATACTTAATACACATAATGCTAACAGTCTTTCTTGAGTAATTGAATTTCGTACAAACGTCTTAATAAGCTTTAATTTTGAAAATGACCTTTCAGCTGTAGCAACAGTAACTGGTAGTGTTAAGAATAATTTTATGGCAATGAAAACATTTGGAACACTTAACAGTAAAGTTTTATGATTTTTTATAGGGAATATAGCAAAATAAAAGACCGAAGAATCCGCAATTTCTATTATTTGTGTGCCCAAAACATTTCTTAGTAACAGAATAATTTTCAGCAAGATTGCTAGCTTCCAAATAAAGCTGATCGTCATTCAACTTTGATAATGTTTTGGAATTTAAACAGGAAAATCTCTTTACCACTTCGCTCATCCCAGAAAATCGGCCAACAATCTGTTGAATGACAATATTAAGGCTGGCATAAAATACCTCTACTTTAAAAGATGTTTCGGAATCTGTAAGTCGTTCATCTTCTGCTAATTCATCAAAAAACTTTTTAACACTGCTTTTTCTCTTTTTTTGAAATTCTTTTTCTATACCCCATTTATTTGACAAATCCGAGGCCTAAAATTAATTATGTATGAAATAACTTTTTTATCAACCATTATTGTATTAAAATATTTATATATGATATTGACTATTGAATATTGATATTTAAGATGAATGTAATTTTTAATTTCGATGATATTTTCGCGTCATAAATTTCTAGACTCGGGGGCCCCCAAGAGCTGGGGGCCCTCCCACACCGCGGGCCCTGCAGGTCCGTCCGCTACGCCACTGAATCGCGCCTTATATACTCTGAAATTGCATCTAGATTCATCCAGAAACAATCAAGAATCTTCTCTCACCATACTCTAGAAAAGTCCATTCTCTTTCTACAAGTTTCCAGTCACTTACTATTAGGCATAGGCGTATCAATCTCCAGTTCCAAGGGGGTGTAATTCATAACATTAATTTTGACTTAATCTTCATGACCGTAAGGGGTTATGTAGATACTGGTTTAATCTGCATAGCCGTAGTGTAGGATGAGAATTGTCAAATAAAATAGACACATTTATTTTGAGGATTTTAATTGCTAGCATAACCAGAATTCAGGTTATCGAAATAATGCAAATATTTCATTAATACTTTTTACATATATTTTTTTTTTAGCTCTCATAAAAAAACTGTATCTGCTGTTTGCAAAATCCTACAAAGAATACATTTCATTACAATTACAAACAAAGAAATAATAATTCACTTTTATTCTATTTCAACAATAAAACATTTCGAATTTTGTTTTATGATTACTAATACTTCCACTCCACTACGTGGACGCAGTGGCACAATTTGAACATTTTTATTGGGTAGGCAGGGCAGGGGCGGACTAAAGGGGGGCTATAGGGGCTTAAGCCCAAGGCCCCGGATGATGAAGGGGCCCCCGAACGCTGAAAACGGACTTAAAAACCAAATGCTATATGGTTATGACTATGCTCTGTACTGGTGATCTCATTGACGGTATAAATAATAAATACAATAGTATAAGTATGTAATATTTTTTGCTCTTGTCTGCTTCCGCATCGCAATCCACAGTCTCTGCGCCAGCGGCTACTCGCGACTCGCTATTATTAATATAATATAGTTTAGTTCAGTAATTAGCTGATACTACATTGGACTAGACTGAATTGATTTTACAACAAAATAAATAAAAAGTCTAATAGAAAAAAAAAACAATAAATAAATTGAAACTTGCAAATATTAAATTTGTATTATTAAATAAATAATTATTTTGTTGTAAAGTCAAACTAGTACAGTATAGTACTCTGTACAAAAAATAATGATTACATTTTTTTGATTTGAGAATTCGTTTTACAGATAAAAATTACTTTTAGTTCAAAAAATTCTTTCTCTGACGGCCACTATCTCAAAAATTTTTGAACCCACTACGATGTAATCTTGTACAAAGGGTTTCTAAAGATGCTGATTTAGAATACCTTACCAGTTCTTTTCTAAAAAAATCGCTAATAATTTTTTTGAAAAATCGACTTTTCAAACCCCCTTAAAATTGCACACTACTGATATGTATCACATATTACTAAGTTCAAAGAATCAACTTATCGATCTTTTCTTACCACCAAAGTTTGAAGTTAATCAAGCATCAATTAACGGGTATGTATACATACATATAGGCATCATATAGGTACAAGCCTCAAAGCATTAATAGCCCAGGGCCCCGCAGTTGGTTAGTCCGCCCTTGAGGCAGGGATAACCCAATAGATGAAGCAAAGCAAACCCTGTAATTCTTAAACGATAACCCTATAAACCCAAATGACCAAGGGAAAGCGAGTGCTACAAAAAGTTAAATCATAGACAGAAAACCCGAAACCCAAATGACCGAGGAAAAGCGAGTTTATCACTTCACAGGTAGTATTACACTCAACAGAGAGAAAGAGAGTGGTGAGAAAAAACAATTTATGGTAAATAAGGCTCGCGCAAAAATCGGAAGACTTGGCGATCGTTCACTGAGTGGTTGTGCGAACGTTCCCCAAGATGATTGTCGTTTGTACACGTTCGCTGATATGTTGGCGAGCACTCGATGATGTGTACAATTTGAATTTTTTGCAATAACTCCACGAGCATTCGCAATTTTATAAACAAATTGTAAATAATACAATTTTCGATTCCTAACTGCTTCTAGCGAAAAATACGAGTCAAAGCAAGAAAAAATGTATGTATGTTAGGTTGAAAAGGTTTAAGTTTAAAAAGCTGTTAACGCATAAACATTGAAAAAATACCCTTTTTGCCTTCAATAACTTTGGAACAGAAAGAATTTTTTTAGATTCTGAACAAATATTCTGAAAGTGCAAAAAATATTTTGTTGTAATTTCTTTACGGGAAAAGGAAACAATTTGAAGACAAAGTTGGAGGGGCATAAGTTGATTATTTTTACCTAAAGAATATGCTGGAATATTTTGGGATCTTTCTGAAGTAGAAAAAAATAAAAATCTAGGGAAATTCTTGGCTGAAATTATTTTCGTCTAAGAAGTTCTGAAAACCGGCAGCCGTGTTCTTTAAACAAACCTTAACTCGCCTGTCTGCAGTTTTACTAGAATTGCAAAAAGGCCCCACAAATTCTTAATCCGCCCCTGCCTAATTGTATTGAAACCTTTGACTTGATTGGCGTAATTGCTATACTTATTATTTTTTCCGGAAGAGTTTCGGAATTCGCCAGATTTGCCTTAAACAATTTAATGCTCTTTCAAAATATTGGGGGGGACAGTTGCCTACCCTTGCCCCCCCCCAATTACGCCTATGCGTGGACGTGGAAGTAAAAATGAGTATTTAATTAAAATATCAATATTAGTTTTGGTTTTTATCTGACAACCTACATCGGGTTGTGCTAGAGGCAAAGTACTCTATGCTGAATTTATTTGCAAAAGTATTACAGGTATATTCAAAAGGACTCATCACGAGTATTATCTATCATTCTCGTTTTTCACTCTTGTTTTAAGCTCTTCTTCTGTTGATACCTTTTGAATATAATAGTAGCCAAACAATTTTCAAACAGAAAAAAAAATTTTTCGCTTGTTCTAAAATAAACAAATAAATTTTTGGGCGAAAAGATCTCGAAACTGATTCAAAAATGCTTGGTATTAAGGATGTTGCTATCTACCTTTCTTGAAACAATTGCTACTAAGACTTTAAGAAAAATCACATCCTCCCTCTTGACATTTATACTGACTTATTAAAAGATGCCATAAAATATAAAGCAATCTGGCTAGGGCACGAGCAATATGGAGGGATAGGCGCAGTGCATTAAGCAAATGGAAATCCCTGGAGCGAAGCCCCTGAAGGAAATGAAATGGTATTCTTGTAAAGCGCGGCTTCCATTAGAGCGATTAAGTTAGTAGGATTGATCGGAAAACCAATGTACTTTTACAGAATGACTCATATCATTACACGAGATATAAAGGTATTGATAACAAAATTAGAATTTGATTGTTTTAAATAAGAAAATATTTATGTGTAATTTTTGACGGAAAATTGAAAAGAAAGGGTCACTAAAATTATAAAATTAAATTACGTCCTCTCCCGGTTAATTGACTCATATTTTTCTAATATTAATATTGAGGTTGGTTAAAAACAAGTTCGATTTTGTTGTTTGTAATGCGGTCTTTCCTTCAGTTGGTAGCTGAACAAAAAGGTGAGCGAAACTGTAGCAACCAGTTTAGCTCTGCGGTTGGGTCGAGGTTCGAATTGAATAATTTTACTTCCACATCCACGTAGTGGAATGGAAGTATAGTGATCGTAAAAACAAAATTCTTTTTTTTTTTGTTGAAATGAGTTTAGAATGTCATGAAACGCTGAGATTTTAGATTTTAGCGACTAAAATTTCTCTCTGTCGGTCTGTCTGTATATAACTTTTTTTGTGCGTACGTTTTCTCTGAAACCGTTTGAAATATTAACTTGAAATTTTATATACGTGTATAACGAGATCTGGAACTTGATTGTTTTTTGAACTTATCCGGTAAAGTGTTGGAGGTAAATAGGGGTAAGTAAACACTCCATTATTGAAGGGGTTGATAAAATAAAATTCAGATATTCAAGTGAAATTTGGTACACATATATATTATAATGACACTTGGAACTGGAATATATTTTGAGATGATTTCGTTGGGGTGAATACGGGATAATAAATGAAGCAAGTTTACCAACTTGTACAGAAACTTGGGATTTGGTATTCATACTAGAAGCTAAGGCCTCAGATTTTTTTTATAACATATTTCAACCCCTTCATCACACCTTCTAAATTATTAAAAAGGTTGATAAAATAAATATGAGATTTGGGATTGAGATATGTTGACGACCACATCTATTCGTTGTCATAGCCTAAGTGCAAATAAATGAAATTGAATTTGAATTTTCACTTGAAATTTGGTACATGTATGTATTGTCTGTAATTGTTTATTTGTGGCATATTCAGATTTTCTTACTTTTTATTGGGTATTTTGCCACTGAAAAATATTTAAAAATTTTAATGAAAAAACCTCTGCGCCAAACGGATCAGACAGAGGTTGGTTCTTGAGTACTTGACTGTTTCAAAAGTCTCACACCTAAAAATATATAAACTAGAACAATGTTATAAACTAAAAACTGAAAATCAAAGCTATAGGTAGTTAACGTTTCGGAAGAGAATCTACTTCCGTTCTCAAAACTTCTTTGGCCGTCAACCATGACAGTTCTTTGTTTATGTATTTCCATAGTCACGTGAGACATTAAATTATATTTATCTTATTTTTACTTACTTCGTCTCTAAGGATGGGCAACCAACTAGTACAAAAATCTATTGAATAATTAGAAACGCATCTATCCTCGTTTAATAAAATAATCGCGGATTCTTTAAGTTTTCCTTTAGTTCCGTTGCTCTCTGTTTCCAAAATCTTCGCCGAGTCCCATTTAATTCTATGATTATTATCCCACGCGTGTTCACAAATTTTGGATTTTTCAAATTCTCCCCTTCTAGCGTAATTTCTATGTTCACCAAGCCTTACGTAATGTTTTCCGCACTCACACGGAACACTATAAATACAATTTTTTAAATTTTGAACAATATTTGGAGGTTTGGTTCTTGATAAAACCGATCTTAGCGTGGAGCCCGTTTGAAAAACCGTTCGTACGGAAAACCTATTCCCAATTTTTCGTAATTTAATGTTTAATAGTGTCTTACGTACTTACAATATAGTTTTTGATTCATAAAAGAATAGACATTTAAATAAATTTAGAAATTTATATAGTGAAAGACAACATATTGAATTACAAAACTTTCAAAATAATCCTTTAATTGACAAAACTGTCATCAACCTGTCAAACCGCGAACTAAATATATCCGAGAAACTAGTATTAACTAAAGGCTTGAATTATGCGTTAACACCAAAGGCTATTCCTAAATTTGATATAATAACTGCAATTGAACAGGCTGCACAGAAGCCAGAAGACTAAAGATAATTTAACATCCGATGAAAAACGTTCCATTTCATCTCTAAAAATTGATCATAGCATTAAAATTTTACCAGCTGATAAAGGCAATGCCACGGTAATCTTATATACAGCTATATATGAAAAATTACGAACTTGATAAATGATGGAAATTATTCCAAATTAAATAAAGATCCTACAAGTTCTTTAGAAAACAAAATATATGGAGTCTTAACTCCACATCACAGCAAGCCTCCTCATTTCTATGGTTTGCCAAAAATTCATAAACCTGACATCCCCTTAAGACCAATTGTGAATTCAATTAATTCTCCATGTAGTAAACTCTCAAATTATTTATTAAAAATCCTAAATCCTTTATCAGGTTCCTTCGAGTCTTATATTAAAAATAGCAAACATTTTTTGGAAAAGCTGTCAGAAAATCATTTTAACAATAATCATCTAATGGTCAGTTTTGATGCAGTAAGCCTGTTTACAAATGTTCCTGTAGATAAAACATTAATAATAATTAAAAACAAATTGCAACAAGATGGGAATTTGGCGAATAGAACTAAGTTAAGCATTCAAACTATAATGGAATTACTTACACTTTGCATTAAAACAACATACTTTCAATTAAATAATGACTTCTATCAACAAGACTTTGGGATGGCCATGGGTTCTTCATTATCTCCAATATTAAGTAACATTTTCATGGAAAATTTCGAGGAAAGTAATATTAATAATCTACCTTATAAACCCATTGTATGGTGGAGATATGTAGATGACATTTTTGCAATATGGCCTTATAGTAAAGAATGTTTAAGTAATTTTTTGAATCAGATTAACGAAAAAGAACCTTCAATTAAATTTACAATAGAAATAGAGAATAATAATGAATTACCTTTCTTAGATATTTTAATTAAAAAATTAGATAACACATACCAAACCAGTGTGTATAGAAAACAAACACACACAAACAGATACTTAAATTTCAATTCAAATCAACATATTAGTGTTAAGAAAGGTGTTGTTAAGTGTTTGTATGACAGGGCCAAAATTATTTCTTCAAATGATGTAATATTAAGGAACGAAAAACAATTTATAAAAACTGTCTTATTAAATAATCAATATGCTGAGAGTTTTGTTGATAGTCAGTTATTGAACATTGGTAGTAGAGAGAATATACTATCACAACCTGAGGTATTTAGGACAATGGCAGTAATTTCATATATACATGTTTTATCGGATAAATTACGAAAAATTGGGAATAGGTTTTCCGTACGAACGGTTTTTCAAACGGGCTCCACGCTAAGATCGGTTTTATCAAGAACCAAACCTCCAAATATTGTTCAAAATTCAAAAAATTGTATTTATAGTGTTCCGGGTGAGTGCGGAAAACATTACGTAGGTGAATCATCTAGACCTTTCAACGTAAGGCTTAGAAATTACGCTAGAAGGGGAGAATTTAAAAAATCCAAAATTTGTGAACACGCGTGGGATGATAATCATAGAATTAAATGGGACTCGGCGAAGATTTTGGAAAAAGAGAGCAACGGAACTAAAAGAAAACTTAAAGTATCCGCCATTATTTTATTAAACGAGGATAGATGCGTTTCTAATTATTCAATAGATTTTTGTACTAGTTGGTTGCCCATCCTTAGAGACGAAGTAAGTAAAAATAAGATAAATATAATTTAATGTCTCACGTGACTATGGAAATACATAAACAAAGAACTGTCATGGTTGACGGCCAAAAAAGTTTTGAGAACGGAAGTAGATTCTTTTACGAAACGTTAACTTCCTATAGCTTTGATTTTCAGTTTTTACTTTATAACATTGTTCTAGTTTATATATTTTTAGGTGTGAGACTTTTTGAAACAGTCAAGTACTCAAGAACCAACCTCTGTCTGATCCGTTTGGCGCAGAGGTTTTTTCATTAAAATTTTTAAATATTTTTCAGTGGCAAAATGCTCAATAAAAAATAAGAAAATGTATGTATTATAATGACATCTGTAATTAAACTATATTTTGAGATGATTTCGTTGAAGGGTTGGGGGTTAAATAGGGGTGAATAGGGGAAAATAAATAACACTAGCTGGTGAGAGTACAACAAGTTGGCATTTGGTGTATATACCAGAAGACAAGACCTCAGATTTTTTAATAACATATTTCAATCCCTACACCAGCCACACTCCATTATTAAAAGGGTTGATAAAATAAAATTAAGATTTTCACTTGAAATTTGGTACATGTATGTACTATAACGACATCTGTAATTAAACTATATTTTGAGGCGGGATCTTACAAATGTTACGTATAGGGTGCGAACAATGTCAATGTTCACAAACCCCTTATAGTTCCATGTGAAAAATCCTATAATTTTAATAGCGCCCGTTACTATTGACTCAATATGTTTTATAAAATTAAGTTTAGAATCAAATTGACCTACTAAGTCCCCAAAAGAGTCTGTGCAATATGACACTCTGAAGATTAAAATCATAGAGAAATATGTTATGCTTTCTAGTAAACGACATTTCTGTGCATTAAGCGGCAATTTATTGAAAATGCACCAGTCATGAAGTTAATTTAGATTAGTGTGCAATCTCTCAAAGTCTTCGATTGATGTTAAGTATTTCGAGAAAATTTTTTAAGTCGTCTGTATAATGTAACGTGTCGGCATCAAGATCGGTCGTAACATCATCCACAAATAAGTTAAAGAGAAGCGGACCCAGTATAGATCCTTGGGGAACAACGGGATTCCTGCAGGAATTCGACAGACCTGCAACCAAAAGTTTATTAGATCCACTGATAAACCAAATGTGGCAATCTTTAATTGTAGAGCACCGTGATCAAATATGTTAAAGACCTTGGAGAAGTCTGTGTAAAACACATCAACCTGTCTAGACAGATCAAGTTTTTCACCTAATTATCGAGGGATATAAACGAGATTGATTACTGTGGAGCTGCCCGTCATAAAACCGTGTTGGCTGCTCGATATCATGGCAGATGTATGATAATATAACAGAGTGTAGAATAGTTTCCAAGATTTTGGCAAACTTGCAAATTATAGTAATTGGTTTATAGTTGGACAAGTCGTCCTTATCACCTTTTTTAAAGATAGGACGACTTCGCGATAGTTTCCATTTATCCGGAAAATAGGATTTCTGTAGTTTCAAATCACACGACTCTTGGTCTATAGTTGCTGATCTAGAAGTTCAAAAAGCAATTGAAGCCATTTTATTGTAAAATTATGGTGCGGCAACATTGTAATAGTCAAAATATTTGAAATATATGGCTTTGAGATTCCAAAACCAAATTATAACTAAACAGTGATCCTCAATGTCTTCACAACGGAAATTCAGTGACAAAAACTTAGCATCCTGACCACCTTGTGTTATAGTATATATGATCTCAATTGGGACAGCATAAAAACGAAAACTCGGAGTAAAGTTGGCATCTCCATTATGAGACATAGGCGGTGGCGGTAGAAATGTAAAAATGCTTTAAATATTAAATAATTATTTTTTAATTGTTAAAGAAAGGGATTTCTATAATACCTTTATTCAATAGAAGTGAATGAAAAAATATATTTATCACATTTGATAAGTCACATAAATGTTATTAAGGCTACGTCTATTGTCTAGTGACCTACCTCTCGTTCTATCTTCTAGCGGCAAAGTTATGTGATCGTAGGCGGGAGTTGCATAGAGCAGGAATAGGTCGACGTTAAATAAACAAATTTCAAAAAAGCTTTGTGTATGAATTTTAAATAAATAATATTTCATTCGTCACTATCCGAGTTTTCAGAACTTGAATCGGTATTTACATTAATAATTAATAGGCGGTAATATAGAATATTCATTTTCCTCTTTATCACATGAGATACACACTTCCTCCATATATCGCTTTTGCCTATTTCGTCTACTATTATCTTTATATTCTTTAAGACACTTACTTAATATTGGGGATTGATTATATCGCCGTAGTCTTGTTTTTACATCAGCCCACGCCATTTCAATGAGGTTGAAAATGCAATAATATGAAGGTAGATGTAAAATAGTATGATCGCGTGCTTCAAAAATTATTTCAACTGCATATTCCTTTTTAAAATTTTGTTTTCCAATCAGTTCCAATAAAGTCTCTTTTGTATTTTTTTCTGGTATTTCCAAGTGTACCTTTCATAAATTCAATGATATCGCCTTTTCTTGTGTTGGTGTTCGAAATTTTTGTGTGTTGTCGCGAATGGAATGGCGCATTGTCCATAACAATTACAGAATTTGGTGGGATATTTGGTAACAGCTGTTCCTTTGCCTAATTCTCAAATAATTCGGCTGACATATCCACGTGGTAGTCGGCATAGGATTGCTTGATATTTTTAGCAGACAACATCAACGCATTTGGAATAAAACCGTGTTTACTTCCAGTATGTAGAATTATAATTCTTTTTCCCCTAGAACATGGAGCACTTAAATTACAATTTTTGGTGTTATCTATCCAACCGTATTGAATTACATCATGGGTGTCAAACCATGTTTCGTCAAGATAAATTATGTCTCTATTTGCAACTCGGTATTCTTTTATTTTACGCAGGTACTCGTGTCGATGATCAACGACGCGTGCTGATTCCATAACTACCATTCGTTTGTCTTACTTTTTATTGGGTATTTTGCCACTGAAAAATATTTAAAAATTTTAATGAAAAAAAGTTTTGAGAACGGAAGTAGATTCTCTTCCGAAACGTTAACGACCTATAGCTTTGATTTTCAGTTTTTAGTTCATAACATTGTTCTAGTTTATATATTTTTAGGTGTGAGACTTTTTGAAATAGTCAAGTACTCAAGAACCAACCTCTGTCTGATCCGTTTGGCGCAGAGGTTTTTTTCATTAAAATTTTTAAATATTTTTCAGTGGCAAAATACCCAATAAAAAGTAAGAAAATCTGAATATGCCACAAATAAACAATTACAGACAATACCATTCGTTTGTCCAATTTTTGTGTACCTAAAACCACAATCGAGCAAAACGTTTCGCAAAGTATCCAATGATTTATAGTTATAATTTGGATAGTCGGGTAACTTATCCCTAATCATTTCTAATGTGGGCACCTTCTTTTCATTGTAAAGATCATACACATATCGACGAATGACATCTTTGGATGCGTTATCAATTTTTTTAAGTATTTGTCCAACTCTTTTGCGTTTAATAGAATGATCAACTACATCCCCGACTCTAATAACCCTATAAATTGTATTACGGCAAAATTTGGTTAATTCACAAATCCTCTTCACAATTTGATTATTTGAAGAATCAATATTTTCGCCTTTTAAACACGAGAATATATTCAAAATAACCCTTTGAGTTTGAACGTGTAAGTCTTTAATTTCAAATTCCGCTTGTATAGGCACTGTATCAAAATTGTCCGTTTCGTTGTCACTACTATCGAAAGGCCTTCAAAATGACATTTTAATCAATTAATTGCAAAAAATCACTCAAACACAGTAATAATACTAATAATTTGCTCAAATATTCACTAGAATTAAGTAATTTATAACGCTGCCTGGCTGTACTGCACTGCTTCGTACAGATCATACGATACAAATAGTTCATACGTATTGCTACGTGTTTCCACCCTTTAGGAAACACCCTGTATAAATCCGTGGGTTCTAAATAATTTTAACAAGGGGTAAACCACTAACACTTTATTTAATAATTTACTGATTACACAAATACTTCTAAACTAACTTTTAAAATGTTTATATTTACAATTCGAATTTATAACCTCACTTTCGCTACTAAACTTCACTTTAGTAAAACTTCTCCCTTCTTGCGCCGGTAATCGCTTATATACTCTGAAATTGCCTCCAGAGTCATCCAGAACACAATCGAGAATCTTCTCCCACCACACTCTAGAAAATTCTATCTCATTCTACAAGCTTCAGTCACTATTAGGCATAGGCGTATCATAGGGGGTGTAATGCATAACAGTATTTTTTGTTTTATATATTATGGCATGCAAAAACTCTGAACAAGGTTGGTGTTGACAAATCAAATTCGCTAAGCATCTAATCCCACCTATATTTCTGTGTGACAGGCGGATCAAGTTCACGTGGACTGTAGACGAGAAGTGGTGAATATAAATCTGTAAAATTCTGTGCTCTCTCATTCAATGTGAAGTGATATATTGACAATACCCGGTAAGATCGTCTAGATCCGTGCTGTTCCAACTGAGTTCGTAAATACTATACCTGAAATTTTATTCGCACAAAAATTTAAAAAGAACAAATTGTAGGTAAAGCTTTAAATTTTATTTCTGATATCCTGAGTTTTTTGTAACTGTCGTAGTTCTTTAAATATATGCGAAAAAATTCATGTTTCCACTATTTTAAGAAAATGTACATATCCAGCTAGATACAGGCCGTGCGTATTTACGCAAGAAACCTCATTTAAATAGATGTCACGTGAGATAAATATTTTATTTATTATAAAGCTGAATTGCTTAGTTCGCTGAGTTAAACTAGTGACATGCTTGCTAGATTTTACTAATTACAAATATCAAAAAAAACTATTATTTGAATAAGTCACAAAAACGACATCAGCTGTGCGTGAAATTAACACCTCCCAATAACACGGGAAAGCAATCTGTTGTCAAAGACCAAACTTCGTGGTATAATAAAAGCACATCTCTCCTGCAATAAAACCATATAAAGACGGATCATTCGCCCTCTATAGTTACGGTCCACCCCCCAATCCCAAATTGCATAAGGGTAGTTTACCCCAATGAATACATCTAACTCATTACGTGGTCGTGAAGTCACGGGGTTTGTATAAACATCGTCGAAAGAGCTACCAACGAGGTCTCACGAGGTAGAGTAGACGTAAAGTTACGAATGATTCGTCTCCTTGTCAGCCGGGATTATCCTGCTGATGACTTATTGATCGAGTATGCCTCGTACTTATTAAAGAGCACAGGAATCCGTATGAATGCTTTTAATTTCTGAGGAATTTCTCTATTGCGTTTGTGCGAAGAATTCCGTATATAATGAACGGATAAATTGGAACTTCTATGTAAGTTCTAAATGTTTAAATTGGTGGTTCATATAGCTTATCTATACACAGTATATTCCACTTAGGGCCGGTGTTTCAATGTCCAGTTAAATAGCTTAACTGTCAGATAAAATTTATCTGGCAGGTAAACTGTTTTTCAATGTGCAGCTAAAATTTAGCAGAGGGTTAGGCTCACTATCTGAAAGTAAATTTTGCAGAGAGTTGAAAGTGCCAGTTAAGGATTTATTCTACTGTTAGTGCTATTGCACATGCAATTGGTTGAGTTGTTGATAATTCTGAAACATTTTAACTTAAAAACTAATGTGATTGATTGATATGTTCGTTTTTAATTTGTTATTTATATTAAGTAAAATATTACTGCCAATACTAAATTATATTAATAATATTCTAGATATGAGTGATGACGATGATGGCATTATACAATGTATAGAGTATGAAAGGAGACCTTATTATACTGTAAGAGAACCAGAAAATAATTTATAATGAATTTTTAATAAAGATTTTTTTATAAGATTTCGACTGCGTAAAAAACGGTTTTACATATTGTTGAGATGATAGAGAATGAAATTGAAACTATTATGGACAGATAGGAGTACTCAGCATTCACATCATTTAAATACTCCACTTGACTTATCTATAGTATAGAAATAACACAACGCAATGAATTTTGAGGTTAAATTAGATAAACTGTCACTAAAACACGCGCACAATTTGAATTAAACCAATTGTGAGCAACTTCAGGTAGAATCAGTAGTGCCAACATAGCTAAGAAATAATTGAACTCATGGATATGTAGCTGGCAGTTAAATTACTGTTGATATACAATACCATGGTTATAACTGCTAGCTAAGCGTAACTAGCAGCTACCTATCAGGCACTTTTAAGGCTGTGTTATCAATGTCAAAATACCGCGTTCACAGTCGTAAATCTTTCAACATATTGTTCTCAAAAACAAACCAACAAAAATCGGATTTGATTTAAATATTAGAACTAGTTAACTTAAATCTAGTACGTATCATATTTTATACTTGAAAACTAAATCAAATTAAATATTTCCTTTGGATTATTACACGCGAACGTGCCACTGAATCGTCCGTAATTCACCATTAATTGTTTTATATTCTTTAATGGGACTCAAATATTCAAATAAAATATGATACGTACTAGAATAAATATATTAAATGTAAAAAAAAGTTAAAACTCGGCATAATATTTGCTCCTAAGGGAGATTAATATGTTAGAAAAAATGTATTCAATTTTGCCAATTTAATTGGACGGTTTACTAATAGAGGGCGAAGCAGTAGCTATTCGAAGTACCAACTATGCTTCAAATCACTAAAAACTGCAGGGTCGAACTTTTTGTTTTCTCTACCATTTGATATATAGCTTAAAATAATTTAAATTTACTTACCAATTGAATTGTTACATTTCTAGTAGCCCGGGAGGCAGCGACAGATTTTTCGCGTTAATATCTATAAAGCTAGATTTTTTTTCAAAGAGAGTTTAAATAGTATCTATAATGAAGGCGCAATTCTACCAAACTCTTAGTTATGCATAAATGAGTAAAAAATTAAATATTTAAAATTTCGTTTTTCGAATTGTCACGAATTGTCAAGAAATGATGATTCGCCTTCGCTCCTGCCGGCCCCAATTTTCGATTTTCACCTCGCGATTCATGTTGTACGGTCATTGCCGACCTTCTCCTCGCCATCGAGATATAGAACGGGTCTCCGATTGCCGTATTTGTTCAGTTCTTACGTTTGAAAAAGTGACTTGCGGTCGTGCCAATAGGCGACTATTTTTAAGTGGTTTCCCGAGTTCGAATCCCGCCCGGGGATATTTTTTTTTTCATTTTCAATTTTTTGGCACATATTTTTGATTCTATAATTGCGATTTGCTCCGTTCTATTCCATTTTTCGGAGAAGTTTTTCATTTTCCGCCGCGGAATATTAAGATGCTCTATTTGGATCAAAAATCACATTCTACTTCCGGGTGGCTAAATCTTTGGTAGACATTGCAAAAACGGCAATACGTAGTCAAATCACGACAATTATATTCCTCATTAGTATTAATGAACAGACAGTATTTTTATAGATCTGTTAATAAGCTTTTATTTACTCCATCATGTTATATTATTTTTCTAAGGAAATTTCTAATTTTTAATCGAAATAGTGCAGATTAATATTTCGCGGCGGAAAATGCAAAACTTTTCAGAGAAATGCAATAGAACGGAGCAAATAGCAATTATAGAATAAAAAATATCTGCCAAAAAATTGAAAACGAAAAAAAAAAAAGTATCCCTGGGCGGGATTCGAACTCAGGAAACCACTTAAAAATGGTCGCCAATTAGCACGACCGTAAGTCAATTTTTCAAACGTAAGAACTGAATAAATACGGCGATCGGAGACCTGTTCTATGTCTTGATGGCGAGGAGAAGACCGGCGATGACCGTACAACGAGAATCGAGAGGTGAAAATCGAAAATTGAGGGCGGCAGGAGCGAAGGCGAATCGTCATTTTTTGACAATTCGTGACAATTCCAAAAACGAAATTTTCGTCCATTTGTTTTTTTCTTTAATTTTTTACCCATTTATGCACCACCAAGAGTTTGGTAGAATTGCACCTTCATTATAGATGCTATCTAAACTCTCTTTGGAAAAAAATCTAGCTTTATAGAAATGATTTCAGTCGCTGCCTCCCGGGCTATAGTTTATTCTACATCTTCAATAACTTTTTGTTAGTAATATTGCTAATAAATCAGGAGCATATCTAATAATAACATATCATTACTGAAAAAAGTAATTTTTATATGGAGTAAATGTACCTATTTGTAATCCAGATTGTGAAAAATCAGTGCCACGCGGGATTAAAAAGAACTTTGATCTTGTGGCATATAGACAAACTATCTTTGCATACACTCTAATAGTGTAGATTGTAGATAACCAATTATTATTTTGAAAGAGTAAAATGTCTCTTACTCCCCGAAGGAGAGCTTACATTTTTTCTGGGAGCAAAAATGATACGTTAGTCTTTGAAAATGATAACTAAACTAGCAGTACAGAAATATTGTTTTGAAGAATTTCGATTTTCTCATTTCCTCAAGTACCCAAAATGTCTTTCCATTGTTTTCCTCTGGTTTTTGTAATTTCCTTTTTCAAACATTATAATTTTATGGTTATTCATTGCTTGTCGTGTGTATGTGTTTTCGTGATATTTCACTTTCGGCGTGAAAGTGATCATCATCAAGTGACGAAAATTGGATGTTTAAGGAAAAGCCTGCAAAAGTTCGCACCCGCAGTGCGTAGGAAGACGAGAGAAATCGATTGGTGGACACCTGAGTGTTCCATCTGCGTTCTTCTTCTGAATAGGGCCTCCAGAAATTTGAAAATTTGTCACATTTTCCATGTTTAGGTGTTTTTCGTTGAATTTTTCTTTCGGTGTGAAAGTTACCATCATCGGGTGACAAACAATTCGATGTTTTATGAGAAATCTAAAAAAAAACAGGGATACGCAGTAAGCGGAGCAAAATCGAATAGTGGACACCGAAGTTTTCCATCTGTGCTATTTCTCTGAATAGGGGCCTTCGAAACAGTTTCCCAATGGAAAATGTCAAATTTTCCGTGTTTACGAGTTTTTCATGTTATTTTACTTTCGGTGTGGGTAGGGGTAGGTATGAAGGTGAGAGAAATCGAATGGCGCAAACCGCTCTTTATCTCGTTTCGTTTTCGAGATACGATCGCGGGAAGCGATCCTTAGTTTCCGGGATACGGCCGCTCAAAGACTCCGGAAGGTAAAAATCGAAGTTTCTCACCTCTTCCCGAGGTCATATCTCGAGAACTAAACGAGATAAAGAGCTGCGGTTTACGCCATTCCATTTCTCTCGCCTACCTAGTTACTAGTTCAAATAGGTAGGTTAAATCGCAAAAATGTGACCGGAGGGGATCTCTACAGGAAAAGTTGTATTGAGCTGAGATGTAAAATAATAAGTCTAATATATATTATTAGTCCTACACTTTCCTTAAGGGTACAAAAAGGATGAAATTGTTTATTTTTGCGTATAAATCGAGAACGATGAGATATATGGAAAAGGTTTCAGATAAAAAAATGTAGAGCTAATAATTTGGCTTACGAAAGGTCACATGCGTTTACATCCTATTTCTGATTGTTTGGCTGTAAGATCTGTCTGACTTTTAGGGGATGAATGGAATAATAAAAAAATCGTTTAAAATCGAAAAGTTGATGCTTTTTGTTATTTCTTTTCTGAATCCCCTTAAAATAATTTCAATTTTCTTTGCAGAGATAAAGTTCCTCTGTTTGTTTAGATAGAAGTTATAAACATCTGAATTTTTAAATTCACGACTTTTCAGGGCTAAACGCTTTACTTTAATTTTTTTCAAGCAACACTGACCTCTTAATGAAATTTCTTTAAAAAAATTCCATTACAGTTTTTTTTCTCACGCATGCCAACGTTGATATCCAGATATAATTATTACAATTCCTACGATTTTTATTTCACTCACGCAATATAGTCGTTGTAACTTTTTCTAGAAAATTGATCCCTCTTGTACGCTTAATTGATTGCTGATTAAATTTCCAATCCGATGATTTTCCGGTAATTTTTGCGTGAGATATGGACCGCTAAAGTGAGTCCAGCTTCGAGGACCAACTCTCCCAAACAAAAAATCTTACGAGCTCAATGGCATATTTAGCTATTTAAAATCAAACGAGAAATCGAGTGGCGCAAACCGAAAGTCGCTGCGGTCCTTCGTTTCCGAGATACGGCCGCTCAAAGTTAGCGGAGAATGAAAATCGAAGTTTTTCACCTCTTCCACCGAGAACGAAACGAGACACAGAGCTGCGCTTTGCGCTATTCAATTTCTCTCCCCTTACTGCGTACCTCTGATTTTTTTCAGATTTTTCCTAAAACATCGAAATTTCGCCCGATGATGACCACTTTCATACCGAAAGTGAAATATCACGAAAAACACCTACACGAAAAATGTGACATTTTTTCACTTTCCGAGGGCCCCATCCACATAAAGAACGCAGACGGGAACGCCACTGAGTGCTATTCGATTTGTCTCCCATTATTGTATACCCCTGATATTTTTCATATTTTTTCTAAAACAACAAAATTTTGTCACCCGATGATCACTTTCATACCGAAAGTAAAATGCCACGAAAAACACCTACACATGAAAATGTGACATTGTTTCACTTTCCGAGGGCTCTATCCACATAAAGAACGCAGACGGGAACACCACTGTGCGCTATTCGATTTGTCTCCAGTTATTGCATACCCCTGACTTTTATCATGTTTCTTCTAATATATCAAAATTTTGTCACCCGATGATGATCACTTTTATACCGAAAGTAAAACGCCACGAAAAACATCTACACACGAGAAATGTGGCATTTTTTTTACTTTCCGAGGGCCCTATCCACATAAAGAACGCAGGCTGAGAACGCCACTGCACGCTATTCGATTTATTTCCCTTTGCTCTGTACCCCTGTTTTTTTTTCAGATTTTTCCTAAAACATATAATTTTTGTCGCCCGATGATGACCACTTTCATACCGAAAGTGAAATGCCACAAAAAACACCTACACACGAAAAATGTGACATTTTTTCACTTTCCGAGGGCCCCATCCACATAAAGAACGCAGACGGGAACGCCACTGAGTGCTATTCGATTTGTCTCCTATTATTGTATAACCCTGATATTTTTCAGATTTTTTCTAAAACATCGAAATTTTGTCGCCCGATGATGACCACTTTCATACCGAAAGTGAGATGCCACGAAAAACACCTACACACGAAAAATATGACATTTTTTCACTTTCCGAGGGCCCTATCCACATAAAGAATGCAGACGGAGGACGCCACTGTGCGCTATTCGATTTCTTTCCCCTTACTGCGTACCGCTGATTTTTTTCAGAATTTTCCTAAAACATCGAAAATTTGTCGCCCGATGATGACCACTTTCATAACGAAAGTGAAATTCCATGATAAACACCTACACACGAAAGAAGTGAAACTGTTCTATTTTCCGAGGACCCTACCCGAAGAAAGAACGCAGATGGAGAACTCCGGTGCGCGACATTCGATTTCTCTCCCCTTACTGAGTACCACCCCTAATTTTTTCAGATTTTTCCTAAAACATTAAATTTTTGTCACCAGATGATGACCATTTTTACATTGAAAGTGAAATGCCACAAAAAACACCTACACACGAAAATCGATGAATAACCATTAAAATTTGAAAAAGAAAATCACAAAAAACAATATCTAACAATAATTGAAACTATTACTGCGTTATTAGATTTTGTAGATAGTTGCGGTGGCTACCGCCTAACGTAACCACGAATTGTTTAATTATTTACAATCATCAAATCCTATTTCAAAAGTTTAATAGGAACTGAATCATTTTTTATTCACTGCTGTAAATCTAGTCAAGGCTTCCAATAGTGTCCGTACGGCCCTGCACAATTCTGTTGCCAACAACTGATGATGAAATCACTACTTATAGCTAGCCAATTTATGATTCCTATTATATCGGCATAACCATTAGTTCGCTTTTTCTATATATGAATTTACTGTGGCGTGCAAACACATTCTTAACTGGACATTGAAAAACCGGCCCTTAGGAGGGTAAAAACCCTTATAATAGGTAGAGAGCCGGATGTATAGATTTCCTATGAATAAGATACGTGAAAAATTTTGTATGAGTGAGTAAGTACTACCGCAGACGTCATGGAATTTTATCGGAGGTGACGTCAAAATGGGAGGATGCAGGCAAATAAGAAGAGGCAACCTAATTTTTTTTATAATTAGAAGGCTTGTACTTTAACTTAAAAAAAATAGTTCATGTATTCGATGACTTAAGAAAATATAAAAAAAAACTTTAATCGAGGGTGTCTCAGGGTTGCGGGCAAATTAAGCCTGGCACCCCACTACAATCTCATGGTATACCTCAAAACCTACATTTTGACGTAACTTTTACTCATGTATTCGATGACACAAAAAACCGTGACCGGAAGTGACGTCATAATTCCATGACGCGGGCAAAATTTGCAAAATTGAAAAGTACTTACTCACTCACATAAAGATTTTCATGTATCTTATTCTTAGGAAATCTATACAGTCAGCTTTCCACCTATAACTTTTTTAGTTTTTATCCGATTTGAACCACAGATAAATCTCATTTAGTCCAGGTTTCACCTCTAACTTGAGTGCTAGTGAGTGGATTTTGTTGCAATCTTGTGCAATGTGATTATAATAACGTTAATAAAAAAGTTGGAAAAAAGATTAGGGTATGAAATCGTTGGAAGGGGGCAGAAAACACCCCTTTTTCCGTGGGTTCCGTAACTCGTAGAATTAGGTCAAAAATGAAAAGAAAAAAAGAACGTATTTACCTTTTTTCGCCCAAAATAAGATGTATAAATTTTTAAAGCACTACAAATTCAAAGAAAGGTAGTTTTCATGTTTTTCCAAAAAAACTCGGTGAAAATGTACAATAAAAAAAGTCTTGTATTCGATGATATATTCACCTGAACTTTTTCAGACTTATTAATTCAACTTTTAAATTTCCCTCACTTTTAGGAATTTTCGAATGGCCATATTTCGAAAAATAAGCATTTCTCGAAAAAATTCACCAGAATAAAACATCTTATTTTGGGCCAAAAAAGGTAAACATATTGTTTCTTTTTTTCATTTTACTTCCACATCCACGTTGTGGATTTGAAGTATAGGTAGTGAAGAAAACCACACCCTGTGCATTAATTTAAAAATTTATTTCCGCTTCTATTAATCCAAATTTACGTAATTCTGAAATTCTGTGTAATTCGACACGCGATTAAATATCACCCGGTACGTAACTAATAATATTTTACCCCAATTTTCATGCTAGAACATAAATGTTTTAGAATTTGTCCGATTCGTATAGTTTTTTAATATTCTTTAAGTCTTCCTAAAACGTACAAAACTTAGTGTAAAGGCCAGTTCGAAGAGGTACATACACTTGAAATTTTACGATGTTAATCTAAACAAAGATAAGGCATAGGCACAGATGGCTCGGTTTTCCGTGAGAACGGTACCAAAAACTACGCAGTTTGGTGTGTAACGTCATCGCTCTTTCGGGTATAAATACCCGCGAGAAGTTTGTACAGGGGTCACTTCTTTGAGACCGCTACTACGAATGATAATTAATCCTCGAATACGAGTCTGATAATTATCAATGCTTTACTTGCTGACCACCATTCTGAATGATAATTAATCCTCGGATACGAGTCTGATAATTATTAATGCTTTACTTGCTGACCACCATCCTGAATGATAATTAATCCTCGGATACGAGTCTGATAATTATCAATATACTAGCTGACTGCCATCCACTGGTCAAGCCGATTCCGAAGCCCTGGCCTTACTTTAACAGCAAACTTCAATAAGCAGAGTGATAATTAATCCTCAGTCTATTTGAGTCTGAGTGGGATAATTAATCCTCTCACTACGAACTGACCGCTGCTGACCACTGGTCAAGTAACTTGCTAGAAAACCGTACTATTATTGTATTGCTGGAGTCATACCAGATTAGTACGACACAAGGGGACGATGTCCAGAACTAATAAGACACCGCCGTCCAGCTACGACTCGCTGGACATGAGCGAGCCGCGTGATAACATCCCTAATGACACTGGTCATTTAGCGGTCTATCAATTACCAGGTAAATCAATATGATTATATCGGTTTTTCGGTATTTACATGTAGTTACGTGAACTTAATAATATCAAGCCGGGACTATTTTGATTCATTTTAGCTTTAAACAATTGACTAACTGATTCTATATTTCGGATACTCGGAATCGCGAGGGGGTCTTTTTACTATGGCACTTTGATTAGCTAGAATTTTATTATTTAGAAATTTTCTATAATGTTAATTCTATTTGCAGCACATTTAGCTGGTTTGTTGAATTTCAGACTATGTTAAATCATGTCTTATTTAAAACAGCAACTTTTAAAATATTTACTTTTCAACAGTGGCAGATTTTTGTTGGTAAACAATTTCTGTTGCGTTTTGTTTTGTCGTTTGGTCAATGAACTTCTGCAATATTTGATTGTTCGAAGGGTTTTACAGCTGTTCGGACCTGCCGGTTTATTTATGTCCTACTTGTAGGGATGCTGTCACTGGACTTTTGTGGGTCATCCACTGATAAGGCCTGTGATTTGCCCCCTGCTAGTTTAACATAATTATACTTTTAAATATTATCACATGTTAAACTTTGTACTGGGTGTTGTACCTTTTATTCATTCACGATGACATATTTATGTCATGGGCGAGTTGAAATTGATACAAATTGCTTGTTCATTCAATTGTTTGAACAATTACGATCTTCACAATACAAAAACCTATTGGTAGCCAATTGGCTGGTTCTGTATCAAGTTTATTGATCAGATCACATTATTCTACGCTTCGAAATCAAACTATGTTTGAATAGGCAATTACTTGAGATTTCAACTTGCCGTGCATTCAATTAAATAAACTATTGCGAGATTTCGCCACCCAAGTATGAACTTTACATGTTCCGAATTCAACATTCTTTCACTTCAGTTTTGAACGAGCATTCTCGTTATAATCATTATTATTTTAGTGATTATTGGAGTTGTTTATTTGACCATTCGATAAACTTACACGTGACTGTTGTCCCAACGAAATCTGTTGCTGTAATATAAATTTGTGGTTAAATTACTCACATTTTGATTTATATGTAAGCAACTATTTTCTGGCCATTGCCACATCAATATTTTATAACTGATCCTTTCTGACAATTGTCTGATTATACGTATAAAAACGTTACTTGTGTTTAATTATTTTACCTTTACCAGAAATTGAAAATAAAGTGCATTATAATAATTAAAAGTGAACAAGTAAATATAAGATTTACTTGGGCTTAAATAAAACGAATATTTAAAATAATATAAGTAAACATAAGGTTTACTTGAGCATTACAATAGTGAATAAAAATTAAAACTAAAATATGATAAAAACTTAAATAAAAGTTAACATAAAAGATAAAATAAATAATTCAGTAAATTAAATAAAAAGAATAATTTAGAGTTTGAACTTTATACAGGGTATTATAAAAATACTTAATTATTTTAGCAATTAATTAAACAAGTGCCAAAACAATATTCAGTGCTTAATTTAAACAATTAAATAAAGAACTATAATTAGAACTTTGCCAAATAAATTAATAGCAATATTTAGAGTAAAGAACGAATCATTAAATATCATAATAAATAGTTAAATATCAAATCAATACATAAATAGAAACAGTAATATCAAACCTAGAAAAGAACTATGGTAACAAGTACTACATAATCACAAACGTAAATTTGAGTCCTACCACTAAACTAGACGATCACACAGCCAAATTAGTTTAATTGTTTTAATAATCAGACATTTAGGGGAGAGGGGAGGATAACTGATATTATAATCAAATCAGAATTTCACAAGAAAACAATAGGGGTGGGGGGGGTGCGTCTCAGTAGTAATCGGAAAAACAATTTCAATTTTTTTTTCTTGAAATAAACCTATGTCAAGAAAAAATGTCATTAAACGTCGAGATTTTAAATTTGAGAAAAAAAATTTTTTATGTGTCTGTCGATCTGTCCTTCTGTAACTATATTGTCCGCACGTTTTCTAAGGAACGGTTTAAGACATTGACTTGAAATTTTGTACTTATATATTAGAACGAGATCTGGAACTGGATTGTTTTTTGAACATATCCGGTGAAGGGTGGGGGGGGGTAAATAGGGGTAAAGAGGGAAATAAGTAAAGCAAGCTGGTAAGAGTAACAGAAACTTGAAATTTGGTGTATGTACTAGAAGCCAAGGCCTCAATTTTTTAAACAATATTTTCCATCCCTCCACCACCCCCCACTCCATTATTATAGTGGTTGACGAAAAAATTGAAATATTAACTTGAAATTTGGTATACGTATATATGTATTATATTGACATCAGGAACTAGATTGTATATTGGGATTATTTCGTTGAAGACTTGGGGGTTAAATTAGGAGTAAATAGGGGGAAATAAATAAAGCAAGCTGGTAAGAGTACAGAAATTTGAAATTCGATGTATGTACTAGAAGCCAAGGCATCAGATTTTTTCATAATATTTGTCAACTACCCACCATCCCTACTCCATTATTGAAGGGGTTGATAAAATAAAATTGAGATATTCACTTGGATACACGTATGTATTATAACATCTGGCACTAGATTATATTTTGATTCCGTTGAAGGGTTGGGGGTTAAATAGGGGTAAGTAGGGGGAAATAAGTAAAGCAAGCTGGTAAGAGTACAGAAAGGCCTCAGATTTTTTCAAATAATATTTTCCATCTCCCCACCACCTTATTAAAAGATATGATAAAATTGAATTGAGATTTTCACTTGAAATTTTGTATACGTATGTATTATAACGACATCTGCAACTAGATTATATTTTGACATGATTCCGTTGAAGGAGTGGGGGTAAGTAGAAGTAAATAGGTAAGCTGGTAAGAGTACAGAAACTTGGGATTTGGTGTACGTACTAGAAACCAAGGCATCAGGTTTCTTTCTAATATTTTTCAACACCCCACCACCTCCACTCCATTATTAAAGAAATTAATTACATAAAATTGAGATATTCACTTGAAAGTTAGTACACGTATGTATTGGAATGACATCTGATTGAGATGATTCCGTTGAAGGGGTGGGAGGTGACAGGTTGTGAATAGCGCAATATAAGTACCTAGAGCAAGCTAGAAACTTAATTTTTTTACCACCATATCCACGTAGTATATATCATCGCTCCCAAAGCTTCTGGTTTCCAGATGTATAAATTAAAAAAAAAAATTAATTTTTAATAAACTCTTTAAAATATAAGCTTTTCAAAATATATTTTTTACATATAATTTAATTTTTACTTCTTAGTCTTTACTTATTTTACAGATAGACAGACAAATCCCTTTCTTTTGACACTCATGTCAAGGGGGTTGTGAACAAAAGGTAACCGGCCTTCCTGGAGCGTGCGCCATATTGGATTTAGAAAGACGTTACATAGTTTATCGTATTTTACTCATCAAACCCTTTCACTTGATACCCATATCAAGGGAGTTGTGGAGAGAAAGATTATTCGCCATCTTGGGGCGTCCGCCATCTTGAAGCATCCACCATCTTGAGTTTAGAATGACTTTACATAGTTTATCGTATTTTAGTCGTCAAACTTTTTCGTTTGATGCCCATATCAAGGAAGTTGTGAAGAAAAAGGTAATCCGCCATCTTCAGCCGTCCGCCATATTGGATTTAGAACGATATTATGTATACTATATTGTATTGTCACCGAAATTAACTTATTAAAATTTTCTCCTTTATATTTTGTGTAAAAATTATAATCTACTGCAAGATAGACTTGATACATTCAACTGTAGTATCCAATCAATTGAGAAGCTTGATTTATAATAGAATTTAATCCTTGTTCTTATACTATTCTAGTCTAGTTCTATTTCATTACAGGGTGATTTACCACAACATGCGAAAAATTTATAAGTTGTCCCCACTGAAAGGAGTTAAAAAAATGAAAAATTAAGAAAATATGACGAAAAAAATTAACTTATTTTTTTGTAGAAATGAGCCGCCTATGGCTTTAACCAATCTGACGTAACGCGGTGCAACTGTATCACTTCCCCTCCCCCTTTATCAGACTTGGGACTGACAGCGAAGCTGGCGGGGCTAGAAGTGACTTTTTGGATTTAATCACACAACAAAAATAGCAAAAATTAAAATAATTTTTGTAAAACAAAGCACACCAGAAAACTTCAAAGTAACGAAAAGTCAAAGAAAATGTTCGAATGTTTGACCATTGACACTCAATGAACTGTTCTAAGCGCAGATAATATTTTCGTGTATGCGATCACATTTTTTGCCTCTTTGAAAACGAATTAGATTCGAGGCATTGTCAATGACTTGTTGTAACTGTTCTAGGGAGTCTATTGACTTAGCGTATACCAAATTCTTCATGTAAGGCCACAAAAAAAATCCGTAGGGGCTCCTTGTTCTTTCGTTTGGCACACGCCTGCCGGGAAATTTTCGTACAGCGGCTGAAAGATTTTCATTAACTGCACTATAAGTTAAAATCATATCGCAGTATTCATGCAATGTAAACGCTGGCATATTGAACGATATCGATCTACGAATACAATTTTCAAAACGTAAAAATACAAACGGAAGCCGGAATGAAACTGACCATACGTAAACAACTTCTGATCGCTTGAAAGACACGAAGCGGCGCACGCGTAAATACGTGTAAACAATTGAGGCATTTAAGGGTAGCCAAATTCCATAGTTCAGTAGCGTGTCATTACAAGTTTTAATGCAAAAAAATGTACTAAAATATTTCGGATCGCTCTAAAATTTTGCAGGGGGTTTTCCACATAGAAAACTAGTACAACATTTTATTTTCCGCATGTTGTGGTAAATCACACTGTATAATGTTATAGTATGTCACTGTGCTGTTTCCCACCCTGTAATTGGTTAACCTGTTGGGTGGTGTATCTAAATAAATAAATAAATAAATTATAGAGCCTACTTCATTTCATTATCCATATCTTGAAATATACTCATTAATGTAAGTTCTCTTGGGTCATTCATTATAAGTCATATTTCAATAACCTGATAGTCAAAAAGTTCAATAGTTCACGACAGAAAAAAGCTGACATTTTTCGTAATTTTCGTGAATTTTATAAGTAGTTTATAAAATTTTGATTTCAAAATGCTCGCAAGTAAAGAAAAATCAACGTAAAAAATGCAAATTAAGTTAATTAGCTGTATCAATTTTTGGTATTGATTCTTGATAAATATATTTTCATTATTGAATGCTCACATTTAGTGCATGGCCACGTCGGTGCACCGCACAGCGCACATCGCACATCGCCCATCGTCCATCGCACAATTTTATTGAAATCGTTCAATGGTGCACGGGGGTTTATTTGTGCAAATTAAACGTATTATTTTGACATTTATTTATTTACAATAATTATTTTGCAAACGAGTACAGCCCCCAAATTAAACGAAAAAATGCATTGGGTATAATCAACCGAGTATCAAAGATTTCGTGTCTGCTTGATATTACGGTTCAGTGACAATGTTCAGGTTTGCTTGAATTTTTACTGTTTTTCAGATGTAGAACTGGGCGGTAGGGTATTGGTCACGCTGCATGTTACTTAAAGTCCTTTAAAAATAATTAAAGTGTTATGTGTATTCCTATGAGTGTAACAGTATTTCAGTTTGTCTGGGTCCACTACAGAATTAAATTATGTTGCATATGGCTTTATTTAAATACACTTGTTCTGTTCATAATTAGAATTAATTCATATATCTGTTTCTGGTGTCTCGCATCTTACAGGCGCTCTATTCACATCCAGATTTGAAGCGCCATGCACGCCATGTCACTAACTTGAACCAACTGCAACGGATATGCATCGGTCAATTTAAAAATGCATCAATGAATGCTTGACTTGAATTTCTAGTGGACACACGTGCTCTGTTGAGTTCTGCTATTCTACATCTGAAAACAATATTTGGTCTTTTAATTGTTATTACGAGTATTATTGAAATTAAAAAGTTAAATTGTTAATTTTTTCAAGGTATGTATGAATGTAATTAGGTGTTTTCACCAATTTTAAATTCACTTTCACTGTGAAGGTAATGCTTTACTGTTAAAAACAGTTGAATTTTGAGAAACAGTCGAATAATACCTTAAAATAAGCCATGTTAATTTTGTATTGAAATTTTTTCGCCAAAAACACTACATCAATTCACTCATGACACCATCAGTTATATTGTCAGTGTCATTTGGAGTCACAAATGTGTTATTTTGCAGATAAATTTCCTAAAGTAGCTTTTACAAATCCCGTATTAGGTAGGCGTTACTTATTTAATCACATGTAAAACGTAAATAACGTGAATAAAATGTTGTGTTTAACAATTTTTAAACGCGATTTAACAAACTAATATAACCGATGACGTCACCGCGTGTTTTGCGTACTCGTCCAATTACTAAAACTTTATGTTATTTATTTGTTGAAAATTTAATTTGATGGACGATAGAATGCTTTTTAAATATCAATAAGTGCTTTAGTATAACAAGTACTTCATTTTAATAATATCAAAAAAGCAAATTTGCACATAGTGAAAACACCTAATTATCTGATACTGCCAGCACATAGCTCTTCATAGGAGCCTACTTCATCTAACTTATCAAAATATTCTTCATTTTACTCTACCATCAGCGCCTAGAGAAAAGCGCCGAGCATATTTTTTGTTGCAAAATCAAACCAATCGTTAGGAGCGGCTGCAGCAACTGAATATTCGAGTTAAACGGAATATTATTATACCTCCTAATTTACAGAAAGTAACTACATACATTAATAATTAGATTAAATAATATACACCTCGCCCATTTTTTTTATTGAATCTTTAAAATAATTGTTGCACATTTTGTGGGATACTCTTCGCAATATGTTTGTAAACAATGTTAGTTTTAGACAATATTCAGTGGTTTATTGGCTGTTACGCTCTAATATTTGTCGATAGACGGTTGTTTTTGTTATCATTTTTTTGCCACAATCGGAAGAAAAGGAAAACCAATAGACCAAGTGAACTAGTGATTTTAAATCCGGATAATTTTAGAGAGCATAGGATCTTGACTATCCAGTAGGTAATAATGACCACCTCGGTCTCCAGATCTCACATCAAAACACTCTTACTTCTGGGAGCGGGGCGTATCAAAAATTTAGTGTACAATAGGAGACCTCAAAACGTACAACAACTACGAGATAGAATAAGAGAAGCTTGCTTACATATAACCCCAGAAGAATTACGGAAAACCGTGCAACACAACAGAAAAGTTATAGAAAAATGTATCCATATGGATGAAGAATATATTGAGCAAGCTGTGATTTAGTTACTTATGTAAGTTTTATTATTTATTGAATTGTTCATGAATTAAGTTTGTTTAAAATTGAACTTATTTTTAATTTCCAATTCCAACTTCCTTTTGGTTTAGAGTGTTAAGTAAACTGACTGATGTCACGTGATTAATTCTAAATGGAAAGCTTGTCTTTCCTCCAGCTTAACTAACTGGTACTTTAAGAAGGGGCATTTTATTTTCCTATTACGTGAACACCAAGTTCACTATCTTATTGAAATTCGGTATTAGTGAATTTTTGATAACAAAGAATAAGATTATAAGATTGTTTTACAGTTAAAACTTTGCCTAATATCTTTATTGGAAGATAAGTTTCATTTAAGACAGGGGAAATAGACAATTAAAAGAATGCTATAATAATTATAGAAATACGGTATCAACTATAATTAGAGCAACAAAAAACGATTACTATAAAGAAAAAATTCGTGCCTCGGGAAATAATTAGAAAACAAATTGGGACTGCATCAAGTGACGAATCGTAAGAAAAAATGCTTATTATTGATATTATTGACAAAATCATTGATAACGATAAAGAAATAACCGATAAAAAAGAGATAGCCAATACTTTTAACAATTTTTTTATTGAAATCGGTGAACAAATCGCACGAGAAATACCCGGTCAAACGCAAAATCTGATAAACAACGAAAACGTAAACGAAAACCTTAATTAAATGATCTTAGAGGACGTATACGATCATGAAATAGAGGAAGTAATATCCAAACTGAAAAACAACGCCTCGCTAGGGAAAGACGGTATAACAACAAAAACCCTAAAACTCATATCTAAGCACATTAGTAAGCCTATTGCTTACGTTATTAATCTTATATTTAAAGACTCTATTATTCCTGAAATTTTTAAAGAAAGTATTGTCCAATATATAAAAATGGTAATAAAAATGATACGACGAACTATCGTCCAATATCTCTAATAAATAATATTTCAAAAATCTTCGAAAAGTGTTTAAATAATAGAGTTCGGTCTTTCCTAGAAAAAAAAAAAATCAAAAAATCAATACGGATTTCAAAAGCACGTCGGTACTGAAGAACCTCTTCAATTACTAACACATACTATTTTAACTAATTTCGAATCAAACAAAAAAGTACTAGCTATATTTTCAGGTTTACAAAACGCTTTCGACACAGTATCCCATACTCATATACTAAACAAGCTATACAAAATAGGTATCAGAGGGAAATTATATGACTCATTCAAAGAATACCTAGCCAACAGACCACAAATTAAAATAGCTAACGCTCATAGCACAACAAAAATAATAAAAACTGGAGTTCCTCAAGGAACTATCGTAGGTCTCAGCTTATTCCTTATATATATAAATGATCTCTTACAGAAAAACTACGGATGCAGTATTATTTCATATGCAGATGATACGGTTCTAATTTGTGCGGAGAAGACCTGGGAATCCACAAGGCAAAAAAGCTACTGCTGCAATTAGCAAAGTAAAAACTTGGCCAGATAACAATCTTCTTAAACTAAATATTACAAAAACTAAATTTATGTCATATTCCCCAACAAAATCTGGAATGTCCCGTGTATTAGAACCGATACTCATAAATGAATCGATTAACAGCTGTGTACATAACACCCATACCATAAAATATTTAGAGCTGGCACTAGACTCGCACTTAAAATGGGGAAATCACATCGACTACTTAAATGGTAGAATACGTAAACGGATCTACAAATTTTATAAACTAAAAGGTATACTGAACAACAAAACTCTTAAACACTTATAACAGCTTAGTTGAATCCCTTATTAGATATGGTATCACAGTCTGCGGTTCCGCCTATAAAGTAACTTTACGACCGTTGCAGATAACCCAGAACTATATCTTGAGAATAATCTTTAATAAGAAACGCAGAGAAAGCTGCAGAAGCATCTTTACTGAGAACCAATTACTCGATGTGGTGGGTCTGTACATGCATGCGGCTTTAGTATATGCTTATAGCAAAAAAGATACTATTGGTTCCATCGTTAAACACCAATATGAAACGGGGGCAAGGATAAACAGCGCGTACAAAGTACCATTTTTTAGTAAAAATGTCTCGCAAAAATGTATCAAATACCACGGGATCAAATTATTTAATGAACTTCCACCACACATGAAAATAATGGGGAAAAAGCGATTCAGACGAGAAATAAAAAAATATCTGATTGACAACTACACTACATTTCTACCCATCTTAGCGTAATTTAACACAAATTATCGTATATTATTTGCTCACTATAGATAGAAATTTATATTTAAATATACAATAATTGCCATATTAATATTGTCTAAATAATCATGCTCACCAATACATTTTTATTATATTATAACGTTGTTTTAATATTTTCATGGTTAGCCTCGGTATATAAATCACTACATTGAACCTTGACCGCCTTAAATTGTTTGTATTTTTTTTTTCTCTTTTTCTTTTTTTCTTAACATATTCACTCGCATTTCTATACTCACTCTACTAGCTATTAATTATAGCCTTTATATTTTATTATGTTACAAACCACATAGATATTAGGTTAGATACTTAGTATAATAAAATAAGATACTTACTACAGCAATTCCTTTTGTTACTATTGTTATATTAATGAAACATGCCCTTACTAGAATGTAAATACTGCTTGACACAATACGAGGTCTCCTCAGGTGTCATTTCTTTTTCATTGTAAACTAGATTAAGACTCTTTGTTTTGTTAATCTTGTTGCAGTAATAAATAAAAAAAATAAATAAATAAACATTTTCCTTCATAAGGACGAACGCCACTGGTGAATTTTTAAATATGTTCTCCTGACGGGAAAGTATCTTCCACTCAAATTAAAATAAAATCGTATTGTTAATAAGGAAGCTGTGATATGGAAGCCATGAAAAGTGAGACATGCTGTATATTTTTTAATTAACATTTATTTCATATTCTTATGTTTTTGTATGTATACATGTACTGCAAAGTTGTCAGATTTAGAGTTAAATATCAGCTCTTATTGTAACTAATACCTTTACTGCTTTGTTGGCATTTTAACCTCCCCACAATAAAATTGTGGGAGGTTACTAAAATTGGTCCAAAATCGAAAATTGAGATAACATCAATTCTATACGTTTTGAGGTCCCAGGAATCCAAAAAAGTGGTTTTTGAAAAATGTCTGTGTGTATGTATGTGTGTATGTGTGTATGTGTGTATGTATGTGTGTATGTGTGTATGTGTGTTAGCACGATAGCGGCGAAACTACTGGACGGATTTGGATGAAACTTTGCATGAGGGTTTTTTTAGTGCTCTAGAAGATCTGAAAAGGTTTTGGTTGAGATCGGATTACGTTTAGTGCCATTTTGGCACAACAACTTGTTTATTTTATTATTACTTACAATTTGTAATCTAACCATTGGAAAGCAGTTAAAATTCCGATTTCAACGATATATCACACTTGCACCTTTTTTTTATATACCTACAGTTTTTTATATAAATTATTGTATAGAGAACAAACAAAATTCAATGTCTATATAATATCTACATATGTAAAACTACGTCATAAGTTGTAGTGGCTCAGTGGGCTAAAGCGTCAACTTACAAATCAAGAGATCGACGGTTCGATCCCAACACAGTGTTTTTTTTTTCTTTCTATTTTCATTATAAACTTTATTAATAATTGCGGAAAATGTTACATGATTAAATATCATCATATATTAGGTGTTTATAATTATTCAGAGTTTGAGGATTGGTCACTAGTTTTAAATAAAATATAAATAATTCTATTGCTGTTTTGGCGGTGAACACATACGACGTCGTAAATTAGATAAATATAGGTGGATCATATTACAATAATATATTTGATTTAAAGGCATGTCACGACGGCTGATTTGAATTGAATATCAGAACTCGTAGCATTTGCTACTGCTGCGAATCAAATTACAGTTAAAAAGTAGCAGACTGCTTAGCAACCCATCACTAATTTCAACCACCGGGTGGGGAGGTTCCAGCCGCTTCCAGTAGCTGCCGATTTTTTAAGATACAATAAGTATTTTCTGTTCTACTCTATTAAAATGAGTGATATATTATGTCGAAATTTAACATATCCACTGAATATCAACATTATAATATTGCTTTTTTAAGCTAAAGCAATAGAAATAATTACAAAGAAACAAAAATTCGTATCGGTGAACAAAGTAAAACTGACCGTGTGACATTTGTGTATGAATGGACTAATTTTTCTGTAACTAATACTTAACAGTTGTAAAAATTGCTGCCCTCAATTTCTATATTATTTACAAAGTGTAACCAGGATTTTCACTGAGGACGCCAGCCCTATTGTTGTTGGATGGTGGCTGAAAACGAGGAGAGCTGAAAAGCTGTAACTGAATACGTAATGAAATGGCTCGGGGCGGAAACGTTGCCAGGCAACCCGCATTACAGGATCTAGCAAAGTGTCCTGTTTCCAACATGGCCGCCAAGATCAATAAGTCAAGTCCTTGGAGACCAATTCATAGACGACGTATATACCTCTACTCACCTTGAAACTGCGATTTAAGCGAATATTTAACTGTGTACAGAATTGACAGGACAAAATGCTGTGTTAGATTTATTAATTTATAAAATTTGAAACTGTATTTTTTCCTTTTGTCAAAATTGAATTTATTAAAGATAGAGAAAGAATTATTACTCCAGGCATTATTCTAGAACTTAGAGGCCACTCATTGGGGCTAGAGACCAATAATGTCACTGGAGAAATGAAAACAATTATATTAGCTCTGTGAAGTGTTAAGACAAGAATAATTGAAGTATTAATCAAAAATGAATTTAAAATTATAAATTATTTCGTTTGCATAAAGTATTAATATAATATAATTAATATAATAAATAATTCAAGAGCTATTCAAAACTATATTTATTTTGCTAGGATAAATAACTGTACAGTTTCGTTATACAACATGTTCAACAATAGTGGACAGTCCCCTAGAAATTTTAGTTTTATAATTTCTAAGGAAGTGTCTTACTACAGCAATTTTTATACGGAAACTTGTTGAAAATATTTCAAGAAGTGTAGTAAAAAGTTTTGCATTAAATCCGTGTGCTGGAAAACGTTTGTTTAAACAAAAAATATCTCCAGAATCCTATTTTTTCGCAGTTTCTCTTAAATATCTTTGGTTGAATAACCCGCATAGTCTATTTTCTTTTTTTTTTTTTAACAAATGAATTTTACTCATCAATATTTTACCCAAAAATAAAAATTATTTTTATATATTAAAAGAACATAAAACACGAACTATCTAAAAAAATAATTTTATCTACACCAATTGAGGCCCATATATGACATTTTTTAGCTCTATATCCATTTATAAGTAAGCTAAGAGACAGTTTCGTTAGAATATATGAATTATTGTTCAAGTTATCATTCATTGTTTCAAAATGGCCTCTTTAAGCCGTGTTCATGTTTTGCGACTTGGCATATTCACCAAAAAGTTTCGGACAAATCTAGTTTTCTTCGTCATTTCAATGTTATACGCGTTATACAACCAGAGAAAAACTGCGAGAAAATAGGATTTTGGACATTCTTTTGTTTAAACAAAAGCTTTCCACCGCATGGATTGAATCCAATATTTTTACTACACTTCTTAAAATGTTTTCAACAAGTTTCAGCAAAAAATATTGCCATGATGACACTCGCGATTATAACCATTATTCACTCAGATGATTTGAGCCATTTGCCTACGGCTCGTGGGTTCAAACATCATCTTCGTGAATAATGGCTATCCTAATCGCTCACATAATAATATACTATTTTTCTACACCTATTAAACAAATAAATTAGACTGAAATCGGGTTCGTACTCGTGAGAAGTGCTTACATTGGAAAACGTAAACAAACAATATGGCGATATACTTAGTTGTTATTGATTGTCAGCCGCAAGCAAGAGTTGATCGCGGTCGATTTAAAATATCATTGAATCGGCGAGACAGATATTTTTGAATTTGCATTTGTGATTGGCTGGATGCACTACAGTGAATTATCGAGTCATAATTACGATTTCTCACCGAACAAATGCTAATAATTTTTATGTTATCCATTATTATCTGTATAAGAAGAATATGCTTATAATCCCATTTCACTTATTACCGTTTTCATGTTTTTAGCATAATGTGTGTGTATATATATATATTTTTTTTTCTACACCTACTTAATTATATGACAATTATTAGCATTTCTTGGTGAAATATCGTACCTATAACACAGCCACAAAAAAAATGGAACTGCTATCGAGACAACTATATCCCTATGTAATTTTCGACGCTGAATCCGAATCCGAGGTCAAAAATAACGATACACCCCCAAAATTAACCCCTAGCGCTAAAAAAACACTCCCGGTATGTAGGAATAGTACATATATGAAGTCGGAACATAAAGAGATTTCCAATGAAATCGATAAAAGTTCAACCATTTCTACAATTTTTAAGATAAAAATCTGAAACTTTCACATATTACTCTGGAAGTAATGTATAAAAAGATCTGATGAATAGGTATGCCAAATAATTTTTGTCATAAAACGTTTGTTTTACCCCAAGTTTCACGAATTTTGGAGCAAAGAAAAATGTCTCTTTTATTTTTGTAAAATAAAGAAGGTTAATTCAATTTTTAAGGTAAATCCTCTTAAAGTACACGTTTCAAGCTTTAAAAATCGCACCTACAGAAATCTATTAACGCGATTTAAACCAAAGTAATAGGTGGTTAAAGTTAGTTATACTGTTACGTGTTTCTGCCCCTAGAAACACCCTGTATGAATCCGTGGGTTTGAAATAATTTTAACAAGGGGTAACCACTAACACTTTATTTAATAATTTACTGATTACACAATACTTCTAAACTAACTTTTACAATGTTTGTATTTACACTTCGGATTTATAACCTCACTTTTCGCTACAAAACTTCACTTTAATAAAACTTCCCCTTCCCGCCATGAAATCTCGCCTTATATACTCTGAAATTGTCTCTAGAGTTATCTAGAACATAATCGAGAATCTTCTTCCACCACACTCCAGAAAACTCTCTCTTTCTACAAGCTTCCAGAACGTCACTATTAGTCATGGGCGTATCATAGGGGGTGTAATGCATAGGTGTGTCAATTGTATTGAACTTAAAAGCAGGCAAAATTCTGATATCTCTGTTACTCATGCAGCATGGGATACAAACAACTGCACGGCGTATATTTTAGCGAGAGATAAATTACGGACTGATCTCTTAAACCTTCAGTCTGTTCAATAGCAATCACCGCCAGCCCAGTCACTCACTTCTAGCTTATCGTGCAATACTCTTGCTAATAGTTATGAAAATTTAACTATATATTATCAAAATGTTAGAGGTCTTAAAACGAAGACAGTCGAGCTATACAATACTGTGGCTACTTGTAACTGGCCCATTATCGCATTAACGGAAACCTGGCTAGACTCATCTGTTTTTGATGCTGAAATAATTAATAGCAATTACATTATTTTTCGTAAGAACAGGGATTTTGCTGCTGTTAATCGTAGTCGAGGTGGAGGTGTATTACTAGAAGTACATGAAAATTTTAATTCTGTACAGATAGATTTGAGCGAAACAAACTTTCATACAATACCGCGAGTTGATGTCCTTGGGGTTAAAATTACAATTAAACACGCCGCTGTTTACATATTCGTCATATATATCCCTCCTGATATCAATGCTGCAGAATACGATATAATTTTTGACATAATTGGGTCTTTAAACTGCATCTATGATAGCGATATATTGATAATAGGTGAATTTAACATACCGTCATACTCATCATTTGTTTCGAATGGCTGTTTTAGTGTAGAAGTTATAGCACTCAATAATTTTCTAAATTTTTTAAATCTCACTCAATTCAATTTCATTTACAACAGTAACAATAGACTGCTCGACTTAGTTTTATGTAACACCAATTGCATTGTTGATAAATCCTTAGAAGTATTACTAAAAGAAGATAATCATCATCCCGGACTTGTGATTTCAGTAAAATGTAGTGGTAAAAATTCTAATCAGAAATTTCCATCTAATTACACCAGTTCATTTAATTTTCGTAAAGCCAACTTTCCCCTATTATATCAGCAACTGCTCGAGGTAGACTGGTCTTTTCTAAATGAATATAAGGAAGTTAATACTGCCTGCCAACATTTTTATGATAAGCTAACTCAAATTTTTACAATTTGTGTACCAAAATTTACACATTCTAAAAATAAAAGAAAATTTCCACCATGGTTTAACTCTGAAATTATTAAAAACATAAGATTCAAAGAAAAATATCAAAATATCTATAAACGAACGGCAGATGTCAATGCGCTAAATGAATTTACAAGACTTAGATCAAAAATTAAATTGGATATCAAAACTGCCTATAAAAACTATACCGAGCGAGCTGAAAACAATATTAATCAGGACCCTAATAAATTCTGGTCATACATCAACAATAAGAAAGGAATGACAAATATCTCTAAAGATATGTATTACAACGACGAACATCTTGACAACCCAGAGGATATTGTTAACGCTTACGCAAAATTTTTTGAAAAATCGTTTTTACCAAGTGCACCGGATAACATACATTCAGATGATAATAGCTTAAATAACAATAGCATTAATTTAGTTTCCTTTTCTGAAGAAGACGTCCTAAAAGCATAAAAAAAAAGAAACCGAAGCTCACCATGGGGCCGGATGGTATACCTGCATTTTTACTGAAAGATTGTGCTAATATATTCGCCCATCCACTAAAAATTTTATTTAATTTGGCTATAAAATGCTGTTCTTTTCCTGATATCTGGAAGTATTCTAAAGTCTGTCTAGTTTATAAAAAGGGCAACAAAAATGTTATAACAAATTTCCGACCCATAACTATCATTTGTAACTTTGGCAAAGCTTTTGAAATTTTGCTGCATAATTGCATATATCCGCATGTCAAAAACAGTATATCCTCTCAGCAGCATGGATTTATGAAAGGTCGATCTACAACCACCAATTTAATATGTGCTACCCAATATATATCTGAGTCCATTGAGATGCAAGGTCAAACAGATGTAATATATTTCGATTTCACAAAAGCATTCGACAGGGTTAATCATAACATTCTTAGTAAAAAACTGTCCAACATTGGAATGTCACCGAATCTTACACACTTCTTAAAATCATACTTGTCAGATAGGAAACAGTACGTCGCGTTTAATAGATTCAGGTCTACTGATTACTTATCTTGTTCTGGTGTACCTCAGGGGTCTGTCCTTGGGCCACTCTTGTTTAATGTATTCATCAATGATATAACTAGATGTTCATTTTTTAATGTACGCAGATGACCTCAAGCTACTACATAGAATCTCTAACATAAATGGCTGCAGTAATTTACAAAATAATATATCTAAACTCAGCGCTTGGTGTGTCGAGACTGTTCTCACATTAAATGTGCAAAAATGTAACGTACTGACATTTTCCACAAAGGATGTTAATTTTACATTTAACTACTGTCTAGAAAACGAACCATTAACTCGACCGTCCTCGTTTAAAAACCTTGGAGTAATTTTTGACAAAAAACTCAGCTTTGTCAATCATATAGACACGTTAATTTGCGACGTAAATAGAACACTTGGTTCTATTATATGCAATGGGCGTGATTTCTCTAATATTTCAACGTTAAAATTATTATATTTTTCTTTTTTGCGATCTAAACTAGAGTATGCGTCTCTTGTTTGGCAGCCCTGCTATAACACTCATAGTCTTAAATTAGAAAATGTGCAACGTCACTTTCTTAAATTTCTACATCTTAAATCTCATGGTATATATCCACCAATTGTTTTCCACAAAGTGATTTACTTCAAATGTTTTCAATGCGTAGCCTATCTGAAAGACGCAACGAATTTGCCATAAATTTCTTAAAAAAGGTGATTCATTATGATATTGACTGTAGTGAAATACTCCAGAGACTTAATTTCCATATTCCGCGAATAAATTCAAGACAAAACCAAACCTTCTACCTTCCTATAGCCCGGACTAATACTTTAAAGTTTTCACCAATCTACAGCATGTGCTCTAGCTATAACCACAGTCAGCGTGATATCGACATCTTTAATAAATAGGAGATTCTGTCTAAATCATAAATAAATAAATAAATAAATAAATAAATAAATAAATAATTAAATTTTTGTACGATGTATGTGTTGTTTCCCATCTTGTAAATGGTCTTGTACTGTTAGATGGTGTATGAATAAAATAAAAAAAAATAAAATAAAATAACAATACATACAAATTTTATCACTTTCTCATGCAAGATTTTGATATTTTGGAAGTGTACATCTTCAAAAATAAATGTTTGAGATTTTCTTCATTCATCGGATCCTTTTATACATTACTTCAAGAGTACTATGTGAAAGTTTCAGATTTCTGTCTTAAAAATTGTAGAAATGGTAGAGCTCTTACTGACTTCATCGAAAATCTCTATATGTTCCGACTTCACATATGTACTATTCCTACATACAGTCATTTTTATGTTTGAAAATATGATAATTCAATAGCCACAAGTTTCTCGTTTCATTTAAGCTTCGTTAAGCTCAATTTCATTAATTAGTTCAAAAGTTACAACAAATTTAGTGTAGCGCGTCCGTGACCGCGCACGTTTCGCGAGCCGTACTTATGTGTCGCCACGTTCCATTCTCGTGCGTTAAAAAAATCTGGAGCCTATATTTTTGATGGTACAAAAAATTTGATATACTTACGCTTTTGATGTGAAATTTCCCCCTGTATCGCTTAGTGCTATTAGTTTCTTGATACATTTTTTTATTTTTCGAGTTATTGGCCAAGAAACGAATTTCGGCCAATATATTCGATTTCTTTACGGGTCGCCGGCACCTTACACCGGTAAACTTATCGTATTCTACACTAACAAAACTACTTATTCTGAAAAGTTCAGTCATACAATATTTAGTGACACCTTAAAACCTCTGACGACTGGGCAAAAATGCATTTTTCATCTGAAGAACGCCGCGCCGCAGAGTAGGTTACGTTCATATGTGAGGGGGCTCCCGTCAGACCCTCTACTGCAATGATCAGGTCTACTGTGGCTCATTCCTAGTTATAGTTCACTCAACAGATTCAGCTTTTTAATAAAGCTGATAATCTTGTTGGGTGAGAAACCGTCCAGGTCCTCTGGCTTCAGTCGCCCTTTGCCAAAGAGAGAAAACCTGGTTCTTTCTGCAGCAGGACAGGTACATAAAATGTGCTCTGCCGTTTCATCATCCCCCAGACACAGACGGCATTCGGCATTTTCCACCACTCCAATTCTGTGTAGGTGATGATTTAATCTGCAGTGCCCAGTGTATAGGCCAATTAGAGTTTAGGTGTAGCCTATTCAACTCTAATAGTTCTTTAGTTCTTGACTTCAGGGGGTATGTAATAAACTCCTTTGAATGAACTAATCCTGGTAGTTCCTGCCAGTGCTGGATTGTTTTCAATTCAGCCCAGGCTAGGATAGCAGCCTTGGCAGAGTTTGCGGATATGCCAAGTGCCGGTTCTGGACGCCGCAGAGTAAGTCCAAGATGATATATGACTGAAAAGAGAATAAAGACTCAGATATAAACGTATAAAAACATGGTAAATATTTATTTTATTTATTTAATCGTCCTATTTATGTTAAAAATTTGGCGTTTAGTTATTGCTATTCCACCACTCAACCAGGACACGTACACATAGACATCAACACAACTACATTCCTTGCGATATTTCCATCTACCGCAGCTGAGACTTGAACTCAGGAGAGATAATAGCGATTACCCCTCTCGGCAACACATTAAAAACGCCACTAAATATCCATACCCTAGCCAGGATTCGAACCCGGATCTCCATGGTCACCTTACACTAAACACCTTAGCACTGAGTCACTGAGCGACTTTAAAAATCCCCAGATACAAATTTTTAATAAAATCGGATATTAAATGAAATTAAATTATTTGTTATCTTGGAAACGCCATCTTGGATTTTGATAAAATATGTTAAATTATATTGTCGTGTGAACCATATACACATGCAACATTTCAAGTCATTACAACAGTTGGAAGTGGGTGATGCACGATTTTCTTACACACAACGTTACAAAGGTATAGCCGAGGCTAATAAAAGTGTGTTAAGAAGAATACATTTTTCTGCGGACTGCGTTGCGTATGTTGTGAACATAATCACGGGCTCTAAAGACCGCCTAGATGCAGAACTGCAGCAGAGAAATTGTTTGTTATTCATGGCGTAGTGTTTCCCCTCAAACACTTAAAATTCACCAGACTTTTACCCCAAACGGCCGAACCGCTTTCGTCAACGTTCAATTGGGAATACTCTGCATTTTTTATGGTGTTATTGGTAATAGCTATTACTTTTTCTACTACCCTTTAGACTAGGGGTTGATTGATTGAAATCCAGTTACGACAGCCCAGTTGTCTGACATGTTATCTTGTTAAATATTTATCTAGCTAAACACGCGGATATTAACTTGATTAAAGTATTATTTATTCATACAACAGGCACGAAAGAAAGTTTAAGTTGTTGTTGATGTCTCTCCTGTATCTTGTATTAGACGTGCATTAAAAATAACACAGGCACACAAAATAAAGAGAACGGCAATGTACTTCTCAGCCCTGTGTTAGATTTATTCATTTCAACCCCTGAATAAGGGTAATTACTGAACATTTTTAAAACATTTTCAAATGCCTCTTTTGCTTTTTAATGATGATTAATTTGAGATCAGCTAAACCTTTTTCCGATTTTTCCCAAGCTCACAATCAACTACCCAAAAACAGGCGAAAAACAAAGTTTTTTGCGGTCACTCTTTTACCTTACAATTTTTAGAGACCGTTTTTTTCTAAGGCTGTTCAATTTTCTTCAAACATTTTTTTCTCCCATTTTCTAGTGGTTCAATTTCAGGTACATCTGCAAAAGTTATACGATTATGGCAGCCCTGTTGGATTCACCATTTTGAATCTTTAACTTTTAATACCCACGCCTTCACCTTAATTAAAGAATGAAAATTCCTTGCGTCTATTTAAAAATGATGGAAAACTGTAACGCGATAAAAAATGGACGTAGTGTCTTTACTCTGAATATCTAAAAATTATGCAAAACATACAACATGGAAAAAAATTAAAAGGACTTTTTACAATATCGCAAATTTTCTGAGCACAGTGTATTACACAGCCCCACAAAAGAAAAAAGTTTACACCCAGAAACTAAACCTACTAAACTTTATGTATTTTGAACTCCTGAATTCAATGCCGCTATCAAAATTTCATTTTATCTTTGGATTTCTTTTTTATCTTAGATTTATATTATAAAGACGCTACTTCAAAGATAAAATCTAAGATAGAAAAAACCCAACGATGAAATGAAATTCTGGTGGTGGCATCGACTTCAGGAGGTCAAAATACATAAAGATTGGTAGGTCTAGTTTCTGGGCCTGAACTTTTTTTTGTGTGTGACTGTGGTCACAGCCATAGGTACTGTCGTGAGCAAAAAGACGGGACAAGTCTTATAACGCATTTTTTCTAAAATCTAGTTGTGTACATCTAACTTTAATTTTTGTGACATTGTCAGTTAGTTGTCAAAATTTATTGCAAGTGTGCCAAAACTAATATGCCCCATATAAGCGATTTAGTTAAAGCTGGAGGGAGTCATTGCTAAAGCAGAAGATGGATGGTCCATGAGACAAATTGCACTGCGTTATAATATTAACAAAAATTCCAGATTTGCAATAGAGCAGTAGCAGTGACGTCACAGTATTGCCAGCTGTCAGTTGCCTGGGTGGTAAATTCAGAAATTTGACATTTGAGTTGGGGTCAATTTTCGTTCAATATAAATTAAAGTGGAGGATTTCTTAACATCAGATAGATGTAGTGATGTTTATAAATATATATTTTTTAAATCTACTGCGAGAGAAAACTTTATATATACTTTATTAGTGTTGTTTTTACCAGTGTAAAGTTTGGTGTCAAGAACGTTGTCATCTTTGTGAACCCATAAATTAGTGAAAATAAAGGCTATATTGGATTTTTACATTTTTTGTACATATATAATATCAAGACATATTTTAGTAAATGTTTAATTAATATACGCTCAGTTACATAGGTTAGGTAGTGTTATTACACTAGGTTAAAAGTTATCAAAATACTCATTGATTTATGCCAATATATCAATCATATATTAATGGTTTTATAAACCTATTGTAAAATCTACGTTTTTTGACGATTTAGATTATTTCCCTTCAACTTTTTATTGATTTTATATCTTACTTTTGTTAGGCTCAAAAGTTTGTAACGAGGTTAAGTGTTTATCACATTAATAACAACAATCAGAGGTTTGTCTTATGAAATGCAGGAGTAATAGTAAATCTGATAAAAAGATAGGACTGTGAGATCATTTCAGTTTCCATTTAATTTAAATTGCGAGCAAATATGCAACACAATACGCTCCGAATACTTTATATAGCTATATACCTAGTTTGGTATCTGTTCTGATTCTTACAATTATAATTACAGAGGTTCAAAATATTGATAATGTACACAAATAAAATACCAGTGAAGGTAAGTGAGCTAAAACACAACAGAATTTAAAAAATAACACACTTTTAACAGCATCGTCTACCATCATTGAATGTTTCAAATTATACATATTATACATAATTATAAGGGTAAGTATGAATAATAATAGTCTTATAGTTTAGATATAAATTGTATTTACAAGAAGGGTCACAATGGTTCATTAATTCAATGCTATATTATATTTTTGAAAAATCATCCAAGGATATAGTTTCAATCTCTCAATTTTAAATGATATAGGTTGGCTCCATTAATACATTTCAGCTTAGAAATATAATGAGGGGACTCTTAAAATGTAGAATAAAAATAAAATTATAATAAATTCACTGAAATTCACTTACCATATCGAAAATTAATAACTTTTGACAGGTACGCAAGATAACACGCCGGTTGAAAAACAAATAAAACACTAAATTAAAGTCAGATCAATAAATCGCGAAATGTATAATAGACGAAAAACACCCAAAATTGATGTGACACGAAAAAAACGTTTAAAAAAGCACTACAAATTCTTTAAAAACTCGAATTAATCAGAAAGCACACAAATGCAAAACTAGGTTATTACCACCCAGGCAACTTTGGCGGCCATGTTGTGACGTCAGCTGCTACTGCTCTATTGGCAAATAAATTAGTAGAAAATCCATTTCACTCAGTAATTCAGGCTGCTGAAGAAACGAATTTTCCTGGATCGAGTAGTACTGGTCGCCGGTTAGTAGGAGAATCGGAGCTACGCTGTCATCCAGCAGCAGAGAAATACCTACCTAAAGCTGAACATAAAGAAGTTCGACTGGGATTTACGCTTGAATTTTTAGTGCATGATGTAAATTTTTGGAACAATGTAATATTTATAGATGAAAGAACTTTCCAGTCTACACACAGCGGTCGTATTCGTGTTTACCGACCTCAGAATACCTTGAAGATTTAATCTTTAAGTGTGAATAGCATCGAGGCATTTCCTTCGTAGTAAACCAAATTTACATGCACTTTTTGTATTATTTTGACTCAAATTATACACCCCTGAAGCATTTCAATATATACTCAGGACCCCCTATATAGAAATAGATAGTTCATTAATGTCGAAATTCTTACATTAAGGAGTTCTTCATGCAAATGAGATGAAATGATTGTACAAAACTGCAGAGTAGCGCAGCGGTAGGATTTTGAATAAGCTTTATCTTATCGAGAAATAATGGCTTTTGTGATTATTATTTGCAGATCCATTTCAACGGTGTAATCTGGGATTTAGGGGTGGATTTATGTGACTGGGAACTATTACAACCACATTAAATAGAAGGGATCAGTTTGGTGTGTCGGTAACATAAGATTTTTATAGAAGGAGATGGGGATAATAACAATTACAATGGCAATACATTTATTGGTCTAAGAGAGGCAAATAGTACTTACTTCCTAAAAATCCAAAAGTTTAGTTATTAAATTACATCGAACAAAAATTCGTTAACAGCATAAAATCTTTTGCGTTGGTAAAATTAAAATAGTACACACACATACTCGATTTAACTATCACTTCTAGAAAAAAAGTTTGAAGTAAAAAAGTTGCCTTCTTCCCAATATACTAGGTATATGTTTTGAAATATAAAAAAGTTGCTCGCTTGATATATTTTCACCTGTAAATTTTTACAATTTATCGATATAGGATGAAAAAAAAGTTCCATATTTTCTGCATTTATTAAAATGTGCACTTCATATCAACACATTTTGTTAATACATATTATGTACTAATACCATGTTACAGAAATGAGACCAGTTCTTTGTTCCGTTTTTGAATTAGAGCAAGTTAAATGAGAAAATCATTGTTTCCTTCTTTTAACTTTAATTTATTATTGTCAAATAGATAAGAAATGGTACTCAAAAGCAGTATTAAATAATTCTTTGTAATAAATAAAGTAGTCTGCGGACAATTGTTAAATTCAATATGCTTCTATACTGATAGTATAGATGAAGCAAGTAAAGAACAGAGCAAGTAGGTTCGTTAAGAATTGTGACCGTTGCGCTATAAACAGAAGATATGATTGCAAGCATGCAATGTAACAGATAACCTGTAAAGTTAATGAGGCAATATTTACAAAAATCAAAATTTTAGTACAATAACACAGCCACACAAAAACAAAAACAAAATTTCACTTCCACCAACGAAACCTAGTACACCCTAGGTTTTTGGGGTCGCTGAATCCGAATCCGAGGTCGGATTGTCGGTATTAGGTCGTGTTAAGGCCATTTCAAGGTCAAATAATTAGATTTTGACAGAATAATTTGAAAAAAAAATTGCATATAGGTTCTTGAGGTCGCCAAATTCAAATCCGAGGACGGTTTGTCAGTATCAGGTCGCGTTAAGGTCATTTCAAGGTCAAATCATTAGATTTAGACAGAATGATTTGAAAAAATTTGTATGTAGGTTTTTGAGGTCGCTGAATCCACCAAATCCGAGGTCGGTTTGTTGGTATCAGGTCGCGTTAAGGCCATTTCAAAGTCAAATGATTAGATTTCGCCAGAATAATTTGAGGAAATTTGTATATAGGTTTTTGAGGTCGCTGAATCCAAATCCGAGGTCGGCTTGTCGGTATCAGGTCGCATTAAGGTCATTTCAAGGTCGAATAGTGGCAAACCTGACAAAAATATTCACCTGTTATTTCGCGATTTTTCCAACTCTCTTACTAAATCGCTAAGTTACTCTCACGTTGTGAACTTGGTCTATTGTTTAAATCAAACACATTTAATTTTACAAGCTATGCACATTGTCGAGCGTGTCCATATCTTGTAATCGAGGGTGTTATAGTCCTAATGTCCACTTTATTCTCATATGCTATAAAAAAATGGATTCTTTTGCCTGCCTGAACCATTCTGCTCTTCTAGACCTTTGGTCGAAAGTAACTTATTTGGACAAAGTGTCCGATTTCAATATACAGCTATTCTCGAAGCTTCAGCAATACCTTTTATGAGACCACTTTCAAGACAAAAATATATTTACGATAGATCTATTCCTATTTATGACATCGTTCCTTTGTAAACTTTTTAAAGTTCATTTTGATTTCATTAAACATTTTTAAAAATGTTTAAGTCATTCCTTATGCATCTTTAAATTTTATAAATGAATGATGTAATAAATAAGAATAAATCTACTGTAAAGTATTTTTTAGGCAAATTAGTCTTTACCTGCTGCCTCGTCAAGTGAGATGTCGGTGACAACTGTCCCAAAAGGGAATGTGTAGAATGATCCGCTCATCAGCTTATCGAGGTACAAATCAATATTTACATATCACAAATCTAACTCTTTATGCGATCGTACACATGTTATACATCTTATATATCCTCTGCTTATGCTTGAAATAACAGGTGAATATTTTTGTCTGTTTTTCCACCATTCGACTTTGAAATAACCTTAATGCGACCTGATACCGACAAACCGGCCTCGAATTTGGATTCAGCGACCTCAAAAATCTATACACAAATTTTTTCAAATTTTTCTGTCGAAATCTAATGATTTGACCTTGAAATGACCTTAACGCGACCTGACACAGACAAGCCCACCTCGGATTCGAATTCAGCGACCCCAAAAACCTAGGGTGTACTAGGTTTCGTTGGTGGAAGCGAACACTTTTTTTTTGTGTGGCTGTGTAATTGATGTATTCTAATATATTATTATACTATACCAAAAATATCAGAGTTCAATAAAATTATATCATTTTTCACACAGCAACATAGTGACAACTTCCTTCCCTTTGAAGTGCATCAGTGCGTATAATTTATTACTTTACTTATTTTTTTTTGATAGATGAATGTATGGGTGGAACAGGAATTACATTTTCCACAAAAATCCTTCTAAATTCTTAGATTTGCAGATTTAGCAGTACGATCTTTCTTCTCTCCTCCGCTTCTACCTTCCACCACGTGAAGGAGCGTTCGACTGATGATTTACCCTCAATTATACATATATTTTTAAGAAAATAAATAAATTTTAAATTAATACGTTTTTGTGCAAATAATACTTTACACCAAATCCAGCAGCAAAATATTACAAACCTTTTTCGTATTAGATCATTTCTCAAAAATGTCAACGATATTTGAAAGATTAAAATGTTTATTTCAGTAGAATTTAATAAACGAGTGTATAAGAAACTTTTTGAAAGAGAGATTATAGATTTTAGAGCAATTTAGAAACTTATGTTTTTACAAAGTAAGCAAATATTAAAAATCCAATCCAATCAAATTATAAAAGTAGATATAGAATCCCACAATTTGAGCACGAAAGCGTCTGCATCGGAGCCCAGTACCAGAAGTTATAACGATTTTTCCGATTTTGACTCTTGAGGTTAAATCACACAAAAATAATATTTTTAAATTAGGTCCATATTACACTCTCGAGTACACTAATCTAAATTTTTTACTCAATCAATTTCATATATAGAATTTTTATTGTAGTATCAGCGCTAGCAGTGACCATAGAATTTGAGTCTTGTATTTGTTCCCGAGATAGTTTTCAAGATACGTTTCTGCAACACTGATTGGTATTCAGCTCCCATGTGTTCTAAGATTGATTATGTTTCCGCCATTGCCACCACTCTCAAAAAGGTGACAAGATCAATAAACAATTGCCAGTGTATGCGTTAGGATTTGATCATTTTAAAACCTGGCTATTTTACAGGCTAGATTCCAAAAAGTATGAATATTAACAACTTACATTGTGGATTTTTCATTTATATAGACTACAAACAGCCCTCGATGTAGTGTGTCTAGTAGAGTTGCAATATTATCTGAAGAGAGACATATTTTTTCTCCCATAAAAGTTCTCTGAGTTTTGCGTTCTTGAATTTGATGTATCAATTACAAAAATGACTCCTGTGTTGTCTACTCACATCGGCCACATCTTCTAAGAACGTTTTAGTTAACTCTTCATATCAACAAGAACTGATCATTACTTCAACCTGTGAATATAAAAAGAGTTATTATAAGCTTTTTACATTAGCAATTTGAACCCTGCTTAAGACTTCACAGTTCTTGTTTTTTTACTTGAGGAAAACATTGCTTTCGTATATTTGACAATATCAAAATTTCTATCAGTAATCACTTTTGGTACAATAGTCCAGGAAAAGCCTACTTGCACTGGAGAAAATAGGTCCCAAAATAACTAGTTTCATGACGGTTGCAGAAAAAATAATAAAATGAATTGAGGTTATCTATTCTTTGACTCTCCGCTTGAGTTATGCTCTTTCCTTTGGTTGTATGTTTTTTACCTTGTTAACGTTGTTCTCCTTTTATATATTTTACAAATTTTAATGTGTCTCTCTTATCTTATTTTATTTTACCTGGATATTTTGTAATCACTTTTTGACAATGCTAATGTCTTTTCTTTGAAAGATCTATAGCAATAAAGTTTTATTATTATTATTATTATTATTATTAAATCGCTGTCCACTACTTCCAAGAAATAGTTATCTTATCCAGAGCTTTGGCTACAACTTTTATCTTACCTACATACTGAAAAACAAACTGACCTTAAGATAGGCGCTATCCGTCAGATAAGTTAATTTAACCCAGCAGTAATAAACCGGCCCTTATTGTGCTATAATATTATAATATTATGCTTGAGCCGCGCTGAGGATGTTCGTCTTCAGTGATCTATGTTCGTGATTATATTATTACTTCTTTCTCCTTTTTTTATGGTCCAGGCTGATTGTTGTTGACGCTTTTATTATAGCCCTCGTCCTTATGATAATTCGTACAGCCTCCACCTGGAAGTACGTGGCGTACTACTCATCCTACCGATATTAGCTTGATTTTAGAGTACTTCGTGTCCTTCCAGTAGGACTGAGGTCCCTACCATTCGATAGATAATTTTTTTACGATTAGGCGTAAAAGAAGATGAAGTTTCTAGCTCTTTTATTACCAAAATAGCGTGCAAGGGTGTGAGGTGAACTTTTTGGCTACGTATTTTGATGAGCCACACAGTGAAAATGCCTGAAGTAAAGCAACATTTGGTGAAAATTATAAAAATGCAATATGTAAGGGTATTGTTAGATCAATTTTTTCTTGTTCCGCGAGTGTCTAGTGGTATGTTGATAATAAGGTGAGCCATGTCAGGTTGGAAGATTTATGTCATGTGCAGCCAACAAATTACACAGACGAGACGTCGTATACAATTTCCAGCCAACATGACATTTCAGGTAGTAATTTTGTTTTAGTAATTTCAAAATCCAAAATTTTCAATTATAATTAGGTGTTCAGGGTAGTTCACTTGTAAATGAAGAAAAAGAAGGTGCTACGCTGGGGAGTTTACAACTTGTAGATCAGGAAGAGAATGCAAATACTGCGAATAATGCGTCTGTCAATCCTGCAGATTTAAAAATCTGAACCTCCATGTACAAAAGTACTTCCAGGGGCGCTTCCAGCAGAACTTTAGCTTGTACGAATTATCATTAATGTCATTATCTGCCTCACTGTTTGGGTTTCTGAGAATCTGCGCTTCCATTAATAACATTTTCTCTTCTTCATCTTCACTCATCTCGATGCGAACGTCTGGTGCATTTCCACATGATTGATCATTACAGAATCCTCACACAATAAAACACTGCAACCTGGCTTTCCTGCGGCCACATGCACCATTGCATCTGTTTTCAATTCATTTTCAATAAGGCGTTGGGTGATGGTTTCTGTCATTGTTACTGAAATCATATGGTGGGACAATTTATTAAAATTGTGAGACATATTCTTTATAGGATTTTGCAAACAGCGGAAAGAAAACTATCTATGAGAACTAAAAGAAAAACTATATGTAAAAATATTAATGAAATCTTTGCATTCTTTCGATAACCTGACTTCTGGTTACGCTAGCAAGTTAAAATTCTGAAATAAATTTGACCAATTTTTTATTTGACATTCTCATTGTAACACTAGCATCCAACGTAGTCCCCCACGGCTAAGCAGATTAAACTAGTATCTACATGACCCCTGTTGTTTTTTATCAGTCAATGTCAAATATAAATGTTTCATCCCTATTCATGGATATTGTCTTGGTTTTGCATGGAACATCGTTATGAGTGGCTTTGTGTCTTTCTGACGAGCTCAGAATAAGGGCGAAAAACGTTGGAAAGGCTAAGCATTTCCAAGAAACTGAATGAGAGATTTTATGAAAATGCAATCCATTAGAATGAAAAAAATGTTAAAGACAAGGTAGGCATATAAATTAATTTCGAGCCATTTTTTAACTGAATTTACATACCGTAGGGGGTCATGTAGATACTAGTTTAATCTGCTTAGCCGCAGGAGACTTTGTTGGATGCTAGTATTATAATGAGAAAGAATGTCAAATAAAAAATTGGTCAAATTTATTTCAGAATTTTAACTTGCTAGCATAACCAGAAGTCAGGTTATCGAAAGAATGCAAAGATTTCAACAACATTTTTACATATAGTATTTCTTTTAGTTCTCATGTATAGTTTTTCATTCTGGTGTTTGTAAAATGCTATAAAGAATATGTTTCATTACTATGAGCAAACAAATAATAAATAATTCACTTTTATTAAAATTGGTTCTGTCTCACTTTTTACAAAAGTCCCTACTGACTGGATTAGTACATATGGACGTGTTTTGAATAAAGCTCCATGCTCTCTATCTCAAATTAAACTATATACAGGCATCACATCCATATTTAAAGAGCTGCGACTCTCTCTAGAAAACTAAAATGGAAAATAAATATTGTCATATTGTTTTAGTTTATTATTTCCAGTATGATTAGTGAGGTCTGTTAATGAATTGTTTATGCACTAGATGTTTAAGTAATTTATCATTGGAATTTAATTAAAATTAAAGAAATAATCTAAGTAAGGCGCGATTGGAAGGAATGATTATTCAGGTGACCAAGCAGATGGCTGGGGTTATAAGTAGCAGTTTTGTTCGGCGGGGTCTTTTCCTGCTAGTATATTCTCTAATTCCTGGCATAATTTGGGGGAGACGCGCACGTGGCCAACAAGGCTGTCTCATTAAGCTAACGAAGACACGTGCTCTGGGTACAGAACCAGCACGTGCGATCTACTAGACTAATGCCTTTATTTTAAATAAGTAACTTAATAGTGCATGTGCTCATATTTGTTTCATTTTATTGTATTTTGCTATTAATATTGTTAAAGCAAATAAGTATCTATAAGTATCTTTTTGTAACTTAATTCGGGAAGAATGAACAAAACGCTAAGCCTTAAGTCGACATTTTCATCAAACATTTAGCATACAATTACAAATGCGTCTCATAACGATCATAGCCGAAAACTAAAAGAAATTACTCATTTTTATGTAAAATGCAGACTTGGTACGTAATATTTGAAACTGATCACTATATCGTTATTACTTTGATGCATGCTACTATACAGGATTTTATACGCTCTAGGGCAAATAATAATAATAATACTTTAATAATAATAATAATACTTTATTAATCATTCAAAATACAAAGTACATATGGCGAGTCAAAATGTACATGAATGTATGTATAGAGGACAATTCATGAAATTTATCAATAAAATTACTAAACTAAAAACCAGAGATAAATGAAGTAGGTATATGTGACAAATCAACAAAAAACACACGAATCGAAGGTAAAGAATACAGTTCATATAAAGCTATTAAACAAATTTTCTGAATTAAGAATACTAAGATGTAATCAAAGCTTAATACATAAAACAAAATTAACATAACAAATATATGACAAAGTACGTGTGCATACATAATATGTGACCTAATAAGTAGAACAGAGAACATCATTTCCCTTCAATAAACTGGGATATGTTGTAATAGTCCTTATTCGATAGATATTCTTTCATTTTTATTTTAAATTTTAATTTGCTTGGAATATCACGAATATTTTTTGGGAGAGCATTATATAGGGTGACACAGTTATATATAGATGATAGTTTAAATGAGCTTGTATGGTGATTCGGTACATATAAGAGACCGCTATCTTTCGTTGGATAGTTGTGATAGTCAGACCTTTTTTTAAAGAGAGCTAAGTTATTTTTTGTAAAGGTTAGGCATTTTAAGATGTAGATGGTGGGTGTTGTAAGAATACGTTTTTTTATAAATATTTTTCTACAGCTTTCGTTTATTTTTAGGTCAAAGATAAGCTTAATAATTCTTTTTTGACAGATAAACACTCTTTCACACTCAGAGGCCTTGCCCCATGCAATGATATTAAATGAAATGTGGCTATACGCCATAGCTGATTAAGCCTTCCTTGCCTAGAGTAGATTTTAACTGTAACATTGTAAGAAATGTCTTGTTCAGTTTATTACATACATGATCTACACCAGGATAGTCTGGAATCAAGCAAGGTGCCGAGTGATTTGACAGAATCCGATAGCACTATATCACTGACCATGAGGTTTTCTGGTAGGGTTTCTTGAAGGTGAAAGTTTAGGCAAAATGTCTTTTTTTCATTTAAAATCAACTTGTTTCTTTGATACCACGCACTTAATCATTCTACAATATTGTTGACCTTAATGTGAAGCTCTTCGAGTGTAGCAGCTGACACGGTGATTGTTGCGTCATCCGCAAACATTGTTACATGACCATGCTCCATGTAGCTGGGTAAATCATTTACATAGAGCATGAACAGTAATGGGCGTAACACTGAGCCCTGAGGGACCCCAAGTGTAACACTAGATGTATCCGACTCCTGACCATTTAGCATCACCCTGGGAGATCTATTTTCCATATAGGAAGTCAACCACAGCAGAATGTTACCCCTAATGCCGACACTATATATTTACTATTCAGTATTTCTTTATTAATAGTGTCAAATGCTTTGGAGATGTCAAAAAATAATGACACCACATACCTACCTTCATCCAAACATTTGTAAACATACTCTAGAAGGTGATAGGAAGCTGTCTCAATCGATTTGTTTGATCTAAACCCATGCTGCGACAGAATTAATATCTTATTCTTTTCAACATACTCTGAAATTTTGTTGTACATTACTCTTTCAGTTATTTTTGAGAGAACACTTAAGAGGTAAATTTGTCGATGGTTATCCAAAACGTAGGGTCACCTTTTTTTAGTAGTGGAATGACAGTTGCTAATTTCAGGCAATCAGGAAAGAATCCAGCTTCTATTGACTTATTTAATAAGTATACAAATGGTTCTAATATATTATTTTCAATAATTCTTACAATTTTTGCCGTAAGTCCGTCATAGCCAGCTGAGCTCTTATTTTTTAATTGCATAATAGTATTGTGCACCTCTTCTATAGTGATAGGATTAAAGTACATTGAGTACACATAATTCTCACTTAGAGATAGGTTTGACCCAAAGTGCCCCTCAATTATTTTAGGCGCAGCATCAGAGAAGTGATGCGCAAATATTGTTACAACCTCAGTAGTAATTTATGACGCGGTCATTTACCTTGAGGGTGATGTTACCCTTAGCACCATTTTTATTTCTGTCTAATATTTTATTGACTATTTTCCAGTCCATCCTACTTAAGTGATAGTTAAAATTATTTATTGTATTTTCATTGACAATTTGCTTTTTTAAGATGTTATTGCTAGTCACAGGTGACTACTGGTTCGTAACTTTCACAGTCAGTATATGTGCTAGGTGATCTGCTATGTTTGGTTGTTTAATACTGCAGCTATAAGTGTTAGGATTTAAGTTTGTAATCATATAATCTATGCAACTACTACTGGTGTAGCCATTAGTATTGGTAAATATGCGTGTAGGATTTGTCAATGCTACAGCTAAATCAAAGGCGTTAATTAGTCATTAATAATATTAGTGTTTAAACAATTTTTGTTGTAATCAATGTTAAAATCACCACAGAGGATGATATTACTTGATATACTCATAGCAACATTTAGAGCCTCAGATAAATTTATAGTGAAAATATCTTCTTGACAGATAACAGATAGGTGATGTGTTTTTAAGAATAAGATGTTATATAAACATGGGTATATTTGTTTAGGTTAAAAGATTACAGCTCTGCAAAGATTTAACGATAATTATTTCGCATATGCCTAAAAAATAAACAAACATGGAGACACGAACATGTGTTTCGTAGTTATTGCTCCTCATCAGTGTAACATAGCTTAGGGACTGTTTTAAGAGATTAGAAGCAACATTAACCAGGGCCTGCCAGAGGGACAGGCGAGCCAGGCGGTCGCCTGGGGCGCTGGATCCTGGGGGCGTCAAAACGTAAAAGGCAAGTGATATGCTGCAAGTCGGTTATAGTTTCCGAATAATTAAACTCAAGATTCTAAGAAAGTACATACTCCAAATAAGTTCGCCCCTTCCCGCCTATCAGTAAGCGTTCTGATTCTTCAATTTTTAAAATATTGTATATCAACCTTGAGAATGACCGTTCTTGCGTTTTTTCAAATATTAAATTGTGTATAAGTTGGAAACTGTCAATTTTACGAAAAAATGACCTTTTTTGTAAAATGACCAAAAAAAAAACTAAAAACCAAAAACGGGTCAGTCGGGTCAAAAATAGCGATTTTTACAATTTGCTTAAAACAAATTAGTTTAAATAAATTGGTACCAGATCTTCGTCCGGAAAACTCTCGCCCGACAACCTGTATCCTCTTTAAAACTTTGCAGTCTAATATTGTCTACAACACTAATATTCTTCTATCTCCTACTACAAGTGTGGGGTATGCCAATGAATCAAAAATGCTTGGTTTGAAAATCTTAAATGGTCTAATCACATTCATGATATGTGTGTTAAACTGTCAAAGGCCTGTTATGCTTTGGCTATAACATCCAAACAATGCAGCGTATCAATAGTAAGACAGTTGTATTTTGCTACTTTTCATTCTTGCATAAAGTACGGTATAGTGCATTGGGGTTCCTCACCTGAAGCAAATAGAGTTTTTTTACTACAAAAAAGGGCAATACGTATAATAGCCAATCTTGGATATAATACTTCCAGCAGGGAAGCCTTTAAAAGCTTAAACATTCTTACTTTGAACTCTATTTACATTTATGAGCTGTCATGTTTTGTTTACAAAAATAGAAGCAAATTTAACGAGATTAGAACTGATCATCCATATAGTACTAGGAGTAAACATCTCCTTTTACCAAAAGAACACGGAACGGCTTTGTACCAAAAATGTCTCTGTTTCATGGGCTGTAAATGTTTTAACTGTTTGCCGGGGCATATTAAATCTATGACAACATTTTTTAAGTTTAGAAAGACTTTAAAATCATTTTTGTTGGACATGAACAGCTACAGTGTTGACGAATTTATACAAAATGCCACTTTTCTATAGTTCTAGTTATAATATTTGTTTAATCGCTGACTGTTCATATGTTTTTTTTTCTTTTGGGTGTATATGTTTTTACAATGTTATTTGTCATATTTTCTTTGTATTTCTACCGACAATGTTTCTTAACTGTACTTGTACATTTTCTGAAATTAACAAATATTATTATTATTATTATTACTATTATTATTTTATTTAAAGGCATGTCCCCAACGTGAACATGCAAAAAAAAACGATTGGGAAAATTTTTTCATAAAAAGGCGAGGTTTTTGCCTTGTCTAAATAACTCAAGATCGGTTAACCTCACTAGCTATGATTTCCATAGAATACTAACTTTTATGTTCGATAGACTTTAGTGAACTCATTAAGCAGTTTACATTACACAATGCTAGACGAGAGCAGTTCTTAAGAACAAGTACGTTGTTCTTAGTTATTTTCATTTCTATGATAATATTAATTTTAAAGATGAGTTACGAAAATTTGTATAATTTACCTAAGAAAGTATTGAAAATTGTGAAGGGGGTAGGGGGCGCAAAACTCAGAACTCGCCTGGGGCGAGAAATTTCATTCAGTCAGCAGCAAGGTAGGAATATAGGATGGGAAGTGTAGTGTTTGTGAGATGCTTCTTTCTAGTTTCCATGGTTCTTTTAAGTTTCCATCTATCATCATCTCCTTATTTATTCTTCTGCTAAGTCTTCTGTTTCCGAATCCAGCAGTGTGCGCCTCCCTCCGCCCGCTTGCGTTTCAATAAATTCTACAGTGTATATAGGGGCACATCTGTACATATTATATAATTTATATTTTAAAATCAGTCTTGGGTTGAATGAGACTCCTTCACAGAATATCCCGAAAAATATTATGGACAGCTAGATATCTTGCCGGATGATTGAAGAACCTCGATCAACGTAGTGGTAGTGTTGTAGATATTGTCTATAATTGTTTATTTGCGGCATATTCAGATTTTCTTACTTTTTATTGGTGATGTAGAATGCTGTAAAAACGTTCTTCAATAGTTCATTAGAAAGTGCACTAACGGACTTGAAATTGAACTTTGAATATTCGTTTCGATACTGTATTAATAAAAATTACAGTTGCATGATCTTTTTAACGAAAATCTGAATAATTGTAAAGATGATCTTAACACTTATTCTGAAACGGATTCCTTTGCAGTCTCACGCTTTGGCGAAATTAACAAGGTTCAGATTTTATTATATCGAATTGCCCAATTTCAATTTTAAAATCAATTTTCATTAATGAAAAATTCGTTCAAAAAGTACATTGCGGGTGTCTACATGGGAGTCGCTCGATTGTGGAGTGAAGGTTTCCCCCCTACAGTGGGAAACGCACATATAACATATATGCATAAGTTTTTCGAAACACAATCTAAGGTGATCCTGACCAGTTATAAAATCGCCGATTAAACGTCACGTTTATTTCAGATTTTTGTTGACTTTGGCTTCGACTATACTTTATTTATCAAGTTGGTTTAAAATAAATCCGATACTTCTTTAGAAAAAAATACGTACAGATGCAGACACTTTCGGTGCAGCTGCATAAACTTTGGCTGGGGCATAAATTGCATTATATGTTATCAAATATCTTTCGCTCAATTGAAGAGAAAGTGAGTCAGCTCGACTGAGCGTAGCGTGCGAATAATCTCTGCGGGGTTGTGAGATATGACTTATAGTTCCGGTATTGCACGCGGCTTGAGATGTTCCGGTCACGTGGCCGGATTTGCTTTTACTTCAGCTCATTGCACGAGTGTATCCACCGAAGGGTGCAGGCACAAAGACATTAAGTATGACTTGAATTAAAACAGAATGTCATTTGTTACACGAACTTCCATGGCAATATTAATCGAATAACTAAAACCATTACCCAAATAATAATAGAGCGAGCATAGATACGTATACCATACTCGTATTTGGATAGCAAAATGCAGCATTGTTAAGCGCGGTTACTACTTGGACGAGAGAGCCAGCTCAGGGGAATCCGACTCCATCTTCTAACTGCTTGCATATCAGCGCATACGTAGAAGGTATGTAACTTTAGGCGAGGGTTACATAGCGGGTATACCATCCTTCGGAGGGATGTAAAGCAGTCGGTCCCTTGTCTGTTAAATGTTAGGCATGTTAAAAATCCCTACTCTTCGATAGAGAAAAGAGGTTCGGCAACATTTTCAGGTTGGGGGGAGCTTTTTTGTTGACGAATACACGCATAGCTCTAACGTACTAAACACTACACACAGCTGCCCATGTAGAAGTTTGCGCATGTAAAGGCGTACATGTACATGAAACTGTGCGCGATTTCAAATTCGAAATAGTACGTAAAATATTATTTTTATTACATTAGGGCTGTAATAGGAAATTTAATCTTTTATACAGTAAACATGTTTGTTATTTGTAATTATATTATAAAAAATTGTTATAAGAAAATATTAAAGAAATTATACAGCAATACAGTCCATACCTACAAAGCGTGCATTAAAAATTATATAGCTAGGAATTCTAGTGGACAAACTAAATTTGCAAATGCGATGAAAACGCATTTTAACAACACTGATTTCTCCCTTTTTGTATTTAGGATGTTTATTGCATTGGAAAAAAATCAAGCTAAGTTAAAACATCAAAGATAGATATGTACTGTACCACCTCTGTGTGTACAAATAAATTAAAAATTGTTTTTACCTCTTTAACGCATTTTTTCATACGTCAATTTTCATAATTATTTTAAAGACAAAATTTGTTTTTTATTTTCGGTGAAAATATGCATAAATAATAATAGTAATAAATTTATTGCCCAACAGAATAATCAAATTACAGGACAATGTCCGTCATACATGATAATGTTAAGAACTATACTAGGAGATGATACTGCCTATGCAGTAACTAATACATACTAAAGAATAATAATAACATCATTATAGTATAACTTATAAAGAACAATCAAATTATTATTAAAGACATAACAATATATTCAAACTAACACCGATGATTTCAATAAACTGTTGTAATGGTCTTGATGTACTGACTTAAACGTGTGCTAAATATATCACATTGACTGCTAAGCTTGTTATATAGTTCCATCATAGAGTAAATGAGAGACTTTTTGAGCATGTTTGCATCTTGGCGTGCTCCTAATCTCGGGATTCTGAAATTAATTTTTGATAATAGTGTTGGACAGTCGATTAAATGGTTAAGTAGTTTATATAAAAATACTAATGTAATTCGTATTCTTCTATTCTCTAATGATTTCATGTTTAATCTTGACAGTAATGAGGTATTTGGATATCCTTGCTCTGGATAGTTTGTATCAATTCTAAAAACTAAGTACTTCATAAATTTTCGTTGAATATTCTCTACTGTTTGTGAGTGAACGTTATAAATTGGGTTCCAAATTATCACACCATACTCAAATTTTGATCGTACCATTGAGAAATACAACGTTTTAAGTGCATCTACATTGGAGAATTGTTTACAATTTCTTATTATAAAGCCTAGTAATTTTAGTGCCGAATTTGTAGATGAGTTTATATGTTCTGTAAAGTCCAGTTTAGAGTCGAATAGTACACCCAAGTCCTTAGTTGATTGAGCTCTTGACAATTCCGTGTCATTGAAGATATACAAGAACTCTATAAAACTGATTTTACGCGTGTCCGTTACTACCTTGCATTTTGATACGTTCATATCTAATTTGTTGGAAGTACACCATAATTAAATTTTGCGTATTTGCTGTTGTAAGGTTAGGCAGTCCTCGATGTTGTCAATTTCACTAAATATTTTTAAATCATCCGCAAATAAGAGTTTTTCGCAATCTAACATATCACATAAATCATTTATAAATATAATAAACAAAAGTGTTTGAACCTTGGGTACCCCCGATGTTGCTTTATGTAGGTCCGGTGACAATGCAATATAGTATATCTAATATCATCCTAAATCCAATGTGGGGGGACGTATCAAGATAGCGGATTACCTTTCTGTTCACAACCCCTTTGATATGAGTATCAAATGATACGGTTTGACGAGTAAAATACGATAAACTATTTGACGTCATTATAAATTCAATATGGAGGACGTCCCACATCGGTAGATTACCTTTTTCTTCACAACCTACTTGACATGGGTATCAAATGAACAGGTTTTGTCTGTCTGTCTGTCTATAATGCAAGTAAAAACTAAGCAGTGAAAAATACAATTATATATAAAATATATTTTTAAAACAAACCTTTTATTTAAAAAAATGTAGTTAAAAACATAATTTTTAAATTCACACATCTGTATACTAAAAGCTTTGGGGGCGTTCAATTGAGCAAAGTAACTGTGCAAAATTTTTATATGACCTCCTCCAAAGCTTTTGCTTTCCAGATGTTTGAATTTAAAAATAATTTTTACTACATTTTTTTAGATAAAAGATTTCAGTGGCAAAATACCCAATAAAAAGTAAGAAAATAAAAGATTTGTTTATAAATATTTTTTGTATGTAATTTTTTAATACTAAAATAAATAACAAATATGTTTTAAAACCAATTCAAATAAATTTTATTTTACCATATAATCTAACTATCCTGTTCAAAATCATAAAAAGTATTGATAATTTCATTTCAAACTGCCAACCATTCTTTCTTTCTTTCTTTCTTTCTTTCTTTCTTTCTTTCTTTCTTTCTTTCTTTCTTTCTTTCTTTCTTTCTTTCTTTTGTTTTTCTATATAATTACAAATTTCATTTCAACGTCGAAGTGATCTTAATGTAACACCTTTGCTTTAAGAAAAATTATCTACGTTCTATGTTGATACTACGTTTTTTATATACGTTTTCTTGATAACTTTTTGGGATAAGAATACTACGTTTATCTTTATTATGAAATTTTCGACACAACACCTACTTAAGATTTTCTATCAAGTATGCGAAAACCTGGGCGAAGAAATTATGTATGTTATTCGAGCATAGCACGCCTCTACGATTTCATAACCTTCAAAGTGGAATGGTACGACATGTGACATCTCGCTAGAGCAAAATGGAGATCATGAACCATTTAACTGCCCAACGGTTATAATCTATTATCATCGGAGGACAGGGGCATACTTGGGAATTTCCCTCATCAGGATATTATAATAAAAGATAAGTACCTTTGATTATTACCTGTAAAAGGGATTATTTTCGCATATCTAGTGCTACACATTAATTCGTAGTCACTCACATCTTAAATCCGTTGTTACAAATATTTCGTCGTAGTTATTTATATCTTAAATTCGCTGTAACAAATATTTCTTCGTAGTACCGATTTCTTGTATTCAACGTTTAACGTAATCGTAGTTGCTTGATAACGTGATATTGTTTGAATTTTGCCAGTATCGCAAAGTCGCTGCGTCAAAGTACTTTTGTTTTGTTTCAGATGTGTCTCGATGGTTAGACACGTCAGTTATTTGCACATAATACGCGTCGTGTGATCTGATATTTCCTAGATTTGACTCGTCAAGTCGCATCACTTATGTGGATTATTTATTTAAAGGAATTCGGATGTTCGGGGCGCGGTGAGATGTGTATTATCTTTTGTGGTTATATAACTTGGGGTGTCCCGTATTTTATTTGCTAGAGTTGAGTTCTAGTATTATTTTTTTACGGTTATATAACTTGGGGTGTCCCGTTTTTGAGTATTTGGCATTACGTAGCGGGGAGGCTATATACTGGTAGGCTCAAATAAATATCAGGTTCGAGTGAAATAGCATATCTTTTATTAGGTTAAGTTTTATTATCTTTGTAATATTTTGTGTCGCCATTTTGGTAAATCTAATGGTGTGTCTTTAGTGTTGCACTTTATATATCTAGTGCTGTAATATAGTTTATTTGTCGGATCGTTTGCGAGATACCTTTGTATTATAGTTCGGTTTAAATCTCGTAAATGTTCATATCTTTTGTAATATATGATTTTTAGTATTGAGGTAAAGTTACGAGATGTATCTTTTGTAATATAGTTTTTTTTATCTCGTAAACACCTCAAGTTTATCTTGCTGTTGAGCAATATGTAATATAGTGTATCTTGTAATATAGTTTACCTTGTACATAATTTGGTGATATTTTGCTATACAGTATCGCTGATGCTGTGATAGCTCATTGTTTTGTAATATAATATTTTGTAATATAGTTCTATTGTACATATGTAACTTTTGTCTTTGGTTTATCTTTATCTTCAATTTTCCTTGATTACACTCAGTAATCAATGGCGCCCAAGCCTTGAACTCGACGCCCTTTTGCTCTCCGTATCTTTACTGTGCTAGCCAGGTTACACCAGTGACGCTAACCACGTCGCTCGTAGGGTGGCCCACACTAGAACACTTGGGCAATATTTTAACATCGAGTGTAAACCTTCTTTTCTTAGCCACACAAAGTGGCATATTACCCTTAGTAATCAAAAATTAAAAAAAAAAAAAAAACTGTAACATGCGGAATGCTCAATAGCATCCTTCGTTACACTGTTAATATTTATTACAAAAATTATAGTTATCGGAAATATTATTCCCACAAACTTTAGTACTAATAGAGTCCCTTACTGCTTAGACTATGATGAACGTACGTCATCTGTCAGCAGTTAAAGTTCGCAAATACTAGATCGCGCAAGAGCAATGGTATTTCAACTAAATAACGCCGGGTGAAACTCTTTCTCGTTGAACCATTGCACTAATTAGACGTATTTATAATTTTGTTTGACCTGTAATGGGGATGTTAGAATTTGAAAAACCTCGTGATGATCACATGAGGTAAGGTTTTGATAATTGTACCGGTAAATGCCATCTAACATTTGAAATATTGTTTTAGGTTTTTCTTATATTCTTATAAGTTTTTCTTATCATTGGTTCAATGGTTCAACAAGCAAGGTGTGCATAATCTCAAATCTTGCTTAAAGCAAATAATATAACGCCAAAGTACTTCTACGTTAAATCATTAGACGTGAATAAGTTTTGTTTCATAAGAAATTCATTCTTAATTTATAAGAATATAAGAAAAACCTAAAACAATATTTCAAATGTTAGATGGCATTTACCGGTACAATTATCAAAACCTTACCTCATGTGATCATCACGAGGTTTTTCAAATTCTAACATCCCCATTACAGGTCAAACAAAATTATAAATACGTCTAATTAGTGCAATGGTTCAACGAGAAAGAGTTTCACCCGGCGTTATTTAGTTGAAATACCATTGCTCTTGCGCGATCTAGTATTTGCGAACTTTAACTGCTGACAGATGACGTACGTTCATCATAGTCTAAGCAGTAAGGGACTCTATTAGTACTAAAGTTTGTGGGAATAATATTTCCGATAACTATAATTTTTGTAATAAATATTAACAGTGTAACGAAGGATGCTATTGAGCATTCCGCATGTATCCCGCAGCCCACATAAAAATATATATCAAATGTATATATTTTTTAAGAGAAACGTTTTTTCTAAGAGATTATTTTCACGTTAGATACATCATATTTCTATCAGATATAACAAAATACAATATACACTTATAGAGGTAACTTACATAAATAGCAAATACAGAATATACAACATATATAACATAAAGCAGACAAGTTGGGCTATTTACTTAAATTCTTATTTTTTTTTTTAATTATTTATCAAATTTAAAGAAGGGTTATCAATGGAGATATCGTTATACATGGCTTTGATATCTATTATATAATAATGACCAATGGTCTTCCCTTCTATTTCATATATTAGAGGAGAGATTTCACTAGTTATAATGCATTTTAAGAACTTAGGAGCCAATTTTAGCTGAAAATTATTTATAATGTCACTTAATACATATTTCCCTTTTTAAACCATATCTCAGATTTCGAATTCAAGTCTCGTTTCCATAAGTTATAATATTTTTATTTCGTTCATAAACTTTGTTTTTTTTTTTTTTTGTTACGTAATGCCTAAAAGGTTGATTTTCGGTTCAATTTATTTTATCTTCGACTAAGCTAGTCAATGCTAAATTTTGAGATACTAATTTTCAAAATTTTCCTTTATCTTCACTTGACCTTGAAAACCTTCCCTTTTCTTAGCCACACAAAGTAGCGCCTTTTCAACGCGGGGCTTGATTACTTTAAAGGAGTAGAGTTCAAGGAAAATTCTCTTTATCTATCTTTCACTATTTGTCTGCTATCTTTATCTTTTGCTATTTATCTATTGTATTTTATGTTTTGCTATTTTTTGTAACTATTTTTTTAGCTTTAGTAAGTTGTAAATAGTTATTGTTTTTAACATTTAATATTAGTTTATTTATACTAATACTTTTAAAATTCCATTTATTTACTAATGATTTAGTTAATCGTCTGATATTTACTGATCGATACTTTGAAATTGTGTTTCAGTGAGAATTTTATTGTTATACAATATGGAGGTAAATTACTCACATTCAGATGAATTGAACTATGAACTAAGGATCAGAGGAGCTATCGTTTATGGGAGAATAACTGTAAAAATATAAATTCTTAGAGGACGAGGAAACTTCATTTTGTAGAAAAATGAGTATATTAGAGGGTATGATATCTAAATTTTATTCTGACATTCGATGTCCTGATTACAAAAGGATTAAAATTAAATTGTTACATGTACATAATTGTTTAAATAAATTTTCAATGTTAAATTAACAATTAGCTAATTTGCAAGTATGCTTTTGAACTTATGACTCAAGTTATGTTATAATTTGATCAAGTAAAGCAAGAAATATCTCAAAACATAGGTACCCATGAAAATGTAATACATTTTTGCTGTATCATTTCAAATTGTAAGTGCTAAAAATTTTCAGGCACAAAGTTCTCTTAGTCATTCAAATAATAGAGTATCTATAGAAAGAAAATTCATTAGAACTAAATATAGTTAATATTTATCACGTACATACAGTTAACCATTTAATTTATCATTTAAATTATTTTATTACCTATTAATAAAGTACAAATGTCAAGCTTACTGCTAGAAATTTCAATGTATGTATAAAAATCTCTATAAAACATCGTTTATGATTTATAAAGATATAAATACATAAAAACTTTGATAGTCAATGGTGAAATCAGGGACCGTGACAATCTTATTACGGCTGATAAAAGATATCAAACACCTTCTTTTAATTGATGTTTGTTATCTTTATATTTTTTGCAAGGATTAAATTTAATGCTTATAGTTAGGTGGTAGCGGTGCAAAACAAATATAATCTTTATATTTATAACATAGGAACATAAAATAATTAAAATCTACCTAATACACAACTAATCAATGTGTTATAGGATACATTTCTTTTAAAGCTATATTACCAAATATTCGCCATTTTAGAATATTACATGCGGAATGCTCAATAGCATCCTTCGTTACACTGTTAATATTTATTACAAAAATTATAGTTATCGGAGTCAAATCTAGGAAATATCAGATCACACGACGCGTATTATGTGCAAATAACTGACGTGTCTAACCATTGAGACACATCTAAAACAAAAGTACTTTGACACAGCGAATTTGCGATACTGGCAAAATTCAAACAATATCACGTTATCAAGCAACTACGATTACGTTAAAAGTTGAATACAAGAAATCGATACTACGAAGAAATATTTGTTACAGCGAATTTAAGATATAAATAACTACGACGAAATATTTGTAACAACGGATTTAAGATGTGAGTGACTACGAATTAATGTGTAGCACTAGATATGCGAAAATAATCCCTTTTACAGGTAATAATCAAAGGTACTTATCTTTTATTATAATATCCTGATGAGGGAAATTCCTAAGTATGCCCCTGTCCTCCGATGATAATAGATTATAACCGTTGGGTAGTTAAATGGTTCATGATCTCCATTTTGCTCTAGCGAGATGTCACATGTCGTACCATTCCACTTTGAAGGTTATGAAATCGTAGAGGCGTGCTATGCTCGGATAACATAAATAATTTCTTCGCCCAGGTTGTCGTATGCTTGATAGAAAATCTTAAATAGATGTTGTGTCGAAATTTCATAATAAAGGTAAACGTAGTATTCGTATCCATAAAGTTATCAAGAAAACGTATATAAAAAAACGTAGTATCAACATAGAACGTAGATAATTTTGCTTAAAGCAAAGGTGTAACATTAAGATCACTTCGACGTTGAAATGAAATTTGTAATTAAGTAAAAAAGAAAGAAAAGACAATCGTGTTAAAGCTAAATTCAGCGACGTATACATTTGGCTGATATTTCTGTACTCAGATGATCATAATGAACAAAATAAACCCAGGTTGCAAGACGATCAAATGACGAGATTATGTGGAAGACAAGGATTTCCTAATCTGATAAGTTATGAAAACCCGAACTTTGCCTCTTCAGTTAACTGTCGTCATAATATGTGAATTTGTGGATGTACACCATTTTTTATAAAATTACTGTAATTGCTGGCTGCTTATTAAATACAACATTTTTATTATTAATACAGTTGCATCGAGTATATCTACAGTGTTTGTTAACGTTGTAACGTTGTTGACGAATTAAATAAGGTATTTGTTTGGATCGTAGGCAGACATGATCACATAATATAGTACACGTTTTTTTTTTTTTAAATAAGTGCTTTAAAGCGTTGTCAATTGGCAAAGGAACGAAAAGAGAGCATATCACATGAATTTTCTGGACGATAGCTTACAGTTCGATGCCTATATAGTGAGAAATTTGATCAGATCTTATACCAAGCCTTCTAGGCCTTTGGAAGTAGTAACTACTAGTCTCTTGTAACTCGACTAAAAAGCAGCAACACAATTTTATTCAAATATTTGCAGATATTAAGAAGTACATTTTTTCCATCTATTAAAAATACTGAATAATGCTTCGCAAGGAGCCAGCCATCTCAAAAATCAATAAAGTGTATTGAAATGCACTACTTTTATGTATATAGGATGTTCAGAAAAACTCGTATTATTTGTTTTTATCTTGTTATTGAAAATAAGATCACAAAATCACTATTTAACCCAAACTCTTCACGAACTATGACCTCTCTAAGTAGACCGCTTCTCCACGTGTAATTTAGAATTACAATTTTTCAAAAGTATATGTTTTTAAATGCTTGCAACGTAAAAATGTGATATGAAACAAAACTGAAAAAATTCTGCGTAAAACTGTAAAGTTTTACTTAGAATTTAACTGATTTTCATTTTATTGTAACAAGTATTTGCGATGAATAGGCTTAAAAAGAGTTATTTTGGAAAAACTGCAATCTTGCGAAATGGGCTCGAAAAACTATCACAAATGACCTAATGTGGCTCAAATTCATATTAGCGAAAAAAGTTTCGACATTTGTTTCATTACCCAGAATAATCATATTTCCAAAAAATTATCTCGTATTTTGAGCAAAATGGGTTAATATGAATACGTGCTTCCGAGTTCATGAAGTTCATCATATATTTCTTTTAAATTGTGATAGAATCGTGAATGAAATTCTCACAAATACCTTCTTCATCATTGTTCAGAGCATAATAATTTATAATTGTTTTACTAATTAAATTGCTACAAGATCATTTTATAGGGTTCCAAATACTGATTGGGGGCAAAATAAAATATTTTTGATTCTTATTATTATTTATTTTGAATTTTATTGCACAAATTATTATTAATTAGTCACGTTATAACTTGTATTAATGTTTTAATGTTTTTTAATCCGTTCAAAATTTTTCAATTTAAAACAGTTATATTTTCATGTGGGTTTAAATTGAAAATAAATTATTAATTTGGGTCCTCTGAAAAATTCTAAAAAGAAGATTTATAACGAGATTTTTATTTTACTAAATTCTCTTTTATTTTTTATTTCAGAAATTTTTAAATGTTATTAAATATTAATTACATTTTGATTTCCCAATTAAGATCAGTCAGTTTAGGAATACTTTGAAGATTGCAATATAATTTTGTACTGTTAGTTATAGGTATTCAGCAGATGCCGCAACTTTTTGTTTTAGTTTTATTAACTAATCAAACTCTAAATGAGAAATTACCTTATAGTACAGGCAATGGAGGCAAAATGTTGTAAAAACCTCGCAAAAATTAATAAAAGAATCATCTCTGGGATTTAAGTAGTTAACCTGTAGAATGGAATGATGTGCATTCTTTGCATTTCCAAGTTCCGGGAAAATTCAAAAAAATGTGGAAAAACTTTTTGATTTTCGGTTTTCTTGCTCTAACGGCTAAAATAATGAAAATACAGAAAAAAGTTTTCAACAAAATTTGTAGCTCGTCTCTTTCTCTACAAAATAGGACTTCACAAATTTTTATCTTACTTAGGCCGTTCAGGAGATAAATCCAGTTTTCCACTTATAGTTTTGAGCCGCTCCGAAATGCGCAGAAAATGAGAATTCTCTGGGCGTTTCGTACGACCGGACATATCGATCGATAATTATTACTATTCAGAGCCGCTAAAAAAATGAAAATAACGTAAAATGTAGAGAAAAGACTCAGCTTTAATGTTGAACTAATAACAAAATGCATGCAATTTTATCATAGAGAAAAAAGTGTTAGAAAATGGCTTAGTAAACTTCAAACAGTTGATTTATTCACATCTTTGAGTTTTATGCATCCTGCCTATTTCTCCCGTAACAATGGGTGCTTTTCCACTGCATGGATTTGATTCCACGCACTTTAATCTATATTTCGTGAAAATTTCATTGAAGAATGTTAAGAAACAAATAAGTTGTATGTGTCTTACTGTATAATTGTGCATTTTTTGAACGTGTATGAATAATGTAGACTAATTCAAAAAGTACTGCGCGCATTTAAAAAACTCTAAAGCCATTCGAAAGAATATGTTTTATTGTACTTATAATCCAAAAATTAAGACTGTGCTATTATTATTACTTAAGATATAGCGAATTGAACTCCAAAATTTGGATTTGATTGATCGATGAGAAATATACCCTCTACTTTGATCGCAAGGCATATTTTTCCAACAAAAGTAATTGCAATAAAATGTTAATTGGATTAATATATAATTATATAAGGATATATGAGCAAAATGAATTATCATTCTAACGACTCCCGGCAAAGATATGAATAAATCTGTGGATCAACTGTAAAAAGTTCACTAAGCCATCTTCTGACACTTTCTCTCTTTGATAAATTTTTTTATGAATTTTGTGATTAGTTCCACATTAAAGCTGAGACTTTTCACTACATTTTATGTTATTTTTATTTTTTTAGGGGCTCTGAATAGTAAGAATTATAGATCGATGAGCGCGGTCGTACGAAACTCCTGGAGAATTTTCATTTTTCACGCATTTCGAAGCGGATTAAAACTATAAGTGGAAAACTCGATTTATCTTCTTCAACGGCTTAAGTAAGACAAAAATTTGTAAAGATTTTTTTTGTAGAGAAAGAGACGAGCTACATCTTTTGTTTGGAACTTCTTTCTCTATTTTCATTATTTTAGCCGTTAAAACAAAAAAACCGAAATTCAAAAAGTTTTTCCTAATTTTTTTGAATTTTTCCGGAACTTGGAAGTGCAAATGCAATGCATTCTCCAGGTTATTACCTACTTAAATCCCAGAGATGATCCTTTTATTAATTTTTGTTGCCCTAAATTGTTAATTTGCCTGTACTATTAGCCCGCAGAGTATTAAATTTATTTTTTATATTGAAAGGGTTTAAAACAGACCAAATTTTCTTAATGTCATTGTTCTGACAAAAGTTGTTTAAATATGTACCTTTTTCTATCGTAGTGGACGATAAAGTGATATCACGCAAATATTTCCAGTCATCTATTAAGTTAGAATTATGAATTATATTTTACATTACCATGATTTATAATTTATTATTGCTATTTATTATTAACAAAAATAAGACAAAAAATCACTGTAATTTTAAGTAGATAATTTACAATAACAGTTTACCGCCCATATATCCATTTAAAAGAGATCCTCAGGGTCTTAGCGAACAATACAGTATCCTGCTTTCGTTTACAAACAGTCACCAATAATACACGTGAGCAGAAGAAAGAGGGTTTGCCCATAAAAGTGATGTTCTATGGTTATAATATACACCTGCAACGGTGTGTTTGGGTGCTAAAGGTATGAGACCGATTTGAAAGGGCCCTGTCTGGCTCTGTGGTAAATCTTTGTGGATCTTCTAGGGGGGTGGCGCCGACTTCACGTCGTTTAAATGCCTAAATGGCCGTACAGGTGTCTGGGCCATTAGTACTTTACCTTACAAGAGTCTGCCTTCCGTAATATTATTGTAACAGATGAATAGTCAATTAGGCACTATTTTTCAATTGTTGGATTTTCGGAATTGTTTATGATCGTTCATTTTGGAATTTTGTCGAGGAATGCGTTTTTGTCAGGTGAGCTTCACGCTTTAAAAGCGGATGAACAATATATTTTTTTAACAGGGTAGGTATTTGAGGATTATAAAATGTTAAGGTGTTGATTTATATTTATTGCTTGATTATTATGACTGGAAGATTAAATGAAAATGTTTGTGCTTCCCTCGCTTATATATTATATTATATATTAAATTAACTGTCCGAAATTTTTAATAATAATAATAATAATAATAATGTTTGCACAACTCACTTAATACAAATGCAAAAAGCCGTTATTTTAGGCACAACATCTATTGTACGGAGAACTCTTTCCATCTCGTAGCCAAACACATATGCTTTGGTCCCAGGATCCGGCATTGTGATATAAACCAGGAGAACCTGTGGAAAATAATAATAATAATAATAATAATAATAATAATAATAATAATAATAATAATAATAATAATAATGACAGTGCTTATGGCTCAATGAGCCCAGCACTGTTATTAAGAAGCTAAATTTAAAGAAATAAATAATAATAATAATAATAATAATAATAATAATAATAATAATACTGTTTATTTCAATGCATTACACGTATATAAAAAAATAATAATAAAATAGAATAAGATAATGGTTTTCAATAATTGAAATGAGGAAAACCACAAAATTTTATTAACGTAGGTACGGGAACTATCAACAGAAGATATATTGATAACCTAGTCAACATAGAATCTCTGTAAATCTAATAATTATAAAATAATAAAATACGCTTTCTCTTAAAGAAACGAGTATAATAATAAATAAATAAGACAGTGACACAATATTAGTTACCACTGTTAAAGCGTAATACAAAAAAATTCTTGCAGACGGTAAATTGCTTTTTGTAACAGTATTTTTTTGAAAATTTTAATTTAAACAATTTTAAACCAGCTATTTCTTTCAAATAATTGCAGAGATGATTGTATATCTTAATAGGCATAACTGTCACATCATTGCTAGCAGCAGAGAGATTGCGTTTATGCAATAAAATGTCATTCGTGCGTCTTAAGAGTGAACACTACGTAAGGCTAGTGGGGAGGGGGACAAAGCGCCAAATGAGGAGATATCTCCCTAATAATCAAATTTTAGCCAAAAATAGTCTTCAACAATCCTGTAGTATTTATTTATGTACAATTTCCACTTATTTTCAGTTAAATAACATCACCCAATTTGCAAAAAACAGCTTATTGTTAATCATTAAAATTGTGATTAACAATAAGCTGTTTTCTGCAAATTGGGTGATGTTATTTAACTGAAAATTTGTGTAAGTTGTACATAAGTAAATACAACAGGATTGTTAAAGACTATTTTTGGATAAAAGTTGATTATAAGGGAGATATCTCCTAATTTGGTGCATTATCCCCCTCCCCATTAGCCTTACGCAGTGTTCCCTCTTAAGCTGTATTGTATATTTCGTTCAGAAAACTGGATGAACCGATTAATATTGGACTAATAAATAAACAATATGATAAAACATATAGGGCTGGCAGCGTTAGTATCCTAAGCAAAACGAAAAAATCTCTACACGAATGGGTAGAACGTTAGAACAACATAATCCTAATTATTTTTTTGTTGTATGATGGATATATCATTAACTGTGCTGGAGTTGCCCCAGCAGAGAATACCATAATTTAATAATTACTGTACCTGTGCAAAGTAATAAGTTTCAAGTAGTTCTAAACTCACATAAAAACAAAATTGCCAGACGACATAGCATTTGGCTTAAAAATTTTTTGTCTTCAATATGTTCAAACCAGTTTAAATTACTATCAATAGTAGATAAATTTGATTTTTACTAATAAGCTATAATCAGGACTGTTAAACATCAACATTTGAGTTTTTCTCCCATTAATTTTTAGTCCAAATTTGTTGCTATAACTATTCATTAGTGAGGTGCAGATGTTTGCATTACTTGACAACTCATTTGCACTGTCTGCCGTTGATACAACTGTCACATTATCAGCAAATTGAGTAACATCAACATGGAAGGCATTTGTTGCTTTTAAGTGGCTTTGGAGATCATTTATAAAACTAAGAAAGAGAAGAGGTTCTAAGGCGCTACCTTGAGGAACTCCCGTTGGCACCAGCATAGCTACTGATTGATATGATATGCTACCGACTATTAGTATGACTTTTTGATTCGTTGACTTGGGTAGGACCTAATCCAGGAGTTAGGTACTCCTCTTATACCCTAAGCGCATATTAGTAGCAAGTCATGATTTACCGTATCAAATGATCTAGACATATAAAAAATAGACATTTACACTTTTTTTTCAATATTTTGAAGTAAAAATATGTATAAGGAAGTAACTGCATCCTGACTGGAGTGTCCCTCCCTAAAGCCATATTAACTAGAAAATAAAATATTATTTCTATTAAGGTAAACTTTTAAGTGACCAGCATACGCAAGTTCAAGAAGCTTGGAAAAGACAGATAGTAAGGAAATTGCTCTGTAATTTGGTATTAGTTTTTTTCATTTTTCTTATGAATGAGTACCAACGCTGCCTTTTTTTAGCAATATAGTCTATAACGTATGCAGGCAATGAACATGAAATATTGTCAGAACCTGCAAAATGCTTTTTTGTACGTAAATTAATGGTGGAGCCATTTTAGTTGACAAATCTGTACGAGGATAATTTTGATTATTATTTCAAATTTGTAGCAAAAAATGCGAAATAACTTTGTTTCTAAATTCACCTCGTTCCGAGTTAAAGGCCTTAATTCTTGACAAAACGTCATATGTACCTGTTTATACCTCTAAAACTACTAGAGATATTTTAACAAAATTTGACACAAAGGTTTTAAAGGATGCCCTGTGAGATGGTCATAATCTTTAAAAAGAATCCCTAATATAATTTACCTGAAAATTTACCCCATTTTCACCCCCTTAGTCCGCACGTCTATGGAATAAATTAAATAGGTATATGCGCTTTTAGCTACCTTCAACTTAACCAATTTTTAAAACAAATCGATTTATTAATAACTGAGCTACGTAGGTGTTACCATTTCTTTAGTGCACATAAAAAAGGTCATAAAAACAGGCCTTCAATATATTACAGTCGGCGATTTCACCTGCTAACAAGTTACTACAAGAGAACAATACTAAAGATTTCAAAATAGTGTTTTCGGTAGAAACTTAATGACGTTTCTAGAAAGTAAATTAAAAAATCTTACTCTGTCTTGCGTCAGGATAGGATTACCTAATGCGTTGCTGGACGCACTGCCCGTCCTTCGCGACATTAACAAATAAATTCAAAGTGCGGATCTGTTCCCTGGTTAGGGGTGATTTGCGTATTTATATCAAGAGTTAGAAATCTTGGTTGAAAGATGCGTGTTTTTGTTTATTTCTTATCTTAATTATGCCAGAACTTACTTTACATAAGAGTAATGATGTTTTATCTATTAGATAGTTCATTATATTTATTATCTAATAAACTGTAGAGAAATTAAGCATGCCCCGGTCTCCCCTTATTTAGATTGGTCGGCAGCTTTGAGTTTTTATGTGTCTTATAAATATGGAGTGAAATTATACGTATGTATTCGTTACGTGCGATTCTGCTGTTTACCCAGTTCATACAGATGGTTCATTTCATTATTTGCTAGACGTTAACAAAAAATGGTTCTTTCTGACTTGTTCTGTGACGAAGGAAATGTGAACGTGGTCGTGGGGTGGAACTTTTCGATATGAGATATTTGCTTCTGTTGAAAAATCACACTTTTTTCCATTGGATGAATGGCTAGAGCGATTACTATTAGCACAGTGAATACCGACTTTTTTATTCTTGACTGGGAGGTAAATCTTTACAAAAATTATGCTTATCTCTAGAACTTATTTACTATTACATTTTTTGACTAAATTTCTTACCTGTAAAGACATATGTATATACAGGGTGTTTCACTTAAAAGTCCCCAGGCCATTATCTCTAAAACTAATAAAGATATTTTATTTTTGTAAATGGCAGATGATTGATACAAAAGGTTTAAATAACGGTGATTAGAATTTTTCCTCAACAGCACACAGAGATGGCGCTGCGATGCAAAACTATTTTTTGATGGCTGGAACCTTGAAACATAAGTCATGTGATTAAACAATAATTTGTGAATAATTTTGATGGTATAGAGAATTTACAAAAAACAAGCCGTTTTGGAGTTACATGAGTTTCTTTCATTAATGCCAGTACACGTGAATTTTGATAAATCCCTATAATTTATTTATTATTTATTATAGAATATTGGTTACCAAACACTTTTTTTCGAGATAAGGAAAGTGATATAATACACTATCATAAAATTATGTTTACCACTTCCGGCCAAACCGGAACTAACATGATGAACCAATATCCATATGTTCCTACATATTACATTTTTTTTTCTAATAACGCTTCTAATAAAACGGCTCCCAAAACTTAAAGTAAGTAAGACAACAAAGAAAATACACACTAATTTAGAATGGGCTAAATTTATATTAACAATTCAGTAAAGAACGTAAACAAAAGTTTTATAAACAAACATTTAAAAACTATCGAAATATTATTAAAAATGAAATTAAACTAATTTCTTTCTTATTAGTAGGTACTTATTATATTAAATGTTCAAAATTTCTCCCTTCTTCATGAATACACATATTGTACCGTTTCAGTAACTCTTCATTGCAAACTTTTTGTAACGTATGTCTATTTATAGCAGCAACACTTGCATATATTTTATTATACAAATCGGCCAAATCCTCAATGGGTTCAATGTACACTACACTTTTTAAATACCCCCAAAGGTAAAAATCTAATGGAGTCAAGTCAGGTCATCGTGCTGGCCATCTGACTACTCCATTAGTACCAATCCATCTCTGAGGGTACATTTCATTAAGACAATCTTTGACTAGCACTGAGTTATGGGGTGGTGCACCATCTTGGTGATACCAAATATTCTCCTGGTTATGAGGGATAGTCTCTAATAATCCTGGCAATACATTTATCAAAAATATCTCATATTTTGTTCCATTTAAAGTCCCATGGAATAGATATGGTCCAATAATATATGAATTTAATATTCCACACCACACGTTAACTCCAAAAGTTACCTGATTTCGGGTCATTCTCATCCATCTAGGATTATTTTGTGACCAGTATCGGCAGTTATGCTTACTCACAACTCCGTTGTTGTGAAAACGGCTTTCGTCGCTCCAGAGCACTTTTTTTAAAAAATTTGGGCATTCTTCAGAAAGCACTGAAAATTCAGGTAGAAAATGTAATCTTCGTTCATAATCACCAGGCCTTAAATGATGGATCAATTTTAATTTGTATGGATGGTATTTATTTGATTTTAATATTCTATGGCACGAAGATATCGACAGATTAGTTTCCGATGCCAATTTCCGGAGAGAACATTGAGGATTGTTGACAACACTATTTAACACCAAGGCTGTATTTTCATCGTTTCTAACTGGCCTATTTCTGTTACGAATAGTTTTCTTAAAACTACCCCAGTTTCTTAAATTTTTAAACAGCATGATAAATGTTTTTTTATCGGGTGTAGGTCTATTTGGAAATCGTAAACAAAACAATCGTTTTGCTTGTCGGGAATTTCTTTTGCATTCACCGTATATTAAAATCATATTTAACTTATCTTCATTGGTGTATCTAACCATTTTTTAAATTTATTTTTTTTTATTGCCTTATTTGTATTAATTTGCTTTGAATTGTTTCTAAGTACACTATTTCTGTTTGAAACTATGATTGAAATGCACCAACTACAAACTTTGTATAATAACTGCCAAACTTAAAATTAAATCAAAGCTTACTAATATCTCTAAAGTAGATTTTTCATTACCATTCTAAATTAGTGTGTATTTTCTTTGTTGTCTTACTTACTTTAAGTTTTGGGAGCCGTTTTATTAGAAGCGTTATTAGAAAAAAAAATGTAATATGTAGGAACATATGGATATTGGTTCATCATGTTAGTTCCGGTTTGGCCGGAAGTGGTAAACATAATTTTATGATAGTGTATTATATCACTTTCCTTATCTTGAAAAAAAGTGTTTGGTAACCAATATTCTATAATAAATAATAAATAAATTATAGGGATTTATCAAAATTCACGTGTACTGGCATTAATGAAAGAAACTCATGTAACTCCAAAACGGCTTGTTTTTTGTAAATTCTCTATACCATCAAAATTATTTACAAATTATTGTTTAATCACATGACTTATGTTTCAAGGTTCCAGCCAAAAAATAGTTTTGAATCGCAGCACCATCTCTGTGTGCTGTTGAGGAAAAATTCTAATCACTGTTATTTAAACCTTTCTTTGGTATCAATCATCTGCCATTTACAAAAATAAAATATCTTTATTAATTTTAGAGATAATGGCCTGGGGACTTTTAACTGAAACACCCTGTATATGTGTATTTAGTTTTTTTGAATTATTGTTTTTTCAGTTTTTTGTTTTTTTTTGTTCTTTTTGCATTTTTTTGTATTTTTTTTGTATTTCTATTGATTTTTTTTTTTAATATAAAAAATGTTTTTCTTATTTTTCATTTTATTTTTTTTTCTGACAGAATTAGGAATGACTCGGATACTGAACGACTAGCGGTTCATTCAGTCTCAAGCACATACTGACTGAACCTCGGGAAACAATTGGGAAAAACAATAGGACAACTTAAGATCTAGTAACATGATTATTCATTCTTATAATTTTACATCAATTATATTTTTATATTTAAATTCTTTATATGACTGTCAATTAATTTGTACATATCTATATCGTTTGATTGTAAAAGTTGTGGTAAATTTAAGGGTTTTAATATATTCATACGATATAAAATATTTAAAAAGTCACTTATAGAATATGTTGAGAAAAAAAAATCAGACTTGTTTAAGTTTAGATTACATGAAAAATTCCTGCAGATTAATATTCTTTTGTAATTTCTTAGCAACTGGTAAACCTTAATATTATATATAATAATACTATATGCATAAGGAGAATAAGTTTTCAAACTAATTGCAGCACTTTGACTTTTTTTAATTTTGTAAGGCCTTGTATTTCGACGCCTTAAATTACCGTTGCAATTTTCTTTTATAAATCGGTTTTTTTTTCGACCAACAGAGACTTTTCTTTTTTTTTACTTTTTAAAGTTTAATACATAAATGATTCAAAATTGAGATTTAAGAAAGTACAATAATTATTATAAAAATATAGTAGCATTTCTAATATAGTTATGTTTGGTATGTAGATACCAAATGACTTCCTATACATTCCTGTTCAGAGTAAGCTTCGCTTTACCAAACATATTGTATATGATTTTCAAAGCCCTTTTATGAAATACATCTAATTTTGCCATATGAAAGTTTAACACTCCACCCCAGCTTATTATACTGTAAATGTAATTCTAACAAATAAATGCTTTACACATTATTATTAATTGTTTACAATCTAAGTTGTGTAAAAATTGGGATTGGGTATTCGTTGTAAATTTTTTTAATAATCCGGCAACATGTTTATCCTAGCGAAGATGTTGGTCTATTTATATACCAAGATAACAATATTTGAAAAATTGATTTATTTCAGTAACTATTTTGAATAAATTGGCTCTGACTATCAATATATTGATTTGTCCTCAAGATTTCTTCATACTGTGTTTTAATTATATTTAGTACTGAAACTAATTCCGAAGTATTAAAATTTAAAAAAAGAATAGAAATATCAGGTATGATTTTATTCATTTATTACAATCAGCGATTTTTGATTTGCTTTAAAGAATCAAAATGAAATTTCATTAAATATTATGAGAACGTTATAATTTATCGTGAAATCAGTGGAATCCCATACAACGACAAACGGATAGTATACAGGCAATTGCTCACAACGGATTGTGGGAAAATCAAACAAAATATGCGTTAGTTAAAATCGCGTAGTCGAAAAAACAAAGTAGTTATAGTCTTCCTTATTTAGGTATAACAAAGAGTTGTCAATCTTGTAATTATAGCCCGGTTAGAACATGCAAGAGGAATATTATAAAAATTTAGATAGATTTTTGTCTGGATCTTTATGGTTATGTTTTAAACCAAACCTCAAAATTACCCGTCGATAGCACATCCGCAAAAATTGCTAGAGGGGGTGAAAGGGAACAAAATTTTGTTTCTCGCTATTATCTGGAAAACTATCACTTCTTTGAGAAAAAAGGTTGTCAAAATTGTAGCTAGTAAAATATTTTATAAAAGTCTCCTGGCGTCTTCCGTAAAACTAATTGTTTTCGAATAAGAAGTGTGACAAAGTTGCAATTTCTGTAGCTAGTGAAAAAATCCACACCTTCGCGGAGGTACAGTATTAGTCGTGTCTTTTATGTGGTGTCCCTTGTAAGCCTAATCTAAGTAAATATAATTTTCGGGCTATTGCTGTAATATTGATATTATTTATTACCGGTACTAATAGAAATTTGTCTGCCTGTTCCTCAACTCCAAAGGCTTCTCTATTTCCTCCACAGGTTCATCAATTTCTGCAGTGGTTTCCTCAATGTTTTCTCCTTCTATTTCAGATTCCTCTATTTCTTGTAGTAAGAAAGTTATGCGATCTATATCATTGAATACTAAATCAAGTGTAGGTGGCCAAAAGGGTTTGAATCGACTCCAAATTGTTGTAAATAAGCTTTTCTAGCCATTTTTGGCTAGACTCTAAATACATGCTGTTGTGATGTATATGGTATGGGCGGTAGATCTGATAATTTTTTACCTGCCATATTTAGTCTGATCGTCTTTATAATTTAATGGTACCTGTGACAATCATATTTTTCTTTATGTGGAATATTGTACATGGCCAGAAGGAGGAGAATTCCATTTTCAGTAATTGTTTCTCATTACTTTGTGGCACTTTAAGAACCTCGATACAATTCTGTAAGTTCTTGCGATTCTGTAACAACTTAACTCCCTTTGTCAAATCTGAAATAAGTCAGATGTTATATCACACTAGCTAATATGGATGAATATAATGGTATTTTTAGGGCTTTCAAAACTGTCAAAATATTTGGATAGTATAATTTAGTTTAATTTTATTAAATAATTTTTCGACAGTAAAATTATTTGTTAGTAATATAACTTCTATGCGCCTCATAGTTACATATAATACTGTGGTGGAGTGTACAAGTGTACATATGTTCAGACTGAATTCACTCCATATCTTTGAAACGGTCGATTCTACGAAAGAAATGTATAGAATTCGCCAGCAAGCAAACTTCTAATACATTGGAAATGTCCGTAGTTATCAGGAAGAAAATTCACACGTACATCTTTCCACCCTCTACCCCCCAATAATAAAAAAAACTCTGAAAACCGCCCAACCGCATACCACATATTGATAACACTCGCTATCAACTACAAAGACATATTTATATATTTTCCTTTTTTTTTTGCCCTTGGATATATTGACTTGCCACTCCTACCCACGAAATTACCCCTTACTCTAAGTGCCTCGAATACCTTAGTTTTCACGCTACGTTCACTTATAGTGCAGTTAAGAATCCTATAAAAATAGCCAAAATGTATGGGTTTCCCCATTTCTATCCCGTAATTATGGGATCTTCAGACTACTCTTATGTGAAGCAGAAAAGTCCAACCTACACAATGCTTCTAAAACACTCCGATTCGTACTACCCCTGCGCCCGGTAGAGGTCGCTACCGAACATTTGTTACTCTTCAAGCGTTTATACCTCCCTATACACAGGATTCACATAGCATATACCGTATATAGCTTCTACGGATCCCTTATTAGATTGTTCATGTCTTCCCGACATCAAGCTTTACTCTACCGACTTCTTAAGCGCCAATATTCTTGACTAAAGATGACGGTCTCGGATGATTAGGGGTCGAGCTTGAGATCTTTGCTCCAATCATCGCTGTAGACCTGGACCGACCTCGTAAGGGGTGGGCCTGCTTTTTCGCCTATCCTCCCCGCAAATGCGGACGGTATTGGCGATGTTAGCAAACCTCCCCTGGTCCTGGCTGTTGCAAAACTTCTTAAGCATTTCTAATGTTAAAAGTCCATGGACCATATAGCTCATTTTATGACCTACTTATTTAATAATGCTCATTTTTGTCCAAGAACTTCTAGTTCCCAACGTAATTCAGAATTTAACTTTCGTTCTTCTGTTATAAGATTTCTTGCGGGGTGCTATCGAAGGAGACTTTTGAGGATTTGTTAAAAATATAAACATAACAGTCCGTACAAAAGTCGGTTTTCTTTTTTTAAAAGCTGGTTCTTGGCCATATTTTGGGTATGCTGTTTCCATGATTTTCAGATTTCATTGTTAAACACTGTACAGTGTAACGGATGTTGTGTTTTAAGAAATGGCGGAGGATCCGGTGTCATTTAACATATTAACTAATGTTTATCTGAAATAAACTTAAGCAGTTTTAAAAAATATCTAGAACTTGATAGGTTTAAGTTAATCTTGTAATAATAAAGAATTGAAAATAAAAGTGAAATTAAACATTTAACAAAATTCCCGACAAAAAAATTAAACCCTTAAAAAGGAACAAATAAAAGTAAATAATAGTATATTATTATTAATCCTTTCAAATTGATCAAAATATCGCTGTTTTATGGAAAATTTCCTACAGCTATGACACTTGTAAAAAGTGAAGTATTTGGGTTGCTTAAGCATGATTTTCACCCCCCCCCCCCTCCCCCCCGCAGTTCTAAAAAAGGGTGGCCTTTGAAAAATATATACATATTATACTGTTTTATTTTTTTATAGTATTATTTTTAATATGAAATTTGAATTTTGTTGAGCGCCAGGTTTGTTGCCAAACCGATTTTATTTCTTTTTATAAACAGTATAATTTATAGCATGAGATAACTCTTTCAGGGCCAAGAGTGGATTCAATTGCTCAAAATTGCACGTTTCTTTCTCCTCAGCAAACTGTAGGTTCCAATGAAAAACACAACCACTGGTTTTATACAAAATTTTAATAAGCTAATCAATTTAAAGAAAAAAATGAAATGTGACAAAAGAGTATAAAATTTGGATAAATGTTTAAACTTAAAACTAAAATAAAATTACAAATTGGCCTTTATTTAGTTGAAAATTAATCAAATGTTTGATTTCAATTACCTAGGGTTTTATTTGTTTGGTTATTTAGATGTTACCTTGAGTCTATCGATCGGTGCTCCTTATTCTTCTGCGTGCGCACGTTCAGCTTTCAAACTCTCGCTTCCTTTATGCCGCTGGCAGCACTGTTTTGACGGAGCTCTTGGCGTTTCGATGAAATTCACTTTGTTTAAAATATCACTGGATTTATTATTAAATCTAGGTAAGTATTTACCTGATTACTTGCACTTCAAAAATATGTGCGTTACACAAATTATTACCTTTTAAATTACTTCTTCTCATTCATAAACAAAACTTGATGATATACTTGGTTATAGAAATTTTATTTTAAATTTTGATTTCTTTCAGGAACGGAAATTTTTGCTTGTTCAGCACGTATTTATCCACTTGGATATCAAATATTTTAAATTTTGTCTTCAGCCTGGTTTACTTATTGATGTGAGTATGCTGGTTTCATTATTTATTTAAAAATTTTTAAAAGTGAGGTTATTTTTTTCTCTTAAGTTTAGCGTGCTTACGCCTTCAATACCAAAAACATACTTTATATTTTATTTTTATAAAAGTGAGGTTATTTTTCCTCTTAAATTTAGCGTGCTTACGCCTTCGATACTTTCAACATACTAAATTTGAATTTGTGGAATTCTATTGGCCCACACAAGCTTAATTTGACATTTATGTTACAAAACAGACTACTTGACTTCTGTCATTTTATTATGAAAAACTTTATTTTAATATAATTCTTTTTGTGGATTGAAAATGATAAAACTAATTTCATATTAATTTACTAGAGCTTATTCTGCGTTTTCTGATATGCCATACTATATGTTTTTGTCAATATTTAAAAATTTTCTATTACCAACTATTTTTACAAATATTCAACTAAAAACGATCTTATACTAATATAACTATTATGTAAATTGATTAGCAATCCTCTCTGAACAATTCTATACTAATAACACTTATCCTACTATATTTTACATCAAAATAATGACCAAAGCATTTTTTGCCTTTTTAGGGTACTGCAAACTGTCATTGGTTTTCTTGATTGGCTTACAACTTATCTACCTTGATGAAATTTTAACATACAACTTATGAAAAATACTGGGAAAAGTTCCCTTCAACACCATGTCTGTGTTTTATCAACATAAATTTTCTCTTTTGTGAGATACAGTCTGAAATATGTAATGTTTTGCACCCTTATTTTAATTAATGGATCTTGAGACCTCTAATAGTCCAAGTGTTCTAAAACTTTCACGTTCTTTAGTGAAATATAGTAAGTATCTACCATATTCATTACTTTAAAGTCAATACGATGTGAAATTCTACAGTTTTTATCACTTTTCACTTCTGCGGTGGAGTCTACCGTTCTAACTAATAATGTTTTTTGTATCCATGATTTTGGATATGCGTTTATCAAGTCTTTTAGTGTTTATAGCTCACTCATGAGTATTTATTGAAAATTTCACTACAGATAATGTTTTTATTTCACATTTATACAGATTTTTGTTAATTTTCATCTATATTTCCCACTACTATGCTGCTTATGTTGACCATGGGTCAAGTCCTTACTTATATCTACATGTTATAGTTCATGGTGCCGTAACTTAATAGATATTAAACCATTTTTAAAGTCCTGTACATATTATGTTATATAAAATATTCGGGTATGATACATTTAAATATTATTTTTGGTCATTTGACCTTTTACGTTTCGTTTACAATAATTTAATACTTTTGGTTGTGTTTCATTAGAACTTAGGTTTGTTATCCAGTTTAAAATATCATGCTGTTATTGCTCAAAGATTTCAGTAATGTTTTACATCTAACGCATAGGTTTTTATAATTTAATTTGGCCATTTTGTAGTGGATTTTTCAGTTTTCTCTGTGAAATCAAATTTTTAACAATCTGTACAATTCCCTGGGATGTGACTACCTTGTTGTCACAACAATATATATGAATTCTAGCGCCTTCTCGCCTTTTTTACTACTTTGAGGAAAAACTATGCATTTTGGTGAAAAATATCAGGAGAGCAAAGTTGTACAGCATAAAATTTCCTACAAATTTTGTCTCTACGTTATTGTCCGAGTTCCGCATGCTTTTGATCGCGAAAAAAATATTTGTAAATACAGGGTGTCCCAGAATTGAGTTTCCAGACGGGAACCTATGTTTCCTGAGTTCATACTGGGCTCGTATAACCCAACTTACCTTAGTACAATAATGCATTCCAAGAAGTACAGCCTCTTACAGTGAGAGAGAAAAAAGATTTTGCAATAATTTCCGTTATGTTGAAGATAAAATTTTCAAGTTTTCATGGGACCTGTGTCTCTATAAGTACTCTATGTAAGCTTGTAACAACTAAATATTTTTTGTTTCTCAAACGCGACAGGTTTCCTGTTTCACAAGAGCCTATGACCTACAGAGAAAAAATGATAATTCTTGATTTCTCGTTGATATTACACAAAATTTTAAAAATATTAATTTGAGTACTGAAACAGGTGGATATCATGTGGAGCATTTGTTACTAATGTATTTTTTAGAATAAATGTAATTCTCTGTTATTACAACATTTTTTTCTAGAATTGTAAATAAATGTTAAATGCAAATGGAGGAAAAAGACGATAATTCCTATTTTGATTAATATAACAGAAAATTTTAAGAACACCTTTTTGCAACCCTTTCAATGCTCTGCAAAAATATTCAAGTAGTCCATAATTACTTCCACATCCACGTAGTGGATTGGAAGTATAGTAATCGCAAAAAAATTTTCAAAAATTTTTATTCGTGAAATAGGTTTAGAATGTCATGAAACGTCGAGATTTTAAATTTGAGCGAAAAAAAAGTTTCTGTCTGTCGGTCTGTCTGTCGGTCTGTCTGTCGGTCTGTCTGTCGGTCTGTCTGTCTGTAACTTTTTTTGTCCGCACGCTTTCTCCGGAACGGTTTAAGATATTGACCTGAAATTTTGTACACGTATATATTATAACGAGATCTGGAACTGGATTGTTTTTTGAGGAAATCCGGTGAAGGGTTGGGGGTTAAATAGGGGTAAATAGTGGGAAATAAGTAAAGCAAGCTTGTAAGAGTACAGAAACTTGAAATTCGGTGTATGTACTAGAAGTTAAGGCCTCAGATTTTTTTATAATATTTTTCAACCCCGCACCACCCCTACCCCATTAAAGGGGTTGAAAACATAAAGTTGAGATATTCATTTGAAATTTCGTACACGTGTGTATTATAACGATGTCTAGAATTAGATTATATTTTGTGATGATTCCGTTGAAGGGTTGGGGGTTAATTTGGGGTAAATAGAGGAATATAAGTAAAACAAGTTGGTAAGAGTACAGAAACTTGAAATTCGGTGTATGTACTAGAAGCCAAAGCGTCAGATTTTTTAATAATATTTTTCAACCCCCACCACCCCTACTCCAATTTGAAAAGGGTTGATAAAATAAAATTGAGATATTCATTTGAAATTTTCTACACGTATGTATCTGGAACTAGATTATATTTTGAGATAATTCCGTTGAAGGGTTGGGGGTTAAATAGGGGTAAATAGGGGAAAATAAATAAAGCAAGCTGGTAAGACTACGGAAACTTGAAATTCGGTGTATGTACTAGAAGCCAAGGTCTCAGATTATTTATAATATTTTTCAACCCCCACCACCCCTACTTCATTATTAAAAGGGTTGATAAAATAAAATCGAGATATTCATTTGAAATTTGGTACACGTATGAATTATAACGACATCTGGAACTAGATTATACTTTGAGATGATTCCGTTGAAGGGTTGGGTGTTATTTAGGGGTCAATAGGGGGAAATAAGTAAAGCAAGCTGGTATGAGTACAGAAACTTGAAATTCGGTGTATGTACAAGAAGTTAAGGCCTCAGATTTTTTTATAATATTTTTCAACCCCCCCACCACCCCTACCCCATTAATGGGGTTGACAAAATAAAGTTGAGATATTCATTTGAAATTTCGTACACGTATGTATTATAACGACGTCAGGAATTAGTTTATATTTTGAGATGATTCCGTTGAAGGGTTGGGGGTTAATTTGGGGTAAATAGAGGAATATAAGTAAAAAGTTGGTAAGACAACAGAAATTTGAAATTCGGTGTATGTACTAGAAGCCACAGCGTCAGATTTTCTTATAATATTTTTCAACCCAACCACCCCTACTCCAATATGAAAAGAGTTGATAAAATAAAATTGAGATATTCATTTGAAATTTGGTACACGTATGTATTATAACGACGTCTGAAACTAGATCATAATTTGAGATGATGCCGTTGAAGGGTTGGGGGTTAAATAGGGACAAATAGGGGAAAATCAGTAAAGCAAGTTGGTAAGACTACAGAAATTTGGAATTCGGTGTATATACTAGAAACCAAGGCCTCAGATTTCTTTCTAATATTTTTCAAACTCTACCACCTCCGCTTCATTATTAATGGGATTGATAACATCAAATTGAGATATTCACTTGAAAGTTAGTACACGTATGTATTGTAGTGACATCTGATTGAGATGACTCCATTAAGGTGGTAGGTTGTAAATAGTGGAAAATAAGTACGGTAAACTAGAAACTTCATTTTTAACGTATATGGTAGAAACCAACTCCTCAAACTTTTCTATGACATCTACCCCAAATATTATTAAAATTCTATGACCAATAATTTCCACATACTAGAGTGCAAATATAGTCAAGATGTTTCCTTTAAAGTGACTTGGACGAATAATCTGGATGTGGAAGTAGTGATTCCTTAGGCAGCGGTTTTTTACAGGGCGATTAAAAAAATATAGCCAATCAACTATTAATTATTATGAAAAAGTCATGTTTAGACATCCCAAATGCTTCACTTTCTACAGGTCCCAGAGCTCTAGAAAAAATTCCTTTAAAGTTTCCTAATTTATGATAGCCATTATTCACGAAGATGATATGGCGATACACTTGGTTGTCACTGTCAGCGTGTTGATTGTCAGCTGCAGCAAGAGTTGATCGCAGTCGATTTAAAATATCACTGAATCAGCGAAACAGTGATTTTTGAATTTGTATTTGTGATTGGCCGGATGTAGTGAATGGTGAATCGATAATTCAGTGTACGATTTTCATGAAAACAATGCAATGCTAATAATTGTCATATAATTAATTAGGTGTAGAAAAACATTTTTATTCACAATCATACAGAAACAATCAAATTGTCTTACTTGTCAAAAGTTGGGAAGTATGACATTTCAACTTCATTCGACAATTGAATTGAAATGTGACATTTCATGTTGGAAAGTGGCCATTTTCTTCCCAGCGTAGTAATTTACGTTACAAGACCGGAAAGAGGTGTTTCGCAGGTTAACACAAGTAAGTTCCAAGGCAAGCCGCAGGCGACTCCTGGAAGTTTGGGGATACCTGCAAAACACTGTTTTTCGGTTAGGTAACGTACAATTTTTTTCTTCAACCAGTTGCTGCTTGTAAAAGTTAAGAGTAATTGTCTATTTAACATTTATCCCAACAATTAACACAAGTTCGTTTCCATAGCAACTAGAAAGCAAAGCGACCTATACCAAAAATTAGCAGCATTTTCTGCCTTCATGGATTGGAAGAGAATAACAAGGATCGGAAAAGCTTTTGACGATCTCTGATGCCCACTTTCCTGTCTAGCCCGCGAAACCTTACTTTGTGTCCGCAAATTTCTCCAGAAGGGTGTATTTTCTGGTCGGTCAAAAACAAAATTATGTGTTAAGAACGACTCAACGTCACTTTGACATTTGTTGTTTAACAAGAATTTTTCTGTTTATTGCCTAGTTAATAAAAACATTAAATCCTATTTAAAAATGTAGTAAACAATTTATTGACTTTTGTTCATGTTGGGTAGCTACCTACCTAACTGAAAACCATGAATCCACGGTCCGACAATTTTTCAGAAAAATAAACAGCCAGTGTATCTAGCCAGCAAATTATTTGTTTTTTTTTACGGATTTATTTTCTGCGTTGGGATTTTAAAAATTTTTAATTTAACTTTTCATCTTTCGTGGTTATCGATCGCGAAAACTAAAATCCAACAATTTTTAATCACCGCCAATACTGTCGCATAGGTTTAGTCCATCGAGCAGCGAGTCCAGTCCGTATAGCAGAGTCTGCGGTCCAAGAGATGTGGGTGAGGTGGTGCCCGAGGCCAGTGGTTCACACGGTGGCCGGAGTGCAGGTGTGCGCCAGACTCGGCGGCGCCACGGCTCCAATCTCACCGCTCGGCAATGCCGCATTCCTATTCATACACAGCCTACCTACCTGCCCTTGTCTGCTTCGTCCATGGCTTACGTGGATATAGCGGCAGGGAGGCAGTAAATTCCACCTGCTTCAGGTGTTCATTGAGTTTGAATAGGGCGGATTTAACTGAATGGACTAATAGACGTGTAAAGCAATTTTACTTTTATAGCGGCAGGAATTAGTTTGTCACCAAGTCATGAAACTCTTTGTCTGGTGATTTTTGAGACAGCTTAAGGAAGAAATGGAAGTAAATATAGTACTCTTCGCTTATTTATTGTACTTTTTGTAAAGTCTTGCACATTACATAGGATATTCTTCCCATAATCTTTGTCTAGAACTGAAATTGTTTCAGACATTCTTAATTTTATGTTTTTGTTCAAATAAATGTTTTTTTTTAAATTTAAACAATGAATAACTTTTATATTTACTGACCGATATTGTTAAAAAACAGGATTTTTCCAAGGTAACATTAATACCCTGTTCAAAGGACTCCTCGCCAAATACATGAGAAAATGGATCTCGGTGAAATATTTTGTAAATTTGAGAAAAGACAGTTCTTCTCCTGATCAAACTTTCAAATGGAACTTGGGCCTAAAAATTTCTCATTTTAGAGTTACGGGCATAAATGGGGAATAAAAAGTCTCGGAACAGTAAAAAATCTCGAGAAATATACATCTGATAGAAACAAAAAAAAACACTGCACTTTTATTGTCTATCTCGATCCCTGTTATATTTTACGCCCTGGAATCAACCCTAACGTAGGAAGTTCAATGTTATTTTGGACAAAGCGATGCGAAATGGTTACAAAGTGAACAAAAGAATTATTTTATCAACAATCGACGGAATTTGCAGAATTTACATTAAATCATTAGGTGTGGTTCCAGGGTGTAAAACAGGGATCCAAATAGGCAACGGAACGCGTGCGGTATTTCTCGATTTTATACAAAAAAATCTTCTCTTGACTCCATAAATATATTTCGTTGGGGTTTTGCTCATAATAGCCCTTAACGCCCCCGATATAGGGATGGATTTAGCGTTTGAGCATATAAATGACTCGAAATGATTTTTTTGTATAAAATTACGCTTGTAAGGGGTAAGTATGTGCAGGGAATGGTGTGGTCGGTGTGGAGGAGGTTACATAAAATTAGAAAGCTCTGCTTCGGTAACAACACTTTGTATTCTGCCGATGCGATATCGGAATGTTCTCCAATATCACGGGAGTGTTGAACGACCATTTTCGAAGCTCAAAACACCCTGACTGTAATAGCGAAATAAGTTGATCTCGAAGGTGCAGGGCAACGTCTATGAATGAGGCGCCGCAAACCAAATCATCAACGTATACATCATTTTTATGTGCCTCGGCGGCAAGAGGAAACTGTTGACTACCTTCCTCGGCTAGTTGAAGCAGAGTTCAGATAACCAGGTAGGGAGACGAATTGATGCCATAAGTAACAGTGTTTAGCTGGTGGGTCTGTATAGGATCAGTGGGACTGAAACGCCATCGAATTAATTGATATTTTTTATGTTCCAAAGTGACCAAGATCTGCCGATACATTTGGCGGATGTCACATGTGAAAACAATGACATGAGAATGAAAACGAAGTAGAATATTACTGATGAAAGTGGTCGATGCGATCTCTATTCACCCTATCCAGCGAGTCTTAAGGTGACCACTTGAAAATCAAGTCGCTACCGCCATCTAACATTATCCACTCTTAAAACAATGCCAGCACACTAATAGCAAGTAGCATGTCTGTAAATTAAACAGTTTGTGATGAGGGAATTAGTATAATTAGGTTCAGAATACAATAGTATAATAATAATTATACGGCAGAAATAAATAAGATAGGACTCAGAAGTTCACAAATTTGATAGCAAACTAAACGTTTGCTGTCAAATTTGTGAAACTCAATTTTGGTAGACATTGGACATGCTTGTTGTCAGCAGCGAGAGCCGTATGACGCATGGGTTGTGAATATAGGATGGGAAGTATAGGTGTTTATGAGATGCTTCTTTTAAGTTTCCATGCTTGTATTAAGTTTCCATTTGTCATCATCGGCTGGGATGTGCAGGTGTTTACGAGATGCTTCTCTTCAGTTTCCATGCTTTTTTTAAGTTTCCATCTATCGTGATCTCCTTATTTTTCTTCTTCTAAGTCTTCTGTTTCTGAATCTGGCAGCTTTTATTTTATTTTTGTTTTTTTTTAATTTATTGATCGCTCCACAGGTAAATATTCATTTACGATGGAGTTGCTGGGAAGGGCCCTATCTCGCGGTAACCAAAACAAATTGTAATTGTTTAATAGTAACAAAATGTAAAGTTTGACGGCCCAATTAAACATAAATTGAGCTGTTGCAAGTTGAGTAAGTAGTATATTATTATATGAGCGATTATGATAGCCATTATTCACGAAGATGATGTTTGAGCTCACGCAGGCGAGTGGCGCGAATCTTCGGACTGAATAATGGTCATAATCGCGAATGTAATACTATACTCTTTTTATACTTAGTAAACAAATAAATGAGACTGAAACTTAATAGCATTAACCTACTCGTAAGAAATGGAAAACGTAAACAAACAATATGGCGATAAGTACTTGGTTATCACTGTCAGCGAGTTGATTATCAGCTGCAGCAAGAGCTGAGCGTAGTCAATTTAAAATATCATTTGATCAGTGAAACAGTGATTTTTACTTCCCTACCGAAGGGAAGTATTGTATTAGAGAAAAAATCACCCTCTTTCACGTTTCAGATCACGTAGATTACAAAAATATAGGTTTTCAATTCCGTCTATATGTCTGTCTGTCTGTTTGTGCATTATCTAAAAAACTGCTTGACGAATAATAGTCAAATTTGGTAGGTAGCTGACACTACTACCAGCGAAGAAATGGTTAAACTTTCACTGGAAAATATATAACCGTTTAAAGCGAATAGATATTGAATACAATTTTTTTTCGCTCAAGTGTAAAATTTCTACGTTTCATGACATTGTAAATCTATTTCCTTAAAAAAAAAAAAAATCAAAACTTTTTGAAGTAGAAAAATGGGAAATTTTTTGTTGCTCAAATTTAAAATTTCCACTTTTAATAACATTCTAAATCTATTTCATAACAAAAAATTTTCAAAAAGAAAAATTTGAAAATTTTGTCTAAAGATTAAAACAATTTTTTTTTACCACTATAGAATATATGATGGAAAACGTTTTTTTGCTCAAATTTAAAATTTCCACGTTTAAGGACATTCTAAACTTATTTCAGAAAAAAGAAATGTTTTCAAAACTTTTTTTACCAGTAGAAAGATGGGAAATTTATTTTTGCTCAAATTTAAAATTTCCACGTTTCATGAAATTCTAAATCTATTTCATAACAAAAAAAATTTTTTTAAATTTTGAAAATTTTGTCAAAGAAAACTTTGTTTATAAGTACTATAGAATATATGATTGAAAATTTTTTTTTACTCAGTTTCAAAATTTCCACGATTCACGACATTCTAAATCTATTTCAGAAAAAAAAAAATTCAGAAGGAAACATTTGAAGAAAATTTTTTTACAACTACTATACCTAAAATAGATCGTGGAAAAAAAATTCTCAAATTTAAAATTTCCACGTTTCATGACATTTTAAGCCTATTTAATAAAAAGAATAATTGAAATTTCTTTAACCACTACTATACTTCCGCTCCACTACGTGGATATGGAACTGAAAATATGACAGATGGCAACAATATTTGATATATAGTTAACGCACTTGACAACCTATTATAGTTTTATTGAAAATTATACAGGGTGGTCATCCTAAAAAATAATTTAAAAATGTTGGAAATTTGTAAAGGTATTTACGCAAGCCTTCCACATTTGGCTCCTTTATTTAATATTGAATTTTTGCTATCGGATGACCACTCCGTATATTTGTTTGACCAAAAGTTATCACGCTTCCTTCCGATTATTATTCTCACATCTGGTTTCGTAATTAAGTGAGAATGACGGCCCGGTATAAATAAAGAGGAAAGTTCTATGTAAATACCTTTACCAATTTTTAAATTAGCTTTTGTGATTGCCCGGATATGCAGTGAATCATAAATCGATAATTCACAGTGAATTACAGGTACGATTTTTCACCAAAGAAATGCTAATAATTGCTATGTAATTAAACAGGTGTAGAAAACATCAATTTCACAATGAATTTCCTTTACTTTTCCGAAAAAATCTGCAACAAAATGTTTATATTGGGCAAATAAAAGAATACAAGAATTATACACAATTAAAAAATATAAAATAAAAAATATAAAACTATATAACGTCTTGCTTTGAAAGTTTACAATAGGAATGTTTTCTATTTTTTAATTGTAGTAAAAAATGATAAGTTCTAAGGCTACAGAAACACGTAGTAACCATTAAAACGCATATAAACTTTTTTGCTTGAAAATAAACTAAAAATAAAAACTCCGAAATTAACGAGGCTAGTAAACGATCCCTGCAGTGAGAGTAGCGCGCGTGATGTCATAATGCTCATAGCGGAACTCGTATACCAACGTTATATGGATTGTTTGTTTCAGTATTGTTTTATCTCTGTTTTTGTAATGATGGAAGACTCAAAAAGCGTGAAAGTTAATAGAAACAAGTGTTGTTTTGTTCCTGGATGTACATCAGTAAATAACCCAAAGAAGGTTTTTATGTCTGTGCCACAAAATGTAAAAAGAAAGAAGCTTTGGTCCTTTATTAAACCAATGATATTTTTTAAAAACTTTTGTTACTTTAAACGCATTTATCAAAATCGGTTTCCGAGTATTAGGGATGGCAACAATGTATCTGTATAAAATAAATATCGATATATTAATCCTATGCCATGAATATATTCATATCGTTTTTTTGTTGCAATATGTCGGGTTGAAATATCGATATTTTTGTAAATATATCGAAAACGGTCAATTTGCCTATTTATTACCCCCCCTCGCTTTTCGAAATTTCAATCGAGAATTTTTTTTTGCGAGAATATCACCCTCCGCTCTTCGAAATTAATTTTAAGATAAATATTGTACTGGGAAGAATGCCACCCCCCGCTTTCCTTAAACAATATTCATTAATTTTTGACATTAAATGTTAACCTACAAAATATATCGATAATTTTTTGTTGCTATATCGATTATATTGATCTGATCCTTGTGATGTATCAAATGATTCATATATCGATACATTACATTTTTTGCCATCCCTAATTCTCATATGAAACGTGCATGAAAGCCTAGCCACTATATTCGCGCACCTTTAACTATGAGCAACATGACGTCACACCAGTCAAGGGGCGTTTCGCGCATTCAAATGAATATTCCCATTTCTTTAGGGATTTTCCCATAGAACGAATTTGTTGATTTTCGTAAAACTTTGTGTATATTGTTATAAGACCATTTTTAACCATTTTATGATGTTTAAACAAGATTTAATTTTTTGTGTGAACATTCCTATTATTTAAAAGGTGCAACTAGATCTTGCTCCACAATATGCAAAGTTTACCAAAATGATTTCTCTCTGTGTAATGAAATTTGAAAATAAAAATGTGTTCAAGTTAAGCAATGGTGAGAAAATACCCAGATCAACTTTTATAAGGTTTCGTGCAATTCATACGATGAGACTTCAGAGCAATTGACTTGTTCCCACGCCATTTACCGCCACCAGAGAGTGACCAAGCTCTTACTTACCTTGCTTACTGGGCAACTATTGTCAAGACGTGATTGTTGGATGGTTATCAAAGATAACACTGCCATGAATTTGAACACCTGAGCCTGTTGATTTTAGAATGGACTTTCAAAGGTTTTGTAAGAGTTCGTGAACGTGAGTTTCGAGGATTCTTTCGTAGATTATCTAAATAACACTAATTTTTTGCCCCCATTTGTCGATTTGAAAGTTAAATATTGTAATATCTTTGAGAGTGGATTAGCCTGACGTAAAAGTTACTTACACCTGCAAGTTTTGCAGATGGTAGGATTTGTTCGCAAAAATTGCTTAACTTTTACTTTAACCCGGAATAGGGACCGTTTCTATTGTTGTTTTAATGAAATTAGTTAATTGTTTGTTTAAAGAAACAGCATATTTTTTTCGAAATCTCATGTAGCCAGAAATATTTTCCTACCGCTATTTGCATCGAAATTGCGCCAAGATAAAAATACTTTCTAAAAACATTTTCGGAAATGGCACATCAATAAAAATTTTCAATATGAATTTGCAATTTGGGAATTAGGTATTTTTTTAATTCCGGTGTTTTTTATTTTTGATGACATACCTTCTTTAAAACACCTAATACGTATTATAGTTATTTATTGTACTAGTGTGTAATTATGCACATTAGTCACGCAACAAAAAGGTGGTGCATTTTACTTAAGTGACTAATGTGCAATTACACACGTGTGCGATACAAAATTGTATCTTTTTTTTAAATAAAATTTTATTTAAAAAATATTTAAATATTTTTTTTAATTTGACAATTCATTTGACAAATTAATTTTTGTATTTGTAAAAATTGTAAGGTCATGGAACGGTTGCTATGGTGTTGATTGTTATTTATTGTATACTAGTTTATATACATAAACAACAAATACTTTTATTCGTTGTTTGTGTAAAAAACAAGCTACCCATTATACTCTTCGCCGATTACTGCACTTTCTATATAATTGTTGCACATTCTATAGGATACTCTTCGCAGTTTTTTTGTAAAGAATATTAGTTTTAGACGGAAAAGCGTGTCGAATTCGGTGACAGACACGTGTTTCGTGGCTCCTAAAAGATCTCGAGATAAAGCGGCAACGAAATATCGAAATTGTGTTGAATTAAACCGTAAACAATTCTGCATTGATCGATATAAATTAGCACGAGTCTGGCTATTTCATATAGTAGATATTTGATTAAATTATGTTGGTTGAATAAAGCAACACAAAAGAGTGTATATAAACAACCCAACAAAGTGTACTGCTCGACCGTAAAATCTATACCTGGATTTATCCATTCCCTTCTTCAAGAGGGCGATATAAAATAAGCAACAGCCAGCCAGATTTAATTTAGTTTAGCTCATTAATGAAGCATATTTCCTTATTTAAATAAATTTTATTTAATTAGAAATTAAAATTGAAAAGATGTTTATTTATTGGTTTATTAATCCTTGTCACAGGACAGTTTATTAAACAACAGAGAAATAATGTAGGTCATGATACAGAGAATACCCGGAATTGGAGGGCGGCAGTTAGAAATAATTACTGTAAATTGAAGCCGGTTGTTTCAAAGACACGGCATACCTACAGGGTGAGCAAACTGTCCCTTCGGACCTTTTTCTCATAACGCGCAAAATATCTTGTTACCGTGAGGTAGGGCTTTCCCAGCAACTTCACCCTAAATGGATATTTACCTGTGGAACGGTTAATACATAAAAATAATTTAAAAAAAGCTGCCAGATTCAGAAACAGAAGAAATAGAAAACTTAGAAGAAGAAAAATAAGGAGACGACGATAGATGAAACTTGAAAGAAGCATGGAAACTAAAACGAATCTCGCAAACACCTGCACACCCCAGCCGATGATGACAGATGGAAACTTAATAGAAGGATGGAAACTTAAAAGAAGCATCTCACAAACACCTACACTGCGGCTCTTGCTGCTGACAACGAGCATGTCCAATGTCCAACCCGGCGTATGCAGCCGGTCCGGCGGTATATAAAACATTCGAGATTTGCTTCCGACACGCGGTTTGGCCGTCCGTTGGGCGTGTTCGACGGACGACCAAGCTGCGTGTTGCAACGAACCTCCATGGATGCCCGGAATCGGCAGCAATGCCCACCTTACGCCGGCAAATCAATCAATCAATAATATTAGTTTTAGACATTTTTAGTTTAATTACAAAACATAAAAAACATTTTTTTCTTAATTTTAAAAATTAATGACTTTTTTATTTATTGATAGATTTTATTTAAAAACAATAGAGTTCTTCTTCTAGCTAACAGTAACTTACTGTTCAAATTACAATACAATCGGACTTTTCGTTCTTAAGTTATCGTACTTACAAGAAACGTGACGGCTGGACAGTCAGACGGACAGACAAACGGACGGAAGGACATTTTTAAAGTTGTTCAGAATTCGATCACCAACACAGAGATATGAAATTTTTTTCTCTACGAGCAATAATGCCGGTTTTAGAAATGTACCGATCGAATGCAATATACTCTTCGTTTTGTATTTACGAAGAGTATAATAATAATAATAAATACTTTATTGCCCAACAGAATACAAAGTAATCCAATTACAGGACAAAATTTAAGCTGTATAAACTAAGTTTGTGTAAACTAAACTAAACTAAACTAAACTAAACTAAACTAAACTAAACTAAACTAAACTAAACTAAACTAAACTAAACTAAGTTAAAGTTATTTAAATTAGGTTAATTAATATATTAAGACGAATGATTTAGAATCAAGAAAGATGAAGAGAAAGAAAAGAAGAGACGAAAGAGATAATAAAAATATATATGTATATATGTAAGCGAATAAAAAGTATGACAAAAATAATAAAATAACAAAAAGTGGATCAAATTAAGTACACTAGCTTAAGCTAGGTAAGAATATAAATGTAAATGACTGTCAAATGAGATTGATATTCATTTACATTTATATTCTTACCTAGCTTAAGTTAGTGTACTTAATTTGATCCACGTTTTGTTATTTTATTATTTTTGTCATACTTTTTATTCGCTTACATATATACATATATATTTTTATTATCTCTTTCGTCTCTTCTTTTCTTTCTCTTCATCTTTCTCGATTCTAAAGAATGCGTCTCAATATATTAATTAACTTAATTCAAATAACTTTAACTTAGTTTAGTTTAGTTTAGTTTACACAAACTTAGTTTATACAACTTAAATTTTGTCCTGTAATTGGATTACTTTGTATTCTGTTGGGCAATAAAGTATTTGGGCAATAAAGTATTTATTATAATAATCATTGGTTGTGAAAAATGGATGAAAATTGGCAAGTAGGCCTCGGAAGAAATCAGAAAAGGAAGCAAATGATGTTTATTTAAATGTATTGTCTAAGAAATCTCAAGCTTTTCATGACAAGGAATTCAGCGAATATAAAGATTGGGCAAAACGCAGAGGCGTTATTGGTATAAATGAAGATGTAATGCTGGCTTATTTTCTTAGCGTACAGAAAAAGTATACAGCTTCTTCAATGATGATAAAGTATGTAATGCTGAAGGCAACTTTAAAGGTTTATTAAAATATTGATATTTCTAAATATAGAAAACTGACTGCTTATTTAAAAAGTGAGTCAAGAACTTACAAACCAAAAAAAGCTATTTTTACATTCTCTCACTAGTGACTTGTTGAGTATTCTCTCACCAGTGTATAATACATCACATTCGATATGTAAAATCACCATAGTAATCCATATTCCATGCCTCTGTTGGATAAATCATTTTCCTTTGTTTCTAAAACACTTAAAATAATTAAAACTTGTTCGTATTTTCTGATTCCAGTTTATTTAACAACTATGAAAAATTATTCTCGCATCGTAATATTTTGAAAAATTACAAAAGTTTTACAAAAATATTGCAATTATATATTTTTACCAAATGCAGTATTATTTTTTTAAGAAGGGGTAGTCCGAGTTTAAAAACTAGGCATATACAGAGTGTAAATCACACTGGTGTTACGAGGAGGGGCAGGTTTAGTCAAATTTAGTGAAAATCAAACAACAAAAATGTGAAGTATTTGAATGATAAAAGAAACATTCAATTAAATATAGACGAATATCTAGTAATGGTCATTTATGTAATAAGAATAAGTTGCGAAAATTAAGCATTTCTTTTAACTCGTTACGCCCTATGGATAATTATGAGCGAAAAAAAAAACATGTTTTTGCAACACATTGTATACGTATTGATTTTTTGTGATTTAGTAATAAAATCAGAAAATTAAATATTATGTTTTGTGTTTATGATATGATTAATTTAATTTTTCTACACCTATTTAATTATATGACAATTATTAGCATTTTTTTGGTAAAAAATCGATTCATAATTCCCTGCATCCGGCCAATCACAAATACAAATTCTGAAATCACTGTTTCTCTGATTCAATGATGTTTTAAATCGACCGCGATCAACTCTTGCTTACGGCTTAAATCATTGACAACCAAGTGTATCGCCGCATTGTTTGTTTACGCTTTCCAACGTATGCACTTTTTATGAGTTGGAACCAATTTTAGTCTAATTTATTTGTTTAATAGGTGTAGAAGAAGCATAATATTTCATTCGCAATTATGACCATTATTCATTCAGATGATTCGTGCCACTCGCCTACGGCTCGTGGGCTCAAACATTATCTTCGTGAATAATGGCTGTCAAATTCGCTCATATGATAATATGCTGTTTAGATGTCATTATTTGACGACATTTGTTTTTTTTTCCATAAAATACTGAACTTCCAAGTTGGCGTTTTCTATTGTTATGTTAGAAAGTCCAGTAGTGTCAGTTATCAATGATTTTTTAATTATTATAGCATTTAGAAGTAAGCTACAAATGTCTTACAAAAATTATTTAAAAACCCATTTTTTAAAAAACATGAAAATTGGATATTTTGCTGTGTATATATTATTGAGATAAATGTCAATTTTGATCCACTATTGACATCATTTGGTCTAACTGTCCTCAATTTAAATGAACAGATGTGGTTTAAATATTTAATAAAATATGCATTTGTTTAAAAAACGAATATTAAACAACCCTAGTAGCACCAATATTGCACCAATGTATAATCCATATAGGACCAATATATGAATATTGGTCCTATATGGATTATATATTGGTACAATATTGGTGCTACTAGGGAACTTATTAATTTCTCGCCAAAAGAAATAAACATGTTTTTTTAATTGCAGATTGTTCACTTAAAGATAAACAATTACACACCAAATTAAACTCGCTTTTAAAGAATTGTAAAATGAAAAAAATATTTTTCTACCATTTCGTAAGCACGACAATTAGATGTTTCATGTCATTAAACAGGCATTTTTTCCCTAAATAAAAACAAGGAAAAATCTAATTGAAGATGTTCTGATAACCTATAAAACGTAAAAAAAGCTATATTTTCGATACTAAGAAGCTATATTTTCGATACTAAGACGGTCGAACTTTACAACGCATCGGCGTGCTCCGAATATTCCGTGATAGCTTTAACCGAAACCTGGCTAGATTCCTCCGTTTTTAATAGCGAACTATTCAGCAATAAATTCAATGTTTCTCGTTCAGATAGAGATTTTGCTGCCATTAATAGATCAAAAGGTGGAGGGGTACTATTAGCAGTAAATATAAAATACACTGCTTCTTTATTAAGCCTTGATACTGCAGGTTTTAACAACATACCTGCCATCGACATCTTAGGTATAAAAATTTCAAATAATTATCAGTCTCTTTACATATTTGTTATCTACATACCACCGAGTATACCTGTTGCCGATTTTGAATATTTTTTTGAGACACTAGGTACCCTGAAGTATTTACAAAATAGCGATAATGATATAGTCATTTTGGGCGATTTTAATATCCCCAAATATGCATCTTACCTAAAAGACTCAAAATCTAACGCCCAAATTAGAGCCTTGAATAATTTTCTAGACACTAATAATTTATCTCAATACAACTCAATATTTAATGGCAATGGCAATATTCTTGATCTAGTATTACACAACAAAAACTGTGATGTATCTCAATCTCCTGATCCGTTAACTAATGAAGATTTTCATCACCCTGCTCTGATCATATCAACTGAAATAAGTACTGTTAAGAACCTTATTAATAATTTTCCAACTAATCATGACGTTAGTTCTAATTTCCGCAAATGTGATTTCTCCAAATTGTATGAAAACCTTCTCAACATAGACTGGTCCTCCCTCTCTTCTTTTAATGACGTCAATGATGCATGCACTCATTTTTACAACAAACTTGACTCTGTATTTGAATCTTGTGTACCTAAGAAATCGACTTCTCGTAGCGGCAGATATCCTCCGTGGTTTAATGGCAGTATCATAAAAAAAATTAGCCTTAAAGAACGTCTTAGGAGACAGTATGCAAGAACCAGTGATCCACTTATACACAATAACCTCAAAAACATCAGAAGGGAAATAAAATATGATACCAATTTAGCCTACAGAAATTTCGTGCAGAACTCTGAAGACAATATAAAAAATGATCCCAATAAATTTTGGGCTTTCATCAAAAGTAGAAAAGGGTCGGCCAGTGTATCTGAAGAGATGTTCTTCGAGGGATCTTCGCTAAACAATCCCTCTGATATACTAAATGCATTTGCCAATCATTTCGGTCAATCTTATAATGAGTCTTCATTAGATATCGAGGAAAATCACTTTGAGACCGATATACCTAACAATAACCCTATTGTTAGCATAAACTCTTTCAGTGAAGATGAGGTTATTCGGGCTCTAAAACGAATTAAACCCAAAATGACGACCGGTCCTGATTCCATTCCAGCTTTTTTATTAAAGGATTGCGCTATCATCTTTGCATATCCTTTAACTCTAATTTTTAACTTAATCTTAAAAAACTGCCTATTTCCTGACCTATGAAAATATTCCAAAGTATGTCCCATCTTCAAAAAGGGAAACAAACTAGATATTGAGAACTTCAGACCAATCTCTGTAATTTGTAACTTCTGTAAAGTCTTAGAAATATTACTTCATGATAGAATATATCATTCGATTAACACCAAAATCTCTATTAATCAACATGGATTTATGAAAGGGCGTTCAACAACAACAAATTTATTCTGTGTAACTCAATATATTTCTGAATCCCTAGATGAACGTGGGCAGGTAGATGTCATATATACCGATTTCTCCAAAGCGTTTGATAGACTTGATCACCAGTTGTTACTTAATAAATTAGAAAAAATCGGCTTCTCATATTCTTTGCTCCTTTTGTTTCAATCTTATTTAATGAATAGGAGTCAGTACGTTGCATTAAATGGGTTCAAATCGATCGAATTTGCTGCCACATCTGGAGTTCCCCAGGGATCTATCTGGGGCCCTTGTTTTTTAACATATTTATTAACGACATAGTGAACGAAATTAATTTGCCTCACCTTTTATATGCCGACGATCTAAAAATTTTCACAGTAATTGATGAAATCGATGACTGTTTTCAACTTCAGACTTCTCTTGACAAAATAAACACCTGGTGTATAGTAAATAAATTATTCATGAATCCTAGTAAATGTAACGTAATGTCCTTTTCTTTAAAAACATCATCTTTTATTTTTGATTACAGGTTAGATAATGTCATACTTCAAAGACCTATAACATTTCGCGACCTCGGCGTAATTTTTGATAGTAAATTATCCTTCACTGATCATATCGATACCATTGTGTCCGAAGCCTCCAAAGCCCTTGGATTCATCGTTCGTACTAGTCGAGAGTTCACTAATACTGATACTCTGAAAATTCTTTATCAATCCTTCGTCAGATCGAAACTTGAGTACGCATCGCTAATTTGGAGTTCCAGTTATGATGTTCACAAGAATAACTTGGAGGCAGTTCAACGTAGATTTCTTAAATTACTGTGGTTCAAATCCGACGGTACCTATCCAGTGATTGGTTTTCCGCACAGTAACTTGCTTGAAAGATATTCTATGACTACTCTTGAGGATAGTCGTACGTACTTTTCTCAAGTATTTTTGTTTAAATTACTACACAATGATTTTGACGCACCCGAAATAACACGGGCGGTCATAAGGGGGGGGCCATGGGGGCCATGCCCCCCCCCCCCCAAAGTACACAGGGGCGAGAAATGCGAAAAACTGATTTTTAATAAAAAAAATTTGTTAATAATTATTAGCATTAGACAGTATACATTTAAATGTAATTTTTGTACCAGAGATAAAATGTAAGTTATCTCAGTCTCTGATTATACTTGAGTTGGGCAGCAAAGCAAATATTGAAATGTTTTCAGTAGTGATAAAGTAGCAAATTTATTATACCGGCACAGTTAGATACTCGGAACCAGGAAATTCCTAGAAGTGAGCCTACATGTGCATAGATGACCACCCGCTAGCCGGGCTGAACAATTCAAGAGAGTCGCAATTATGACTTTCTTGGATTTTTTTTGTTACTGCTTTTTAACTAGGAAACAAATAAACATGTTTAGTTTCTCAGTCTTAGACCTTATAGTATAGTCTTATCCTACTCCTCCTTTTTTGCGCTTGTATAAACGTTGGTAGTCGGTATTCGACATTTGAAAATATATTAATTAATAACATAAGTGTCAGTGCTTGATTTTCCATTTTCGGATTTTATAAGTCATTCCTTTCGACTCTTTCGAGGTAAGTGACCATAGACCAGTGACTTTAATTTATAGAAGTGTTGTTGCTCTTAGCACGCCGATTTTTTTTGTAAATATAGTAAAAACTTGCCATATTACGGAAAAAATACTCTTGATGTAATTCACCCGCCGTTAAATTTGTTATTGCAGAATTACCGCAAGATTCATTAATTCGTATAAGCCTTTTTCTTTACAACTTTCGTTCTAATCGTCCGATTTACACTTTCCAAAGCTCATTTTACTCGGGAATGACGGAAATACATATACTTTTAAAGGAATTGGTTCCATTGTGCTTTAATAATAAATACTATTTTTACATAGCAAAAACTGGCGAATTTTTGCAAATTTTTGAGTCCCTTATTCAAAATTGCATAACTATACGAATTCTTCAGTTAGACTGCTCAAATTTTTTTTGCACACACTTCAGTGGTTACCAAATAGACTCCCGGTGTCAATTTTATCATAAGTGCAAAATTATGCAAAATATGACGTTTCGAAAAAAGAAATTAACTTGCTTACAATTTTGGACCAAGGCACTTTTTTATCATGATTTTTGCGAGAAATTACATGGTTTGGTTAGTACTACCTATTCTTATTTAAAAAACATTTTTTTTTCAATAAATTAATTCGATTTTCGAAAATGTTAATTACAAAAGTCCCAACAGTGCCAAAACTCATTGATATCTCAGCTAAAAATGGTCCAAAAAGGGTCCGCAAAAGGTGAAATCAACGTATTTTTTCCGACGAATCTAGTGCCGTTTGAATCTCATTAAAATTTGCATGTCTAATTAAAAAAGTTATTGTAACTTTTGTTATTTGCAAATTTTAATTTCAATAAAGTAATTATGTTGATTTATTGATGTTTTTTAATAAGAATAAGTAGTACAAATCAAACCATGTAATTTCTCGCAAAAATCATGATAAAAAAGTGCCTTGGTCCAAAATTGTAAGCAAGTTAATTTTTTTTTCGAAACGCCATATTTTGCATAATTTTGCACTTATGATCAAATTGACACCGGAAGTCTATTTGGTAACCACTGAAGTGTATGCAAAAAAAATTTGAGCAGTCTAACTGAAGAATTCGTATAGTTATGCAATTTTGAATAAGGGACTCCAAATTTGCAAAAATTCGCCAGTTTTTGCTATGTAAAAACAGTATTTATTATTGAAGCACAATAGAACCAATTTCCTTTAAAAGTACATGTATTCCCGTCATTCCCGAGTAAAATGAACTTTCAAGATATTTTAAGAAACTGTCAAAATAAGCACGAAATTTTGTTCTGAATTGTCAATTTTATTGAAATGCAGCAAAAGGCAGTTGTGGTTTGCGATTTTACTTTGCTCGGTACTCCCGTTTCGAAATCATTTTTTACTCACAAAATAAAATATCACCTTTAACACTTATATAATAAATAACTATACTATTATTATTATTAACTATTAACTGAATTTGCAATAATTAATTATTACCTATGTAATTAATTTTTTTTTTGTTTCTAAATAAAATATAATTTATCAGTATGTACATAATTTTCATTATTTTGAATCTTTTAATAGGTAATATATTTCTTGAAGTAGCCCGTAGCCCCCCCCAGAAACTCGATATATGACCGCCCTTGCGAAATAATTAGTCAGCTTAATTTTCACGTTCCCAGATTAACCTCTCGTAATCACCAAGTGTTCTATTTACCTACGCCGCGTACCAACGTACTAAATAATTCACCTTTATATACGATTTGCAGTACTTCTAACAAATTATGTAACGACTTCGATATTTTTAATTGCAGCCTTAGTGACATAAAACAAAATGTTCTAAATTAAATAACCAGTGAGTGTCTTTGTTTTTCTTAATTTGCTTTGAATCACATATGTGTATATATGTATATATAGTTTTTATATTTAAACATTTCCCATGTTATTTTTTTCTCTTTCTTCGTATCATTAGTTATTCATAGTTCGTACATTTAAGTAATTTTTTTCTTCATTTTACTTTCTTTCTATGTTGTTGTATATTATGTAATTAATGCTTTGTATGCCTTTATTCCTGTTCTGTAATTGGGTATCTTACCTGTTGAACAGTGTATGCAATAAATAAATAAATAAATAAATAAATAATGAAAAATGTGAATGCCGCTCATTCCATCGGACAGTAATTTTTTTATCAGTTCTCCAGTTAAAGTGTAAACAGTTAGAAAGTTGATCGATATTTCTACGTATATACCATGGCGATAGCCCGGTACATAATTATACTTGCATACATCGGTTCTTCAAATAATTATGTGAGGCGATCTGTCGTTGCCATATATGTAGCGCCATCTGTAACCACCGGTGGTTGATTTTCGAATAAAAGGGACCTCTTCAATAAATAAAGTACCATCTATTGTTTTCACCCGAGGAAAGCAGAGGTATATCAGCTACTTTAATACAAAATGAGTACCCTTAAAATTAATAATATTAACATACCTAGTACTTATTTAAACGAAACAGCTTCTATCGTTTTGTTTCTATCTCTATATCATATACAGTGTGTAAGAAAAGATATACGAAAAGTGTCAAAAAATTTCTTTCCTTACGTAAAAATAGAGCAGTCTGATGTTACTAATTAATTTGTTTTTGTATTTTTGCGAATGCAAAACAGAAGAATAGTTATGTCTCCTTTGGGACATGCTGTATATGTATGTGTTAAAATTATTTACAGTAATTAATGAATCTATTACGCACTTGGCTCGTTATGGTATTTATTAATTATTTAAATATTTATAAGTAATATACTTTCATATCATTTGCGTAAAACGCACAATTATAAAAATCTAAAGAACGAACGTTACATGGTTTCCATATATTATACACAGCAGGATATATTCCTCAACGCCATTCACTGTTGTTTATTAACACCTTCACATTTAATGAAATGTTAATAAGAAAATGTACTCGGTGCCATTCCTGACCTACTATCTATATCACAACTTGTGCGTTTACTGTGCAGAATTTTAAATTGCCTATTTTAAATGTAAATTTATAAAAATTGCGTAGTTTGTCTTGCTCTTGAACATCATCTAACATTGCTTGTTGATTTTTGTTTCAAACAATAATTGCCGATCTAGCTGGTTACAGCCGTCATATACATGAGAGTTAGATGGCTCTCCGTGTAATTTGTTTAAGTAAGATTACTTAATAATGACAGTGGAAAAGTATAATTGTAAGGTGATACTCACCTATGATGTGCTGATGACGACCAAGAAACCAAATACTCTTATACACGATTGAGCCAGAGTTAAATTGTCAAACGTTCATAATTGATTTTTCTGGGTAAAATAGGACATTCTATATCTACAAAGTTTTTTCCAAAAATGCACCCCTTCGAGCTAGAGCGAAAAGACAAAACCGCTGCCTAAGGAATCACTACTTCCACATCCAGATTTTCATCTAAGTCACTTTAAAGGAAACATCTTGAGTATAGTCGCACTCTACTATGTGGAAATTATTGTCGTAGAATTTTAACAATATTTGGGGCAGATGTCATAGAAAAGTTTGAGGCATTGGTTTCTACCATATACGTTCAAAATGAAGTAGTTTACCCTACTTATTTCCCCTATTCACAACCTACCACCTCCCACTCCTTCAATGGAATTGTCTTAATCAGATATCATTACAATACATACTTGTACTAATTTTCAAGTGAATATCTCAATTTTATGTTATCAAATCCATTTATAATGGAGCGGAGGTGGCGGGGAATGAAAAGTATTATAAAAGAATCTGAGGCCACAGAATAATAAAACAATCAGAAGGGAATCTTTCAGGGAAGGGGAAGTTTCGCGCATTTCTAGGCGCGCATCCAATTCGCCATGTTCCTGGGGTAATATAACTGATAATCGTGCGCTCTGTACATAGTTGCCAGATGTACAATAATTTCTGATGAACTAGGAATAAATAATTATTGTATAGTTTTGTCACAAAAGCATTAATATTCATGTGGTACATTGTCCAGTAATCAAATGTCTTCAAATTCAATTTCTTGAGAAAGGGGAGGGTTGCATGAAAAAAATTATGTACTAAAATTAATAATTTTCATGTACTTTATGGTAATTTCAAAAACTCATCTGGCAACATTACGTATAACCTATTGGTCATAAATTGACAGATATTATTTATTTATTTCGTTTGTTTTGCTGTTTATTTACGTTGATCAATGCCTGACTGCATTTGTTTTGTAATACTCTCATTTAAAACAACGCAATAATGTTTTAAAGTAAGATTGACATATATCATCTAATCCACATAATTCGTTCGAACGTGGATACACAGACGTAGGTATGCTATAATGTTTCCACATCGATCTCGTACATCTTCACATTTTTGTGGGCCTAATCAGTCGAGTCAGTAACGTTTTGCACTATAATTATAATATAACATAGTCAATACATATATTCCTTTACACGCATAGTGAAACAATTTATACAGACCGCTCATATGACCTTAATACTCTAATACTCTGTATAGCTAGGGTATCTTCGTTATTGTATTTTATAGTATTGTATTTTAGAAGAAACAATTTTATATTGAATATTTCATGACGGTGGATTTACTACTATTTAATTAATCATCATTGGCATTAAAATATATTGGGATTTATTATTAAAACAAAATATATTTGTAATTATTACACATCATATATAGGGATAAAGTCAATCATATAGAATAAAAAAAGACTTTTATTGTCCCATGAGATTAACTCCATGACATTGAGTTAAAATAGGCATCTTCAACAGTTTTGTAGAAAAGTATTGTAATATGGTGATTTAAAAATTCCTCTACAGAGAATAGAAACAATTTTTAATTACATACGCTTATGCTTTGAGATTATATTAAAGAATTGTTGAATTGCAAGGGCATTGTTTGACATTATATGACAATTTATATATTTACTGTAAAATAATGCATTTTAATAAAATGGGCTGTTCTTATAAAGTTCATATTGCAAGTTATTCACGCCCTTTTCGTATCATAATAATCATGATTATTTAAACGCTGTGTAGAGTTGTCAAAATTAGTTTTTATCATGGCGTTAGTGTGATTCACTGTTTTTTACAAAATTAGTACTATAAAATGAGAAATTCAGCACTAACATACAAAGGGAACGTTTAGAAAATTCAGAAACAATTATTTTATAGGGATTCTTGAGAAAAGTTGAAAAGTATATTCTACAAAATTAAATTACAAATTCCTAAGTGCGGACCTGACTACAATAGTACAGAATACGCCCCTGATTACAACCCCAACAAGATGGCCGATTCTGGAGTTAAATTGTATATGGGCAATGCTGAGAGTTTCCCTTCTGTGTATTCTGTGCTGAGGCATTGACTTCTAGTACATACACCGATTTTCAAGTTTCTGTACTCTTACCAGCTTACTTTACTTATTTTCCCCTATTTACCCCTATTTAACCCCCATCCTTTGATTAGAATAATCCCAAAATATAATCTAGTTCATGATGTCATTATAATATATATTTGTACCAAATTTCAAGTGAGTATCTTAATTTTATTTTATCAACCCCTTTAACAATGGAGTGGGGGAGGGTGGCAGGATGAAAAAAATTATAAAAAAATTTGAGACCTTGGCTTGTAGTACATACATCAAATTTCAAGTTTATAGAAACTTTAAATTTGAGCTGGTAAGAGTACAGACTCTTACCAGCTTGTTTTACATATTTCCCCCTATTTACCCCCCAACCATTCACAGGATATCTTCAAAAAACAATCCAGCTCCAGATCTCGTTATAATATATAAGTGTACAAAATTTAAAGTCAATATCTTAAACCGTTCCGGTGAAAACGTGCCGACCAAAAAAAAGAAAAGTTACAGACAGACAAACATACAGACAGACAGACAGACAGACAGACCGACATATAGACAGACAGACAGACAGAAAATTTGTTTTCGTTCAAATTTAAAATCTCGACGTTTCATGACATTCTAAACCTATTTTAAGAAAGAAAAAAAGAAATTTCTTTTACGATTACTATACTTCCAATCCACTACGTGGGTGTGGAAGTAAAAAGAGAGAAAAAAATGCATCTCGTTTCCCTTGGAGGGTGATTTGGACCGATGAAGAAACTTTCAACCGCGGTGGTATCTTTAATCAGCATAACGCTCACATTTGGGAGCACAGAAATACTCATGCTGTACGAGATAGCCATTTTCAGTCAATTTCGTACAACGATTGGATGAGATTGTGCAACAGCTCATTCATACATTCAATTTTTCTGCCTCGACGCGTAAATGGTCTCCAGCTTTTCCTCAATTTCTTGAAAGTGATTTTCAACCTATCTTAAATGACATGCCTTTAAATGATAGGGTAAAGAGATACTTCCAATTAGATGAATATCCAGTCTATCACACTCCACCAGTCCACCGATGGTTGCACGACTATTTTCCGGAAAGATGGATCGGTCGCGGTCGAGACTGCCCCCGCCCTTGGCATGCACGCTCTCCTGACATGACTCCTATGGACCTTTTTGCATGGGGTACGATGAAGGACAAGATTTATGCGGAATTCGTCAACGACGATGCTGCGCTCCAGGAAAGGATTGTTCAAGCAACCTGAGGGATCACACCATCAGAGTACCGTGCAGCTACTCAGTCTGCAGGAGCTATCAGAACCACTCCAACGATAGCAATGGAGGCCATTCTTGGGCTAACTCCCTAGCATATCGAGGTGGAACTGTAAGCTAGAAAAGCAGCAAATAGGCTGTTCAAAAATGGAATGTGGAATGAGACTGGCCGGGGGTGGAGGCATACAAAGCGAGAATCTCAGAAGAGGTTTCGTCTGCAGAGACAGCCAGGCAGCTTTGAGGGCTCTTGCGTCAAACAAAGTGACCTAAAGGCTAGTTTTAAACTGTCGGAATATTTTGACAGAACTGTGTGAACACAACCCTCTCAAAATTCATATGGCTGTCTGGATACAACAGTGTGGAGAGCAACGAAGAAGCAGACCGGTTGGCCGGAGAAGGAACTCGTTTCCCTGGCCTCGAGTCAACTTCGGTTTGCCAAGAAGTCTAATTCGATTAGAGCTACGAGACTGGGCCATTGCAAGATTCAAGAAGTATTGGGCTCAGACCCCTGGAATGAGGCAGTCGAGGCTCCATGTAAAGGGGCCCTCGACTGACTCAACCATTAAGTGGTTGCTTGGGCTCGATAGAGAAAAAATGAGACGGACAGTAGCTTGATAACAGGACGCTGTCCTCTGAACAAACATCTTCATACAATGGGGTTGAAAAACAACCCTATTTGTAGTATGTGTGGAATGAAGGATGAAAACACTACTCATATTCTATGCAGTTGCACACCTCTAGGTGCGGCAAGGTATAGGCATCTCCAAAGGCAATTTCCACAGGCGGAGGAACTACGGGATGAATCCTGGAACACACTGCTATCCTTTGTGGAGAGTACTGGTCTCTTCTAGGAGATCTTACACGTCGCAAATGCACAATTGGCCGACAGGTCTGAGCGTTGCATATCCTATAGGTCTGTTCGCGTTAATAATAATACTCAGTCCTTCGTCCGTAGGTGTGAGCATTGCATTGAAAATGGTGGCAGTCATTGTGAATTTTCAAAACTTCACCGTTTATTGAATATCTATGTATATGACTAAGTGGTTTTACAAACTGGAATACTGATACTTGACTTGCGTAGCGCCAACCACGTTAGCATCACCGGGAGCTGATCAAGACTAGTTCAATTTTAATCAATTTCCGATGTTGTTTTGGCGCTTGTGGCAATTTTTTAAAGTCAATTAATTACCTCGACAGCATAATGAATGTAGGAGAGATAAATATAAATTTTTCCATTTTCTATAGTATAATCAGTTACTTATAACCACCCGCCAGGGGAATACCTAATTTGGAAGAAACAATAATTGAGGCATTACTTACAAAAGACTGGTTCAATGTAATTTCTTCTTGGTTTAGGTGGATTTAATTACATATATATTTGATATCATGCTGTGTATATAATGTATTCCATTGACTATAACCATTTAATAAAGCAGCAATGAAATCGTATATATGCTCTCTAAATTCCAGCGGGTGGTTAAAGCTGCTGCTCGTTTATATTGTCAATTATATTAATGTAAATGGCATTATTAATAATACTACTAAAAAGGACTAATAAAATGCGCCTCCTGAGTATCTTAATAAGATGTCGTGTTTTAATTTTTACCATGAATCAAAAGGATATATACTTGTTGTTTATGAAAAGTGAAGCTATTAAATTAGTTTAAGATAAAAATATTTAATGTATGAATTTTGTTTTTTTTTCTGCGATTTTCAACCACATATGTATTCACTTCTAAAAATAATGTCCAAGGTTTTACAAAATAAAACTTATAGAATTCACCACAAAGCAAACTTCTAACAGATATAGAAAAAACGAGACAATAGGCCTGATAACAGGGCACTGTCCTCTGAACAAACATCTTCATACAATGGGTTTGAAAACAACCCTCTTTGTAGGATGGGGGTAGTGGAGGATGAAACCACCATTCATATTCTAAGCAGTTGCATACCTCTAAGTTCGTCAAGGTATAGACATCTCCAAAGGCAATTTCCACAACCGGAAATTAAGTTATCCTGAAGAAATTCACATGTACATATTTTCGCCCCCTACCCCCATATTACCAAACAACTCTGAAAACCGCCCAAGCGCACACCCCTTATCTACATGTTAATAACAGTAGCTATCATCTATAAAGTCATTGATTGATTGATTGATTTGCCAGCGTAAGGTGACCATTGCTTCCGATTCCGGCATCCAGTCCGAATCTAGCTCGGTCGCCCGCCGAACACGCCCAACGGACAACCAAACCGCGTGCCGGAACTAAACTTCGGATGTTTAATATAGCGTTAGACCGGCTGCATACGCTGAGTTGCACCTGGGACATGCTTGTTTTCAGCAGCGAGAACCACATGACGCATGGGGTAGGAATATAGGATGGGAAGTGTAGGCGTTTACAAGATGCTCCTTTTTTGTTTCCATGCTTCTTTTAAGTTTCCATCTATCATCATCTCCTTATTTATTCTTCTTTTAAGTTTTCTGTTTCTGCTTTTTCTGAATCCTGCAGTGTGTATCTTCTTCTGCCCTTCCCCACTTCGCTTGTCTGCCAAGACATACATAGACTCGGTCGCTGCAGGGAGCTTTTATTTATTAACCGATGAACAGGTAAATATCCATTTACGGTGGAAGTGCAAGGAAGAGCCCTGTCTCGTGATAGAAAAAACTTTTTACAGCGGGTTATGAGAAAGAGGCCAGTGATAATATTTTGCATACTATGTATATTAGTTTGTGTTGGTAGTAATTACTTTCCAATTCCGCGTATTTTTCTATTACCTATGTTTAATACCTATTTAATGTAACTGTTAATTTTTTGGGAAGCTCTGTATATCAAGCAGACGTCGACTCCTCTGTCCGGAGAGACATCTCTACAGTAGAAAATAAGCCCAATATATGGACAAGGATTAATAAGCCAATGAATAGAACTTAAAAATAAAAACTTATCTTTATATCCTTTGTCGATGTTACTACTTCCACTCGTTAGAACTTAGCCCGCTTCTCTTCATTGATGGTGCTGTATTATATTGAGAGATGCTTTCTTTATCTCAATAAATCACTTAAGAGGATGCTCGGCTGTCTTGGTCTAGATACAGGCACTTGCACTTGCTTTACTTTATTTCATAACATTGTACCCATGATTATTAATTCCATACGAACTTTCTTTCTCTATTATGGCGTTTCACTTCGCGCAGAATTTCTTAATGTACTGGTGGCTTAAATTTTATCAGATTAACGAGGTATTTGCCGCTTTTTTGGCGTTTTTTTCGGGAGCGTTCTACAGTACGTCTGTACACGACGCTAATCAATCATGACTATGACTCTATAAAGTCATTTGTATATATTTTTCTTTTTTTCGCCTTTGAAACCCATATATTGACTTGCCACCCCTACACACGAAATTACCCCTTACTCTTACAGCCAGTTTCTCAATCGTTGGTTAACTAATGGTTAGGATTTGACCAATAAATAACTATAGAAATCTGTTTCACAATGTCTGGTCAATTTCATGGTCTTGATTATCTTCTAGTTAAGAATACCTCATGTGTTGGTAAACCAGCAACTTGTCGTTAACTAGAAATAAACTGTCAACTACAATTTTATTTTTATTTCGTGAATGGTTTAGTTTTTTGCTATTTTGTTAATAATGGATTTTGATGATTATGATATGAATGATGAAGAGGTTAAGAGACCTAGTATATTTAGATATAGATCTAATTATTTTGAAAAATATGATCAAAAAGATTTCTTTAATCCATTTTGCCTCACTCCAAGAATTGCTGAATATTACTTTCACATCCACGTAGTGGAGTGGAAGTATAGTAATCGCAAAAAAAAAATTCAAAATTTTTGGTCTGTCTGTCTGTCGGTCGGTCTTTAATATTTTTTTGTGCGCACGTTTTCTTAGGAACGGTTTAATATATTAATTTGAAATTTGATACACGTATGTAATATGACAAGATCTGGAATTAGATCATATTTTGCGTAAATTCTGGCGAAGGGTTGGGGATTAAATAGGGTTAAATAGGTGAAAATAAGTAAAGCAAGCTGGTAAAAGTAGAGACACTTGGAATTTGGTGTATATACTAGAAACCAAGGTCTCATAATTTTTATGATATTTTTCAACCTCCCCACCATCCCCCAATCCATTATCAAAAGGGTAATAAAATTGAAATATTCACTGGAAATTTGGCACACGTATGTATTTTAACGACATCTAGAATTAGATTATATTTTGAGATGATTCCGTTGAAGAGTTGAGGATTAAAAAAGGGTAAATAGAGTAAAATGAGTAAAGCAAGCTGGCGAAAGTATAGAAACTTGGAATTCGGTGCATATACTAGAAACCAAGATCTCAAATTTGTTTATATCATTTTCAACCCCCCATCACCCCCTCTCCATTAATAAAAGGGTTAATATAATAAAATTGAAATATTCACTTCAAAATTGGTACACGTTTGTATTATAACAACTTCAGGAATTAGATTTTATTTTGAGATGATTCAGTTGAAGGATTGGGGGTTAAATAGGAGTAAATAGGGGAAAATAAGTGAAGCAAGTTAATAAGAATACAGAAACTTGGAACTTGTTGTGTATACTAGCAGCCAAGTTCTCTGATTTTTTATAAAATTTTTCAAACCCTCCATCATTATTAAAGGGGTTGATAAAATAAAATTGAGATATTTACGTAAAATTTGGTACACGTACACGTAATGATATCTGATTGAGATAATTCCATTGAAGAGATGGGGGGTAAATAGGGGAAATAAGTAGAGCAAGCTAATAACAGCGCAGAAACTTCACTTTTGGCGTATACACTAGAAGCCAACGTCTCAAGTTTTCTTGTGACACCTGCCTAAAATATTATATTCTCGATTATATTATTAATAATCCCTCACCAATTATTTCCACATACTAGAGTGCAAATATAGTCAAGATTTATTCCTTTAAAGATACTTGGATTGGAAATCTGAATGTGGAAGTAGTGATTACTTAGACAGCGGTTTTTTTGGAGGACTTAGAAGAAATTAATAACTATTCATATACTGTAGGAAATATGCTTCTCATATTGAACAAACAGAACTTATTTTCTTATAAACAAGTAAAACGATCATAGAAAAATACTACATAACAACAATGATTAACCAAAAATATTGAATTTGAGGTGATATTTCCGTAATGATCAAATTTTAGCGAAAAATGATCTTCAACAATGCTGTAGTATTTATTTATGTACAACTTTTCAGTTTTTTCAGTTAAATAACTTCACTAAATTTGCAAAAAACAGCTTATTGCTAATCATAATTTTAATGATTAACAATAAGCTGTTTTTTGCAAATTGGGTGATGTTATTTAAGTTAAAATAAGTGTAAGTTATACATAAATAAATACTACAGCATTGCTGAAAACTATTCTTGGCAAAAATTTGATTATTAGGAAGATATCTCTTCACTTGGCGCTTTGTCCCCCTCCTCACTGACCTTAGGTAGTGTTCACTCTTAACTTTCAAGTTCGGCTTATCCAACCAATGATTGTGAAACCCCATTTTTCCATTTAAAAATCTTTATTTCCTATTAATTATAAAGTTACCTTAAATCTAATATATGCTCATTAATTGCAGTGAGACTATATAATATAAATTTTATATAAAAAACACTCATTATAATTTATCAGATTTGATAAAAACATAATAAAATGTTTGCCGATGGTATGGCTGGGGAATGAGCACGATTTATTTTAATTAAAAAAGCTGCTATAAAATATCTCAAGAACCTTTTTATATTTATTATCTTTAATTCTATACTTTCGTTTAAAGATACATTTATAGTTAGGGTGTTACCGGAGCAGAACGTAAATACATATGTTTATACAGGAAAATAATTTCTAAAAAACCTGTTTAAAAAATTTGTCAATATATAAAATATTAGGTTATAGGGGATGGGAGGGGTGATTTTTTTTGTGGTATCGACGGGTAGGGGGCATGGTGAGGTAGGGGGTGGGATGTTGGTGGGTTTCATGATTTTGGGGGTTGTCGTGTCGTTTGTGGCGTATAGTCAGTGTTACCGTCTTGTGAAAAATATGGGTAGTCTTTGGTGAAGTAGTGTATGTCGGTGAGTTGGGTTCTGGTGTGCTCGTATATTTGTAATGTCCGTTGTTATAGCCGATAACTGAACTTTATTGGCAAAAAATTTTTGCGCTGTTTCGTCGATGTATTCTCTTATCATGGGCAAATCGGTGGCTCTGTGGAGTTCAGTTATCGGCGTGTATCTGTCGGCGTCTGTAAGTAATCGTATGAGTTTGTTTTGTGTAACTTGTAACCTCTTGCATTGACTGGCGGAGATATTGTTCCATGATGGGCATGCGATTGTGAAACCGATTGTAAGTATCACGGAAAACTTAGTTTTCACGCTTTCACTTATAGTGTACTTGAACATCGACAGTATTATAGAAACAGCCAAAATGTAGGGGTCCAAAATTTTCTTACCCCATTGTTATCCCTGTAATCGTGGAACCTCCGAACCACTTTTATGCGATGCAACCTACACAATGACACCAAAAATACTTCCGTTGAATTACTCCTGCGGCCAGTCGTTGTGACCGACCATTTGTTACATTTTAAACATTTATACCTCCCTAGTCCCTATGCACAGGACTCATATAGCATATATCGCATATAGCTTCAACGGTTCTCCTCTTAGGCACAGTTCAGACAGAGGACGTGATGCGGACGTGGCGCGTTTTCGAGTCTCCTCCATGTTAACAAATTAATCAATATAAACTGAGACAGCGAGGCGAGAAGTTCTGGCCTCGTCCTCTCGGTCTACCTTGATTCATTTGATAACATAGAGGAGACTCGAAAACGCGTGTCTGCACCACGTCCGCGCCCGATGTCCACGCCACGTTCTCTGCTCTGTATGAATTGGGCCTTAGATTCTACATATTTTCATAACATCTAGCGTTATATTACCGATTTCCTAAATATTTCCAATATTAACACAATTATCCAGCATATCACTAGAAAATAACCTGTATACCTGTCACCATTAAAAGTATATTAGAAAAGAAATATGAAAACCAGCCAGCTCAATGGCGTAGTGCTAGAGTGATTGGCCACGGACTCCTGGGTTTGAATCTTGGCCAGGGTATGGATGTTTAGTGACGTTTTTCATGTATTATTGAGACAATAGCAGTGAGCTAGACCACCATCGAGTGGCACAACATGTCCAATCGTTGTTATCTCTCCTGAGTGAGAGTCTCAGCTGCGGTAGAAGGCAATATCGCAGGGAATGGTTGTTGTGTGATGTCTGTGTATACGTGTCCTGGTTGAGTGGTAGAACAGCAATAGCTGAACTCCGCCAGGACGTTAATATAAATAAGGCCATTAAAAAAAAACAATAAGTAATTACTTATTATCATCAATATAACTAACACATGACAGCTAAAAATGTCTACATTAAAATTTTTTTATCAACATTGTATAAATAATGTAAATGTCGTTGACAAAGTACTAATTATTGCTATCAGCATAATTATGGGTACTATTATTAACATCTACTAAGCATATAATTAGTGGTTCAATATTATTGAAATTATCCACAGGCACTTTATTTTCCAAATACTTGTCCTCTATTCAACCAACTTTAAAATTAATTGAACTGAGTCTGCGGTAGGTTCTTGATGAACTCTATTAAATAGAATAAATAGTAACACTTGTTATTACTGTTTCACAATCTTTGTTCAGATTTCTCCGACATATATTTCGGCCTTTCGGCCATTATCAGAGAATTATAACAAGAGTTGTTATAACTCTTGGCAAGATCGACAATTTGGCAAATGAGCAAAATTTCACGTAGCAAAAGCATCACGAGACAAGCTCTACATCTTTCTTTATTCCTTCGATGCATGGATCCTTAAGAAGACAGGTAGATGGCAAATGTTCCTGGAGATGTTCTTATGAATTCCTGGATAGCCTATAGCACCAGCAGCTCGATTCGTCAAGAAATACCCCCTTCTTCAGCATCATATTCAGAAACCTCTCATTTTCTCTCCACATCGACCTGTGAGAAGGCAATAAACAACGATTGACAGGCAGCCAGAAACGAAGAAGATCCTTCAAAACGTTGGACCGACATCACCAATCAGCTGATGTGAAGGAGCTCTGGTGAGGCCTGCGTCGAACAAGCTGATGTGAAGGAGCCCTGGTGAGGCCTGCGTCGAACAGGCAACCGCTGTGGGTGGTGTGAGGCTGCTAGTAGATCCCTCGGTTGAAAGGTGGTCTGCTAGGTGCAATGAGGGAAATGTTATTACATTACATTATTGCAAATCAACCTAGAGGAATGTTCCTTCTTCAAGAAATGAACTTAATAAATGATCTGAAAGCCGACACACAACAAATAAGATATGCGTATCCCAAAATTCTGTCAAAAGCACGTTTTACCGCTATTGCTATGGATCTTCGGTCACATTTTGTCGATCAAATGAGAGAATGTTAATTTCCAGTTGAAGGTAGGAATGTAATATTGATGGAAATTTCAAGGAGCGTTTGTTTAGAATTAAAATAGTATAGGTTTAGATTACATAATAAATAATATAGATCTTTGGCTTTCAGCTGCTACAAATATATGCTATATATTGATTGCATTAAAAATAAATGAACTGGAAAAAGTCAGAAAAGAATTTGCGGTCTATTTTAGTCAACGTATGGTAGGACCGCCTTATGCCTTTCTTCACTTTACCGGTATAAGTGGCTCAAACTGAATTACGTTTTGGTCATTCATTTTGATTAAAAATTGGAGGAGAACAGCCACTGGAGAAGAATGGTTAAATAATCTAACCCTCTTGTAACCACCCTAAAGTTGTCCATATTAAATGATTTTACACATGTCATTTTTAACTTTTCCATAATAAAAGTCAGAAAACAAAATGATGTTTAATGTTTCTTTGTCCACGACTATTAAATAATGTACTCATTATGTATGTGTTTCTTCAAGGATAATGCTATCGATTATTCCCTACAGTGAATAATGATTTCATTATTCACTTATTGCAGTGAATAATGAGGACAGTCAGTTGTTTATAAGAAATGACATTTTACTAAAAACTTAAAATGTCAAAATTGCAGCAACCAAAAGACAAGTGTTTTCTAGGAAGCACTCAAATGGTACATGCCGAAGAGTTACTTTAATGAACACTCAAAAACTATATTAGTAAGTTTTTTTCAAAGCATCATCTATTAGCAACACGCGACAATCCCCAACATTGTTTTTGAAGCCATTTATCTACGTGCTTACAAACTGTATTATTTTATTAGTAAGCCATGACAATGTGTCAAAGCGAAATTCTGTAATTGATTTGAAACGTCAAAATTTGTACGATTTCAACGCCAACGGTATTTACAACAATTTTACATATTAGGTATTCAAGAAGAGTAATATAATTAGATAAATGGATACTGAAGTGAAGACGAGATTTCTTTGGCACCGCCAGAGATAAAGAAAGCTGCAAAAATCGCATCATTAAACTTATTGCCCGAAAAATAGAAAAAATTATATGTGATGACATATAAATCTGTCTTAAATAGGAGAAATGAAATGAAGATGAATTAAGTAAATATTAAATATTTATTAGTCGTGGACAAAGTATAGTATTCTACTCGCATATAATGGCTATTATTCACTCTGGTGATTTAAAACACTCGCCTGTGGCTCGTGTTTTAAACTTCACCCTCGTGAATAATAGCCATCATTAGATGCTCGTTGAATAATATACTATCTTTTCTAGCAGTATAATAGTTTTTTTAAGTAGTTTTCTATAAATTGTTCTCTGGATTTCAAATTATATTTTTAATCTTTTTCTTTTTTCTGTCGATGCGGAGGTGCGTCAAGCTAAATGGTTGCGATGGATGCACCATACAACAATGAGTCTCAATAGAATTATCCACGGATCCATAAAGCGACTGTCAAAAACTTTTTAATTTTATTATAAACTGACTTACGAAATAAAATGTCAGAATGCGATTTTTTCCCTTTTCAGCTACCCAATAACTGTTTTAAAATGTCCCTATTCCACGCACTAACAATATTTCTTAAGGTAGTTACTGCGTATATTGATAATAATGCAGCAATGAACGAAAGACTTTTTACAAACAACGGAATGAAATATTATGATGAACCTAAAGTGAAAAAGCATGTATTATTGATAAAGATATAAAAGTTGTTGAAATGTGTTTTCCTGCTGAAGCGAAGTGTCTATGTATATAAATAACAATAAATAGAGAATATCAACAAACTGGCGAGCGTATGAGAATTTTACCTTGCCATTCTCTCCTATCAACAGCATGTCGCGATGCTGGCAACAAATTGTCATGAACGTCGTATAATGGGGGCCACGAAACAAATGTCAATGAATGATTGTTCCTGCGAGTAATCTAAATACTGGGTTACGCAGTCTATCTCGATTTCAGCACAAAACTTCAGACACTCGCTTTTATGATCCAACGGAGTTCAGGACAGTACTAGCAGCAGAAAAAAAGAATATCGGTCAATTAGAGAGTGGAAAATGGACAACAGTCACCCCGGTTGTTTTGTTACATTCAAAACGCATACATCGTCCAATAAAACTAGAAATTTATTAAAGCGTGGTTTATATCTATTTGCACTATTCAGGTTAGCCACCTACATTGAATGGTTAACGCAGTAGCGTAGTTTCAAGCAAGATCCATTTATTATCAAAAAACAATTATGTTATTAAATTCGGCAAGAGAGAATTAAGGTATTGCACAAACCTCTGGATATACAGCCTATTGTGTTTTAGCACATTGTATAGGCCACACAACGCTTTGTTACAATGTATTGAAAATCTTGAGAGTACTGTAGACATGTCTTTACATGAATATGGTTATGTTTAATTTGGGGGAGATTTAAATGTTGATATGTTCAATACAAATGCTCCTAGCTGTCTTCAATTTACCAGTTTTTCAAACACATATAGTCTATACCAACTGATCTCTGAACCAACTCGAATCACTGCCACCTCGAGAACTCTTATTGATGTTATAGCTGACAGCGTGGTGGTCAGAACTGATGACATATCTGACCATTGCTTAGTTGCATGTAATTTAAATCTAAAAAATCTCAAGCTGGCAGTTTTGTATACCTATCGCCACTTTTCCTGTCTTGTTTATGATTTATTTGAGAGACCTTCGTTTAACTAATTTCGATCAAATTGCTATATATCTATCTATACTTGTACAAGTATAAATATATAGAATACTAATATCACTAAGATCTTTAGCATTCACACGCCCTTTAAAACAGTTAGAATAACTAAACCTCCAGCTCCCTGGCTCACTAAAAATATAAAAGTTATGATGATATTAAGAGACAAAGGAAAATTGAAACACAATAAATCAAAAAAGCAATGCGGATTTCCAATATTACAAAGTTGAGATGGAATCAATATAGCCGTCAAATTTGAACAAAGGGCATATTTGCAGAATCAATTTAAGAAAGACCCAAAAAGTTTTTGAAAAGTTTTAAAATATTTAAATATACATTCTAGCAGCCATGACTCTGGTAGTGGTTTAGCTGATTCTAACGAGTCTAATGACTATTTTGTTAACAAGATCCTTCAAGGTAATATATGAAGCATTTATTGCTTACCCCGTTTGACAAAAAAAGTTCCCTGGTGTTGATAAAGAATTTAATTTTCAACCTATTTCGGTTAAAACAATGGAAGAAATATTTAAAAGTATTAAATCTAAAAATGATATCGTTAATTAACTTAAGATCTATAGCTAACAATTGTTCATCAACTGAAAAATTTCCCAATAGTTGGAAAGAATCTTATATCATTACCATTAATAATATGGTTGACTGTTCCACTATCTTAGAGAAAATTGTGTCCAAAGAATCTAATGCCAGGGTCGAAAAGTTTGAGACAGAAATATGACAAACATTGAAATAACCTTTTCTCAGATTAAACCCTCTATAATGCTAAAATCATTAGATATTTTATGAAGAATGTAAATCTTGTACCAAATTTAATTATTTTACTGAAAGTAGTTTTCAAGTCAAAATAAAAAAAAAACAGATTTTGAGTGCTAACTTCAAACTGTCATAATAGTCCAGTCAGTAAAGTACACCAGAACCTCGCAAAAAATATTATCTGAGATTTTCCTTCAGTAACTGTTAATTCGAGGATTAAACATCACAAAACCACAAGAATCTGTTCTGGTGGTGCTGCGCAACCCTCCCAAGAAATCACCCCTTCGGTGAAGAAAGCCTTATTTTACTGATAACTCGTAACCATTGAAGATATAAAAAATTGCTCACTATAAAAAAGACAGCTGGACGAATCGCCTAAAAAGAAGTCATCTTGTAATTTTCGAAAAAACCGATATTGACAAAAATTGCAAAATTTGTATTTTTAATGCGCGCGAATTTTCGTTTATTTGAAATTTCTTGCGGGCGGCCTATAGAAAATATTGAATTGCTCGAAAACCAAACAAGCCAGGAAGAAAATTCAAAATGGGTTTAAAGGGGATATAAAATACTCTGCTGTATTGCCATTTTTGAGGGTCATTGATATTTATTACTATATAAAAATAACAATGTAATATAGTTATCTCTTGATTTTTTGTGCATCTAACTATTCACAGACCCATAAAAAATAAGTGACTCTAATATGAGTTATAAACGCATTATCTTTTAGTTCAAGGTGGTACTTCAATACAGAAAAAAAAATTCAAAAAATGCTGCATATTTGATGATATTTTTTAATACAACTTTTTAACTATTAAATGATTAGAAACAATTAGGCGGGCGGTTCACCCCCATAAAAACAGCATGGAGCGACTAAATTTTTTTAATAAAAGACTTCTACTTGAAACTTTTTCAGCATTGTAGAGCATATTTTTCTGACGAATGGCGTATTTGTTGCATAATTTTTTAGGCGGTCCTTCAATAGTTATAAACAAAAATGTTGTAAAAAAAAGAAAACTTAATAAATCGCTCTGAAAACGTTTTCTGTAATAAAAACCGACCAAAATAAACACTTTTTGTCTCTTGGCTTTTTCTCGAAAAGTGCACGGTTTCTGAGATATAGCCAATTTTTCAACAAAAAAATGCGAAAACAGGCGACTTTTCGGATTTTTTTTCTCAATAATTTCTGAATGCACAGTAATTCTGCACACGCCAAAATAAACGGCAGTTCATCTACTATAGGTGTGATTTTTTGTGTGTGGAATTATGCTCATTAAGATTAATTAAAATTGAATTTAGAAAAGTACCATTGAAAATCAAAACAATAACAAAGCAAATAACATGGCGGGGGTTAGGGAAGCAGAAGCCGCGCGTCTGCGCAGATGACGCGCACGCGACCTACTCAAATTAAACACGAATCGAACAAGTTTACACACGACGACTTTAGTACTTCCAGTAAGAGTAAACATTAAAAACTATTTAAAAATAATGTAGCATGCAAAAATACATAAACTACCTCTGAGTCTTTTTTGATGGAACCTCTTTTATGGTTTCACACAGGAAATGTTGTCAAAAATGTTGATCATTCGCGATATATATATGGTACACACTATAGCAAAAAATAGTGGACCAATTAAATCTGCCAGTATTTTGGTAATGCATGCTATTAGTGGCTGTGACACGACTTGCTCAATATCTAATATTGGGAAAAAAACGACTTACAAGGCTCTGAACAAATTAACCAAAGAAGATTTGAAAAGTTTTGCAAATTTAGATAGTTTACCTTTGGAGGACGCAATTAAAACTTTAACTTTATATTTATCGAAAATTTATGATCCTCAAAGTAAATGGAAAGTTTGCTCGAAATCTATAAATAAGTTAAGATATACAATCGCATTGAAAAAATATGCCACTAGCGAAAGACTTCCACCGTCTTATCCAGCATTGTTGCAACATTTTTTGAGAGCAAAATGGCAAATAAGTGAATGGAAGCAAGCTACAAATTGTGAAATAGTATCCCTTGACCCGTTGGTTCACGGTTGGAAACGATTGTTTGAATTTCAATTACTTTGAAGGAGACACTGCATTGGACATGCTTCAAAAATATTTTTGTTCATGTAGTGGAAAATGCGCGACAAACAATTGTAATTGTGTATCATTAAATCTAAAATGCTGTTCTGTATGTGCATGCACCGATGAATGTCAAAATGTGACACCAAACATTAATGAACAAACTTCAGCTTTAGATATTATTGAAGAAGAACACGAAGATATTATTTAAACAAAATTTTTAACTTCCTATAAATTTTTTATGACTTTGGAATATGAAAAATCTTTTTATTAAAAATGTGGTTTATTCAACATCATTAATTAAAAATATATAAGTAAAGCTAAAACGCCTTGTAACTTTATGAATTAAAATAATGAATATTTTTAATTAAAAACCACTCAAACTTCATTCTATTGATGTATAATATAATTTTTACATTTCTTATTCAATTATATTATATTGTTATTATGATCGATGTGCATATTTATAAATGAAAATGTGAAATCAATCAAAAATATAAAATATTTGGATTTGAGTAGGTCGCGTGCGCGTCATCTGCGCAGACGCGCTGCTTCTGCTTCCCTAACCCCCGGCCGCCATGTTATTTGCTTTGTTATTGTTTTGATTTTCAATCGTACTTTTCTAAATTCAATTTTAATTAACCTTAATGAGCATAATTCCACACACAAAAAATCACACCTGTAGTAGATGAACTGCCGTTTATTTTGGCGTGTGCAGAATTACTGTGCATTCAGAAATTATTGAGAAAAAAAATCTGAAAGTTCGCCTATTTTCGCGTTTTTTGTTGAAAAATTGGCCATATCTCGGAAACCGTGCACTTTTCGAGAAAAAGCCAAGAGACAAAAAGTGTTTATTTTGATCGGTTTTTATTACAAATAATGTTTTCAGAGCGATTTATTAAGTTTTCTTTTTTTTACAACATTTTTGTTTATAACTATTGAAGGACCGCCTAAAAAATTATGCAACAAATACGTAAATCGTCAGAAAAATATGCTCTACAATACTGAAAAAGTTTCAAGTAGAAGTCTTTTGTTAAAAAAATTTAGTCGGTAACTCGCATTTCTAAGCGTCTTTTTAGGGGTGAACCGCTCGCCTAAATAGTCATATGATATATAAACTCAAAAAAAATTATTTTTTTTGAGCTAAATTTTCAAGATGTTTGGATCTTTTTTAATTTTTCGGAAACAATAAAGTATTGGCCAAAATTTGACTAACTTCAACATGCTGGTAAATTTGTAAATGTGAATATTTTTATTCCTAACTTTTTCTGCATTGAATTACTACCTTGAACTAAAAGATAATGCATTTATAACTTATATTAAAGGCAGTTGTTTTTTATGGGCCTGAGAATAGTTAAAAGTGCAAAAAATCAAGAGGTAACTATATTGTTATTTTCATATACTAACAGATATCAATAGCCATCAAAAATGGAAACACAAAAAAGTATTTTATATCTCCTTTAAAACCCATTTTGATTTCTCTTCCTAGCATGTTTGGTTTTCGAGCAATTCAGTTTTTTAATTTTAAAATTTTGCAAATTTTGCAATTTTCTTCAATATCGATTTTCTCGAAAACCATGGCATATACAAGAAAAGTATAAGAAGCCTTTTTTTACGCAATTAGTCAAGCTTTCTTTTCTGCGATGAGCAATTTTTTTATGTCTTCAACGAGTATCAGTAAAATAAGACATTTTTCATCGAAGGGGTGGTTTTCTGGGGGGGTTGCGCGGTACCCCCAGAACTGATTTTTGTGGTTTTGTAATGCACAGTCGCTCCACTAACAGTTACTGAAGGAAAATCTCAGATAATATTTTTTGTTATGGAAATCATAATTATTGGACTATAAGCATTTTCGAACTTGATTTTTATTGTTATTCTTGAATGAAGGAACTGTTCTCAAAAATATCGATGTTAACTCCAGATATGCTGTATAAGAGCGTCATCATTATTTTGGGAAAGCAGACAGTTTAGTACTCATATAATGTTTTACAGTCTATGGTCTCAAATTGATATAAAACATTGTCAAATAATTTTTTTTTCAAAAATGTAATTAATTGTAGCAGACCTTAGTTATTAAAAGAAGGTTGGTCTTTTCTCATCTGCTCTAAATATATTACATGTTGCACAAAAAGTTGAAAATATTTCATATTTGCATGAAAGGATTAAACTAGAAATAAAAAATCGTTATAAGTAGATTTGGATTAGATTAAATTTATAATGAAGAGGCTGGTTGACTGGTCTTTACCACTGCGTCTTTACCAATCTCAGTCTAGCTGGACCTTTACAATGATACAGCACATTTACTGAGGTTTCCTCTTCTTCTTGGTAGAATATGCATGTAGTATCACCTACGAGACCCATTAGACTCTTATGCCTATTAAGTCGACAATGTTCAGTGAGAAGATCCACAGATTAGGCATTATATTGGCATGATAGGCCTAATGGAACTGAAGTCAGGAGAAGTCGCGGTAAATGACTATTGTGATTAAATACGTGAATTTAAAGAACGCTAGAGAAGGGCGAGACCATTATCGCGAATAAGAATAAAATTATCCCTAATACCAACCTGAAAAATCATCACAGTCTCTTTGACAATATCATTGGGATATAATTGCCCATTTATGATCTTTTTGCAGATGGACAGATGGGTGTGTCCTCCTGCTCATATTCCTTTCCATCTCACAACATTGCCTCCTCTAGAAGGTAATTTGGCTCGGATAACTCTTTGGTTACATCTCTCATGACATCCCACAAACTAGTATTGCAGTGCAAGCTGAAACAAGACACATCACCGAATAAAACTGAACCCCACCATATCCCAGTTTTCACAATTTGTTGCCTACCTTAAATCGGTTTCATGGTCAGCTCGATTAAACCGAGAAGTTAGATATAAAGACCAACTTGACAGCCCAAGCTATCTGAATCTATTGCATACTAATCCTGCAACTTCATGTACTGCACGTAATCTATCTCTTACTTAAGAAGTGTAGAGGCTCTTTTCATTGTAAGTTGAAGATAATGATCTTATTTCGATATACCTCCGGATCGATCACTTCTGGGTCACCGTTCTTGTACAGATTCAGTTTCCAAAAATCAAACCTACTAATGACGCTTTAGCTTACTCCTAATTCTGTAGCAATATCGACTTGATACAAACCATCCTGGCATCAGGTTGTCAAAAACACTTCCATATTTGTTCAAAAACTTCACAAAATATTTACTTGAACGCAATTAACTACAGAATGCGAATTAATTGTATAAAACAAGAACGCAATGGGAAAGAGATATAAGTTCTTTGTTCTGGATAGCTAAAACCATGCAGCCATACGACATTTATTATTGATAATGAGGAAATATAAAACTAAAAATGCAAAATTCTTAAAGTAGTAGATAAAATATAAAGATCAGTTTTTGGATTCAGATTAAAGCAGTTTGTTAATTTCGACTTAGTTTCGTCAGTACCGTTTATAACTTTACGTGTACACATTTATCAAGCTTGAAAAGGAAGTCCTTCATTATCCATAATGAAGTAAACAAGAATAAATTACAAAGAACATGTTAAAATCTTATTTTCACACTAATAAAAAATATAAACAGGTTGGCAGTATCTCTGCATGAGCCATCATCATAGAATTATATTTTGCTTCTTATACATTTACATAATTGGAATACCAGTCCAACACATTACATATAATGTTAATAAGTAACTTTATTTTTTATATATTAAGACCAAATCTAAAAACGAAGATAGTATAATATAAATCATTCAAATTAATAATAAATTATGGTAATGTTGATGTTCCAGAGATAGTGTTAATATGAGATGACGGGAAGATTACTCAGTTTATTAAGTATATTATTTTATAACGAGTGCGCACTTAAACTATCTTATCAAAAATAAATAATATAAGTATATGGTTTGTACTTATAGAGTACATCTTTCAACACATCTATTTTATTATAAAAATCGTGACGATGAGCATGTACTCACTAACTTAGTTAAGTTTGCACTTATGGATTTAATTGATTTATAAAAATTTAGAAAATGAGGAAGATCTTAATTAGTTTTTACACCAATATACAGTGTGAAAAGTTTTATTGGATAAATTTAATTTGGATATAGAGGCTGTTTCTGCTAACATTCCCTCAGTCGATATCTCGGAAACTAGAAAATACGTTTTTATTCTGTAAACGGTAATAGATTTCCATTGTTAATGCCTTCTTCGGGAAGTACAATTTGCAATTATAACATTATCACCAAAGATGGGGCTACGATCAAGGAAACTTTGGAACATATCAAGAACCAAATTTTAAGCAAAGTTCTTCTTATTCGAAAAAGTCAGATTTGCGGTCGTTTTTGAGATATTTTATTTTCATTGTTTAATAATTGGGAAGAAAACTATATTAGTTTTTGATTTTCACTTTATTTCTTGTCAACATGACAATTGTTTCGCCACACAGTGGCTTCTTCAGATATTGAGTACTGGTATACTAATTTTACAATGCACAAACTATATGGTTTTATACAATTTTGATGTAATCCTAATCTTAATTGCTAAGCGGAAAAGTACAATATAATTTTAATTACTAAATGGAAAGGTACATATATTTGTAGGAAATTTATTGAATCTAATTTTAATAGTCTAGGTAAATAAATTTAGTAAGGGAGATGAGTTTGTTTCAATTTGGTCATTTAATAAAATATCAGACGACTTTAGTTTATTTATTTCTAGAGATTCTAGTAAATCGAGTTTTAACCCTTTTTTCTCGGTGTGTAAAATTTTAAACTCTTCGTTGAACACGTGACCTACTTCTATTAGGTGGTTAGCATAAGTTGAGTCTGTTTTATTACTGATGTAACTTCTTTTATGTTCTGACAACCGTTTACCAAAATTTATTCCTGTTTGTCCAATATATACCTTAGGACAAGCACCACAAGTCAACTTATAGACGCCTGATTTATTTTCTGATGAAATTTTGTCTTTTGCATTTTTTTTTTTTTTGCAACTGTGTGGCGAAACAATTGTCATGTTGACAAGAAATAAAGTGAAAATCAAAAACTAATATAGTTTTCTTCCCAATTATTATCATGGATTTTCATCAAGTAACGGCCCAATCTGTTCAATATTCATTGTTTAATTTATTTGTGTAGTATTTTCTCTTTAATTGTTGCAACTTTCTTAATATTGGTTTTTGGATGTAGGTTCTTGGCAACTCTTTTGCCTGCTGTAAGAGAATTATTTATAAGTGGTAAATTCACTTCCGATTTAACTGGAAATTACTTAATGTTGATTTAAACGGAAACAACAAATAACGTACCTATCTACTGTTAATTTTTAACAATACGTATTGACAATAGTATTTAAAAAAGGCATAATATCAAATGACACATCCTTTTAAACCTCATATCAAGAGAAATACAATGCGTTTTTAATTTTCTAAATATTCCAAGAGTTAAGCGGCAAGCAGATAAAAAATATTTTAAGTTAAACACTCTCTAATGTGGTCAAAATGTGCGCCATATTTTTCTTAACAAAAAGCAAATACGTGATAAAATGCGTTTCTAATATTTTGTAATATTTTCAGTGAGATTTTTTGACTGAAAGAAATTTATTTCATAATATTTCATATTTTTTCTATGTAGCGGCATGAAGATTGAGTTTCCCTAGTTGGTCGTAACATATGATTGTGTAGTTTAGTTATAAATTAGCGAGTAATATATGATCAGCTAGGCAGTCATTTAGATAAATGATGTATAGTAGAGGTCCCAAAACTTATGCATGGGGTATTACGATTGAGGTTGCGTGATTATCTGACTTAACTTTATTGACTTTTATATAGTGTGTCCTACCACTTAAATAGCTTTTAAACCAAATGTCAAACTTAACTCAACTTAGATCAAGATAGACACCTATGACTTTTTTGTCAGTATCTAGGTTTTTATTTAGATTTTATTAAAGTTTTATAATGGCACGAATAGTAGAAAGATCTTTGGGGAAATCAAATTGATTGTTATTTAATAATTCCTGTGTATCAAAGAAATTTAAAATTATTTGGCAACAAATATCTCAATACGTTTATAGAGTGGACTTAAGAGAGATATTGAATCGACTTCTTTTTATGGTTTTATTTATATTAACCTCCTGGTGGAGTTTAACTATTGCTATTCCACTCAACCAGGACACGTACACGTAGACATCAACACCGTCTCGGCAACACATTAAAAACGCCACTAAACATACATACCCTGGCTAGGATTCGAACATTGGACTCCGTGGTCGCAGGCCAAACACCTTAGCACAGCGCCACTGAGCCGACTTTTAGATTAGAACTTGATTTATATTGTGGTACATAAAAATCATAAAAAATTACTGAAAAGGGGATACTTCATAACACCAGCGATAGTCGTGAGCGTCGATAGACAATTTTTAGAATCACTTTTTAATTATTGTAAATATTGTTTCACTACTTTATATTAATTGATAGGCATGATGTAAATTATTTATTTATAGTTCATTCTTTATCTATAATGAATAATGTTAGTTTAATGAACAACTTCATAAATGATTCAATAAAAGTAAATAAATGTAAATTAACCTACGGCTATGGTACCGGCAATAATAAGAATGAACCAAAAACAGACACGCGACTTGCAATGGTGAGCCAGGTACACAATCGACTACTTTCGTTTGAGGTAAGCGCATAAAATATCTGGTTAACTACATTCGTATATGTGTATCGTTTGCAATATTCAAGCACGGTCTCGGGTCTTATTCTATCATATCAGACTTTGTAATGATTTATCCTGGTAGCAACGCCTTAGACTGAATTTTTAAATTGACAGTAGAAATACTATACCGTTTCGGCGAATATTATCTTATCCTCCTAGAAAAGAATTTAAAATTTGTGTGTATGATTTCAGAATTGGTATCACACATTGCGTCAATAACTTTCTGCTGATATCAACTTTATTTAAAGAATTACAGTTTTTTCATTTTTCCGACTACTGAACCTTGCCATGAAACATAATAAGGAAACAAATTGATTTATTTATATACACTGCCCAACAAAGTATTCCAATTATAGGACAGGAGATAGATAGAGATACTTATAAATATATGACAAGGAAGAGTAGAGATACAAGAATGTTAAAGAAACAAATGTAGCTACGTTGCAGCGGAAGATATCAAACTAGCCTTGAATGATTATTATATTTTCCAGATATTTTGTATAGTGGCAAGAATTTCTAGGCGTTAGTTAGAAAATGTAGTAAACTTGAGGTGGCTCTGCAATATGTTATATTATGTATTGTCTCAAAAATACATATTTGTTGTGAAATAGTTCTACGAATCTCCAGACTCGAAAGTGGGTCCTTAGTCCAATAATTAATTATAAAGATTTTCATAACAAAAATTGTTATCTGATATTTTCCTTCGGTAACTGTTAGTGGAGGGATTATACATCACAAAACCACAAAAATAAGTTCTGGTGTACCGCGCAACCCCCCAAAAAACCATCCCTTCGGTGAAAAAAGCCTTACTTTACTGACAATTCGTTAACCGTTGAAGATATAAAAAAATTGCTAATCATAAAAAAAGAAAACTTGAATAATTGCCTAAAAAAGTCCTCTTGTAACTTTCTTGTATATGCCGTGGTTTTCGAGAAAATCGATATTGAAAAAAATTGCAAAATTGGTATTTTTAATACCCACGAATTTTCGTTTATTTGAAATTTTCTACGCGAGGCCTATAGAAAAAATTGCATTGATCGAAAACCAAACCTGCTAGGAAGAAAAATCAAAATGGGTTTTAAAGGGGATATAAAATACTCTTTTGTGTTTTCATTTTTGATGGCTATTGATATCTATTAGTATATAAAAATAACAATATAATATAGTTAGTTACCTCTTGATTTTTTACACTTTTAACTATTCACAGGCCCATAAAAAAAACTGACATTAATATAAGTTATAAATGCATTGTGTTTTAGTTCAAGGTAGTACTTCAATGCAGAAAAAGTTAGGAATAAAAATATTCACATTTACAAATTTACCAGCATGTTGAAATTAGCCAAATTATTTCCTAAAAATAAAAAAAGGCCCCACATATCTTGAAAATTAAGCTCAAAAACTTTTTTTTGAGTTTATATATTATATAACTATTGTTTCTAAGCATTTAATAGTTAAACAATTGTATTAAAAAATATCATAAAAAAATGGAATATGCAGCATTTTTTGGATTTTTTTTTGCTAATATCAACATGCTGGTAAATTTGTAAATGTGAATATTTTTATTCCTAACTTTTTCTGCATTGAAGTACTACCTTGACCTAAAAGATAATGCATTTATAACTTATATTAAAGTCAGTTATTTTTTATGGGCCTGTGAATAGTTAGATGCACAAAAAATCAGGAGATAGCTATACTATATTGTTATTTTTATATACTAATAAATATCAATAGCCCTCAAAAATGGCAACATAAGAGAGTATTTTATATCCCCTTTAAAACTCATTTTGATTTTTCTTCCTAGCTTGTTTGGTTTTCGAGCAATTCAATTTTTTCTATAGGGGCGCGCAAGTAATTTCAAATAAACGAAAATTCGATCGCATTAAAAATACAAATTTTGCAATTTTTGTCAATATCGATTTTCTCGAAAACCATGGCATATAAAAGAAAATTACAAGAGGACTCTTTTTAGGCAATTAGTTAAGCTTTCTTTTTTATGATGAGCAATTTTTTATATCTATGGTTAACGAGTTATCAGTAAAATAAGGCTTTTTTCATCTTTTTTGGGGGGTTGCACGGCCTCCCAGAATTGATTTCTGTGGTTTTGTGATGTTTAATCCTCGCCCTAACAGTTACGGAAGAATAATCTCAGATAATATTTTTTGCGAGCTTCTGGTGTATTTTTTACTTTACTCACTGGACTACCTTGTAACATGCAAATAATTGGCGAATATTCCAGTTTGGTTCGATCAAAATATTGATACGGTAGTATCAACCACTGTGTTGTCATAAAATTGTGAGAACACTGTTTTATGAATCCCAGTATTCTAAAACTTTAATTTGTGATGTTGTTTGCTATGACAATTACTATGCCTTCATCTTTTACCAGAATTGAAGCGAGCGGCATGACATGCCGCACGTTGTTACCAATTTTCGGGTAAGAGAATGCATTAGATTGTTATCTTAGCCTTTCTGAGTACAGTCTTGAAGATTGAGATTCGGGATCAGGACAAAGCATCTACCAGTCTGAGGAGATCAAGTTGATCAAATGACTCGTTTTTGAGCAATTAGAACCCTCTCGCTCTCAGAAACGCCACCCCATAAAATGACGTTATACGACAGTACCGAATTAATGAGGGCATAATAAACTCTGCCAATAAATTGCATCAATACAGTTTTCTTCGTATTAACAATTAATTTATTAATACCACACCAATGTGTAAATTGTTCAAAGAGAATATTGAGCTTTTCCTGCAGTTCCTCAGGGATGTCTGCCTCTTCTGCTATGGAGACATCGTCTGCGAACAGCACAACGCACTCAGTACTAATATGAAGTGGTAAGTCATTTATAAACAAAAGGAAAATAAGTGGTCCCAGAACAGAGCCGCCAGGAACTCCAAGATTAACGTCATACTTCTCTGAACTAGTTTTTTCCAATTTTACAAGTTTTCTAAAGCTGAGATATGATACTATCCACCAAAACCTAATTCGTCAGCTAATATCAATATATTGCCTTTTTAAGCATTGTCAGTTTTTTTTCGTAGAGCAGAGTCATACATTTTTTCACGACACCTGCAAGTGTTGATATGATCAACCAATTCTTCATTGGGAAGGGTAACGTGACTAGGAGTAGTTGGAATCTCCCTATTTGCTGTTTTGCAAATAGTTTGTGTACTACCATTTACAATTGTTTTATTTGATACGCCACTGTCAATTGAGGTGGAAACAGATTTATTGTATTTTGAGATTGTTTGGGTGCTGATAGTTTCTGTCACAGTTCTTTTAAGTTGAACGTTTTTTTGAATTTCTTTTAGTTGTTCTTGTAAGTCACGAATTATTTTTTCTTATTCCTGAATTAAACCATTCATCTCTTCTTCTGCTTTTGATGCTTCTTGAACAAATAATTTGTTTTCATTTTTCAGTTTTAAAATATATTGATTTTTGAGTTCACTGTCACTAGCTCGTTTACAGTTTTTTCTAGGATACTTATTTCCTCACTACAATCGCTAAGATTACTCTTATTTTCGTCAGCACAACAAATTATTTTATTTTCTTTAACAAAGTGAATTTTACTTTTGAATCGTGGTAAACAGCTCTTGTGAAATACGCTAAGACACTTGGTTCACACACAATGTATAAATTGTTTATTGATACAGCACTTATAGGTGATTGTACTGAAGCTCCGCGAATTCATTGCACCTCCGTATTTACTCACTCACATAAAATTTCCAAAGCTTTTGAGAAATTATTGATAGTCGTTATAAGTCTCAATGTTAAGTTTTTTCCTTTTTTGTTCATAGAAATGGGATATTTTAGAATATTTTATACCTCAGGAAATATATTGGTTTTAATGACCAAATTAAATAAAAATGCAAGGTGCGGCTGTGAACACAGTAGCACAATCACGTAATATGAAGACCGAAATCTATTTGTGGAAAACGATACAAATCCAACATGCAAATTATAAACGCTTCATATTATTAACCCAACTGAATTTCTCCATGGTTTTTTTAATCATTGTGCGTACTGCGTACTGCGAAGTATTCCAAATGTACATTTCCCACGAAATCGTCGGCGGACGCCCATGGATCTGTGCAAGGAAGCGGCAGAACCAGTCGTGACGGACAAACAAAACATTATTTAAAAAAGTTCACGAGAGACAGAATCAAAGCGATGGTGGGTTGTGAACACCTGCAAACTGAACATCTAAAGAGAGGCATTTCGTTATTTCCATGGTGAGCTGCGAATCAGGCCGTAATACAAGGCATACTACTGGATTGAAAAAGTTAAACGGTCAAATTTTGCGTCTACTAGATCATAATAACTTCATCAACATCCTAGAAGTAAACACTGCAAGTAAATAATATTGGATTTTAATATTAATTTTTGCGTAATTGTTGAAAGATTGTATTGTATAATCCAGCCTGGTATTGAGGTAGTAGTTGCTAATTAGAGAGCCCAAATATTTGTGTTTTTGCCAGAGCGTTATCTATTTTTTTGTCGCATATTTTGGATCATTATGTATAACAGAATTTCGACTATGTTGTCCGGTAAAACATGAACTGGTTACCATTTCAAATGTTTTTATGTATGAAAACTATTAAAGTACTGAAATAGTAAGTATCCTGATAGAGACTGAATGCGGAAAATATTTAGTATTTATTATATTTAATAAAGACCATGAGTACATATTTAAATAAAAAAAAGGAATCATACTAATTCGTGCCGCAACTTTACAATCATTTCATATTAAAACGCTTCAGCATCAGACGTTAAATAGGTACCTATTATAACTGGACCAAAATTTTTAATAATTTTCGTAGAATAATAAAAAAAAATGTCTGTGTGTATGTATGTGCGTAGACAGTTTCTTATAAGCACGATAACTATTTTAAGCTTCAAAGTTTTGTATCTTTGGCACACTTAGTGCCACAATAAAAAAAATATATTATAAATTAATAACTTTTTATTTATCGACAGATTTTGTTAAAAAACAATAGGGCTCTTGGCTTAGTACATACTTACATCAAATCCCAAGTTTCTGGACTCTTATTGGCTTGCTTTATCTATTTACCCTCCAACCCTTTAATGGAATATGCACAAAATATTATCTAGTTCCAAGTCCCGTTGTAATACATACGTGTATCTTTCAAGTCAATATCTTTATTTAATTTTGTAAACCTCTTCAATAATTGCAAAAAAAGTTACAGACAGACCAACAGACAGAAATTTTTTGATGCAAATTTAAAATCTCCAGGTTTCATGACATTCTAATCCACTGCGTAAATATGAAAATAATTAAGAAGGTAATACATAAACAAAATTGTAAATTTGACTGTTTACACGAATGAGACTAAAGACACAAAGTGAACAAAATATAACAAGAACAAGCTAACCATTATACTCTTCGCCGATTTACTGCACTTTTTATATAATTGTTGCACATTCTATAGTATACCCCTTGCAGTTTTTTTTTTTGTAAATAATATTAGATTTAGATATTTTTCGTTTAATTACAAAACATTTTAAGATATTAATATATTTTTCATTTATTGATAGATTTTGTTCAAAACAATAGAGTTCTTCTTCTAGCTAACAGTAACTTACCGTCCAAATTTCAATTCAATCGGGCTTCTCGTTCTTAAGTTATCGTGCTTACAAGAAACGTGACGGACAGACAGACAGACGGACGAAGGGACGGACATTTTGAAAGCTGTTCCGAATTCGATCACCAACACAGTGATATGAAAATTTCTTCTCTACGAGCAATATTACGAAGAGTATAATGCGAAGAGTATAATAATTAATCGGTTACATTGAGCTAATGGAATGAGTGAATCCCACAGCCATTTCCTTCAGAAAAACCAAAAAATTGTACTTTACTCATGATTACGTTCTCTTACAACAACTAAAATTAAGTATATTTTTTGTCTAGTATATCCTGTTCTATCGTATGTATCAATTTTCCTTATTTTTCGTATTTTGCCAAAAAAAATGTTAAGTTCACATTATCGGATCTGACTTTCTTTTCTCTCCAATTGCAATTGTTCGGTCATTTCTATATTTTGATATATCCTACACAACTCTATTTGCATTAGAGTACTCCATATTTCATTATTAGTTTTCCTTAATCCCATTTATATTTAAGGCAGAAACTAGCTGGTCCGAATTTTTTAATGTTTTGTAATTAGTATTAATAACTTTAGAATGTCACGAAATGTCTAGATTTTAAATTTGAGCGAAATAGAAATTCTGTCGGTCTGTAACTTTTTTTTGTGGGCACGTTTTCTCCGGAACGGTTTAAGATATTGACTTGAAATTTTGTACACGTATATATTGTAACGAGATCTGGAACTCGATTGTATTTGGAAAATAAGTAAAGCAAGCTGGTAAGAGTACAGAAATTTGGGATTTTGTGTATATGCTAGAGGCTATATTTTTTTATAGCATTGTCCATCCCCCCACCACTCCCCCTCTATTATTAAAGGGGTTGATAAAATATAATTAAGATATTCGCTTCAAATTTGGTACACATGTGTATTATATCGACATCTGGAACTAGATTATATTTTGAGATGATTCTCTTCAAGGATTAGGGGGTTAAATAAGGGTAAGTAGGGGAAAATAAGTAAAGTGAATTGAGTACACAAACTTGGAATTTCTTGCATATACAAGAAGCGAAGGCTTCAGATTTTTATAATATTTTTAAACCCTCCACCATCACTCCATTATTAAAAGGGTTGATAAAATAAAATTGAGATTTTTACTTGAAAGGTACAACGACATCTGAAACTAGAATATATTTTGAGATGATTACACTGAAGGAGTGAGGTATAAGTAGGGGTGAACAGGGAAAAATAAGTTAAGTAAGCTGGTAAGAGTACAGACACTTGGAATTTGGTGTATATGCTAGAAGCCAAAGCCTCAGATTTCTTTTTAATATTTTTCAAATATTATTAAGATTCTGTGTCTAATAATTTCCACATACTAGAATGCAAATACAGTCAAGATATTTCCTATAAAGTGACTTGGATGGACAAATTGGATATGGAAATAGTGATTCCTTAGACAGTGTTTTTTTTTAAATGATTACTCAAATTACCATTTTATGACATGACAATTAGTTACAACAAAGGGGTGTAAAAGAACAAGAAATTTAAAAAAATGCTAATCACCTAGGAGTTGATGAAAAAAATGCTGAGATAATATGCCTAATATATAACCTTGAGAAAAGGCATGATGCTGTCAGATGTTTCATACAACAGAGGGAAGCCAAGTAGAATGTGTCGGTCTGTCAACAGGTTGTGAATAATAAGAACAAATAAACATGTCGTTCTAAACGAATTCAAATGATATTAATTTTTAATATGTTGACAGATTTACACCTGAAACTAACATCATGACCAATGCTGTGAAAACTTGGAAAAAATATGAAAAGTTCATTATGGTCATAATGGTTCAGCTATACCTAAAATTTCTAGTAATCTTACCCGGCTACCTGGAACCACCCTTACCTGATCGATAATGGGCCATGAGCCTAAGTTACAACAGTTCAAACTTGTCCATTGTGTAAGTTGGTTGTTGTACGGTATTTATTTACGCTCGTGATCAGTTGCATTTGTTTTAGCGTTATTTTATGACAGAGATATTTACTTACTTTTTATTAATTTTATCAACAAGTACAAGTAAGTCAACAAATATTTGCTAAACTTTAAAAATATTTTTCATGCATATAATGTATAAAAAAAAATCACCAATAACTGTTATTTGTACATAGTATGTTTTAATTGAATCGTTAGTTATCCATAAGGTTTTAGTTGATTTCGGTGTACGTCCGAAAAGTTTTTTTTCTCGTTTATAAGCTAAAGTCATGTACTGTTAGTAAGTATAAAAATTATTATGCCATATATATTAATAAATAATTTTGATATGAATTTTTCTTTTTTTTTTTAACAATCAGATATGTTTTCCTTAGCAATCGGACATATGCTTTAATTTTAATATTTCATTGAAATTTTCTAGAAACTTTTGGGTGTAATCTGAAAGGGATTCCTAGAATACACGGTTTATCTTCAGCCAGATGTAATTAGAATCTTCTAATCCTTAAAAATGGTACTTTTCAGGAATCAATTTATCATAGTGGCCTCAGATTATTAACGTTCATTATCTAGATATTTCCTAAATTTACAAAATTTTCAGTAGAGAAATATTTTTATACAACTAAACTTAATTTGTCAACTATGCCTGCATTAATCAAATTTATTTTTCAATTTAGGATCAAGCTGTACGGACCTGTTTTTTTTTTCGAGGAGATTCCTTTATGATAAAACGAGCGAATCCGCTCTAAACCACTTAGATGGTCAAGTTTCGTATTTAAAAGAATATTTGCAAGAACGAATGAAATGTCCAAAATCTGGAGTGGCGAATTTCAATAAAAAAATTGGTTACTTTGTCACAGACTTTAAAAAAAGGTGGTCGGGTGCTCACAGAATAAGAGAAAGGTTTTTAACTAAAAATACAAGTTGGTTAGAAACATCCATAAGTTTTACAAATTATGGTGTGTCCGAAAAAAGTCAAGCTGCAGTTGGAAGACCCAAGTCTGATTTTAGTACAACTTGCGAGAGAACTAAGCGACATAGAACCAAAGATTTGCGTGCTAAATTCTCTTATGCAGAACTATCATATGCAACTCAAATGAGTTTACCAGCTTCAGGTCAAACGGATGCCTCAAAATTAATTAAAGACTACATCTCCCAAACGTGCAACTCGGTATACGACAGCTTTTAAGAAATTGGGTACAAGTAAAAGTACTACTATCATCAGATCCTCTAATTTCCAGTTTACGTCAACCAGTAAGACGAAAACGCAATCTAGACCGTGAAGTTATCCAGCTGTTAGATGCCCCCTCCTTAGACGTTTCAGCTATTTCAGAAGAAAAATCGGTGTAAGATTCAGATTGATTTATAAGTTGCATTTAAAATTTAACATGTATTTAAAACGTGGACTGTATTATTAAATTTTGAAAATTTTTGAGTCACCCTGTATATGGTGTTATTATAAAATTAGTTACGGAACGTGGCTTTTATTCAACAATAATTTTTTTAATTTTCACGTATAAACTTTATTAAATAGAAAAAATTGTATTTGAAATATGCATAATGTGTCACCCTGTATATAATAAAACGCACGAAAAGTCGATTAGTCTTACTTTTAAAACCCTCTATGCATTATGTACAAAAACATTGATAGATAATCACTAAAAATAATTGTTGCCAACTTTTCATAGCATTGGCTCTGTGCGACATGTGGTTTATTAGATATTCTGCTAAACATAGCTGATAGAAAAATTTCTCAGGCCGCACTCTGGTAATCACAGGAAACATTTTTATTTAAAGGGAACACCTGAACGGATAGACCATTTAGTGAAAGAAACACCGTGGTATAATCAGATGATGCAAGTAAATTCAATCAGCAATTATCAGCTATTAGAGTGTAATAAGGTAAAACACCTGTGTTGGTCGAGAGTCGACATGGTAAATACCTCAAGCTAAATAGCATTTCCGGTAAGTTATTATCACATCCCTTCATGGTGTATGGCCACGGGGCTCTATACTTTATTATTAGAAATCTATATAGACTAATGTGTAATCTGGAATAATTAATATTTTACGTTGCAAGGAAATCGTTAGAGTTCCACAAGTTTCAGCAACCTAAATAGACCTAGCGCCAGAGACAAGAAAGGGCAAAATTTGTCAAACTGAAGCATTAGGTTCCTGGTTTTTTAAATGACTATATTTCATGATTCTTTACATGTACTTATACTGGCGAATATAATTATCTGTTTATTGTTTCACAAAAAAAAAAAAAAAATCTGTTTTCGGTAACTTCTTTTTTAAATGACAAAAATAGTTTCAGAACAAATTTTTAGACGATACAATTTGCTCAAGCTCGGTGTCAAAATAATGAAACCTAATCTCAAAATTAAAAAAAAATAGCAAGGAAGCCAATTGACTCCTTTAAATCCAAAGTCTTTTCGAAAAGACAAGCGATTGACTTGAAAACTTAGCCAACCTCTAACTGATCCTTTGACATAAACGTCACAGGCGTAGAGGTTATTTACCTGTATCATACTGGTTAATTGTGATATATTTTGTAGATTCCCCTAGCACCGCTTAAAAAGAAAACATACATGTGGCAGGAAGTCCCAAAGAATTGAAGAAGGAAAAAGAAAATTAAGATAATGCCACAAATAACATTTAGACAATATTTAGCCAATTATAGATGAACATTTCCTCCAGAAGGTGATGTGCATTGATTTTGAAGTAGTATATGAGCGAAGTGAGTCTGACAATAACAGACGAGTCACAACAAGTGGCTTTTACTCGAAAATCTCGAAATTCACTACGAAAAACGCATTGTGTTAATATCGCATGGCAGGCGTATTAAACAAAATACGCGTTGCTAGGGATATATACTACTGTCGTACTTTTTCTGCCGCTGACAGCGTCAGAGAAAGTACTTTCACCTCCGCTGTTAATGGCAACGTATAGCCGTCTAAGATGTCAAACTTTAATATCATGAAATGAGTTAAGAAATGTCATGTTCTTCTGACGAAGAAAATATTACTTCTTACTCCACTTAATATCAAAAGTGAAAATGTATAAGTGCAATGAAGTGGCCATATCGGCGCGCCTCACACAGCGCACATCGCATAGTAAAATTAAATACAACCATTATTTGAAATGAGAGTGACCAAATCAACACCTTGAGCCGGGCACATCGCA